>OY757026.1:61237395-61821284 GCA_963580285.1 Lucinisca nassula | reverse complement strand
GAAGCGCTAAGCTTGGACGGTTGACTAAGTCTATGATGTGCATTGTGATGGGTTCCCTGACAACAGCTAGCGAGGCACACTCAAGAACAAAATGCAGAAGCGTCTCGTCGCCTTTACCACATAGGAGATAAGTCGGCCTCGGTAGCTCAGTCGGATGCGCGTCTGACTGGTGATCAAAGGACGCGGATTCGATACCTGCCGGGGTCGGCAAAATTCTTTCGTGGAGATTGATCATGAAATCTTTTCTACGGACATTCTCTCCCTTCCGTTGATTAAAGAATGGCATGTGTCAGTTTCTGGCGAAGTGTGCACTGTACTGGATAACCGCTTACGTACAAGCCTGTCCATAAAAGTGTGGATAAGTAAACTGACCGGCTCAAAAATGACCTAAATAGTGTTGGCTGGGCCGTTAAACCACAATACAAACACATAGGAGACACAGTGGACTAATAGCATTCTGATTGAACGCCGCTATGTTCACTTAAAGTATGTACGCACCAGTCGCCATCCGCAGTTTTTTTTTTTCTTTGCTTGACTGGATCAACGTCTTTTGCCAAATTACGAAAACACGCCTGTCCAAATATATTGGTAAAATTTTACCACCAATTATGAAGTTTTTCAGATAAAAATCCTGATATTTTTCAAATTTCTATTCCAAACATAGATAGTGGATACTCTTTAGAACCGCCTCGGCGAGGCGGTTCTAACGAGTACCCACAATCTATGTTTTTAAACAGAAATAAGAAAAACTACTGTATACCCCTATAAAGCCCAGTTTTACTAAAAGTGGGGTTCATGGGGGGGGGGGGGCGCAATTATATAGGCGTATTTTCGTGATGCACACCAGTATTCTCGTCAATGTGCTTCCGGCTTGGACAGAGGGTCACTTGTTCCTGGTCTATTTGGCCCAGTAGGATTCTACATCCTTCGTAACTTTGCTGCCTTTCAGCGAGCTGACATATGTTACCATAGAGATCGATGGCCCTTTTGTGAATTGTCGCTTCAACTAACTGCATACCCGCACAGTTTGCAACAACTGTAGGTGGACATGACCTGTTCGTAATATCTCTTTTAATTACAGTTCAAACATGTTAACCCTTGTCCTGCTGAATATTCATATATGCCATACCCACTACCGATTATCAACCAATCAGATTACTTGATGCAAATTATTGCAACACATTCACAATCTGAATGGCAAACAATGTAGATCCTGATCAGATGGCTTCGTCAGAAGCCATCTGATCTGGATCTACATTGTTTCAAAGATAAGGCATATCCGGGATTAGCAGGACAAGGGTTAACCCTTATCTTGCTGAATATTCATTTAAGCCACACCCATTTCTGACTTTTAACCAATCAGATTACTTGATGTAATTTATTCCTATAAATTCATAAATTGAACGTCAAACAGTGTAGATCCTGATCAGATGGCTTCTTCAGAAGCCATCTGATCTGGATCTACACTGTTTCCAAAGATAGGGGTTGTCGTGAACAGCAGGATAAGGGTTACGATACTCGCGCCCTGGTAGAATGAACTCTAGACCGTGCACAAGTACTGGAAGAACATGTTTGGTCAAGAGCTGAATTGATGCCTCAGGGTCCTAATCCGTTCTGACCATGTAAATCGGAGGGTATCACCACCTAGCCTTCTTACTGTTCTTTCTTTGTGCTGATTCTTCTGTACATTGTAGCGCATGATACCCATGTGAGAGACTTCTGTAACGACTGACAATGGTTCCCCATACATGGTCCAGGCCTAGTTCAATGCCATCCGAGTCTTGCCATGTGCAGAAAAATGACTTAGTACAACATTCGTAGTGCTTCTCCAGTATACTAGAGGAGTCTACTCCAATGTTTATGCAGGGTTTGAAGAGGAGCGGCTCGTTCGCTGGATAAGGCAATATTGTATCATAGGTTGGTGCGACACAATCTTGTTCCTGGCCCACCGGTTAAGCAACTGCGTGCGGGAATCCCCTAAAGGCGTACCTTGGCAAATAGTGCAGGTCCAGATCAGACGCCACAGAACGCGATGTCTGATCAGGACCTGCGCTATTTGCTAACAGAACTTTCCATCAAAAATAGAATGAGTAAAAAATAGAATGAGAACGAAAAAAATGGCCTACCACCTTTTATATGACAAATGGACTTGTCCAACATATAGCAATGGAAGAACTAGTATACAATGGGTTAAAGTTGAAGAAATATATGGGCTGCATGATGCTTCCACGCAGGGCTGAATCCGGTCCGCACACTAGTACTGGTAAACCGCTAATGGATCTAACCCTGTCCAGGAACCGCGGTGCGAGGCGGACCGTCCATGCTAATAAACCCTATTGGTTTCATTGGGCGACAGGCTTGAGATGTCATTTCATCTCAATGTCGGGTAAAAGTCCCACACAATTGGAAGCAACGTCTCCAAAATGACTTTACAGTGTTGACGGGGACGTTAAACCTCAAATCAAACAAACAAGTATACAATGGGTTAAATAAGTCGGTACTAAGTATCCCACCCTGGCGTACCCCTTGCTTTACCTGGAATCCGTCTGAAATAGCCTTGTTCCACTTTACAGCTGTCCCCACATCGGAATGTAGGCTGTAGCTGAGTTTCCAAAGAACACCCTCTACCGTGACCACTGTGAAATAATTTACGCATCAGACGTGAGTGGTTTACAGCAACGAATTCTGCATCAAAGAATTAAGGCTTCACGTGTAGATAATTCGCCATCTCTTATTGCGTATTGATTCCTCTATGATATTAAAGGAAACAAATGAGTGGGGGGGGGGGGGGGGGGTGGGGGGGGGGGGGGGGGGGCGTGGGGGACCCTTCGGCCAATCCTCTTTGAAGGCTATTGTGGATCCAGTATTATTGTTTGTTTCTCTCTCTTAACACAGTCTCAAGGACTTTTGTCACAGTTTGACTAATGGTTATGCCTCGACAGTTGTTTGAGTCAAGGTTGGATCCCTTCTTTTTGAAGACAGGTGTCAGTATGCCAAGCTTGAGAGAGTCTGGCACAATACCCCAGATGGAGCATTTTATTCATCAAGACAGTCAATACTGGAACTATTTGTTCTTCACCTTCAATCAGATGTTCTGCAGTAACATTGTAAAAATCTGGAGATTTGTCTTTATTCAGCGATTTGATAGCATCACTGACCTCCTTTTGGGCTATCCATTTGTCCTCTACAGTAGCCCTATTGCACAAATCTACAATCTCGTTGAGCACTATAGCCACTAGCTTCGCATAGTCCTTATCAAACATATGATCAAGGGAGGGGGTAGCAAGTTGATCAAAATGTGGACGACAACCAGTTAGAAAGCCTTAGGACCTATGAGCTTCCTCCTAGAGTCCTGATAGAACTAGCAAACGAGATAGGTCCAGTTTTTGCACACCTGTTTCAACAGTCTCTTGATACGGGTGAAATCTCCCAAGAATGTCTCCTGGCGAACATTTGTCCACTCTTCAAAAAGGAGCTAGGGCTCTTGTCCGTAATTACCGCCCTGGGTCTCTGACTTGTGTTATGTGTAAATTGCTTGAACATATAATCTGCTCAAACATCATGGCCCACTTGGATGAACATAAACTTTTGTCAGACAGACAACTTGCATTTAGGAAGAGGCATAGTTGTGAAACTCAATTGTGTACAGTTATTAATGACTGGACAAAATCTTGGACAAAGGGGAACAGGTCGACACATTTATTCTGGACTTCGAGAAGGCGTTTGACAACCCACCACATGAAATATATATACTTAAATATAAGTTATTTGGTTATGGAATGCGGAAGGGATAGATTCCTTTCTTTGCTACAGAAAACGCGCGTCTTTGTTAATGGTCAAACTTCGGAGTGGGCTCCAGTTTTGTCTGGAGTCCAACAAGGGACTGTTCTTGATCCACTGTCTACTTGTACATCAATGATATTTCCACTGACACTGACTCAGAAATAAGACTGTTCGCCGACGACTGTGTTTGCTACCGGGATATTAGAGATTCAGATGACTCACTGAAACTTCAGAATGATATAGATAGATTGGGATGTTGGGCATGAAAATCAGCCCGTAAGCTCATAATTTTATCCATAAAGGGTGTTGCCAGCATGCCAACAGATGACCCTGTTCCCCAGCTAGGCACTGTAGAAATCACCATTCATTGGCGTTTCAGACCCTTACTGCAAGAACTGACATTTATTAAGAATCGTTTTTTCCCCAGAGCCATTGAAGATTGGAATGCCCTTCCCGATTCGATAATTTTGACAGCTGGAGGTGCTGAGGATTGTATTACGAGATCACGCCTATACAAATACATTGTAAATTTTACCGCCGATTTGTTTGATTTGAGGTTTAACGTCCCCATCAACACAGTATAGGTCATTTTGGAAACTTTGCTTCCAATTTCGTGGGACTTTTACCCGGCATTGAGATGAAATGACATCTCAAGCCCTGTCGCCCAATAAAACCAATAGGGTTTATAAGCATGGACGGTCCGCCTCGCACCGCGGTTCCTGGGCAGGCTTAGCTCCTCTAAGCGGTTTACCAGTACTTTCAGCTCTGCGTGGAAACATAATTCATCCCATCTATTTCTTCAAGCCCCGATGGGCGGGGGCGTAACTTAACCGCCGAAAAAAAACACACGAAATTTTCAGATGAAAAATTGTGATTTTTTTTTTTATTTCTGCTCAAAATATAGATTGTGGGTACTGGTTAGGACCGCCTCGGTCTTAGAGAAATAGTAATAAAAAGATAATAATACGTAATGTCGCTCTAAGGCTCCTTCTGAGGACGGTATAATCCCGTATTGGCAATACCCTATTACATGTATTTATAAGCCCCAAGAAAATCTACGTGTATGACTCATCTCAAACTCGATCCCAAATACAAACAAATACAAATACAAATAATTTATTGGTCTAAAATCCAGCCACAGGATTGTCACCAAACACAATACAATTTCTTATTTTAACCTATATGATACTAGATCTACAAAAGCTTTTAAGTAGGCTTTCAGACTTTTGCCAGAGATGGAACCTGACAGTAAATGTGGCTAAAACTAAAGTAATTATATTTAATAAATCAGGAAAAATTCTAAAGAACTTCCACTTTATGTATGACTGTCATTATATAGAATTAGTCAGTGAATATAAGTATTTGGGTATTATTTTTAAACCGTCTGGTTCTTTCCCAGATAATTTATACGATAAAAATATTACTTCATCACCGAACAAGTGCTTGAAAGCGCCACCTGACCAATTAGTCAGTATAAACAGAGAAACAAAATACAAAAATCCACAATAAACACCCTTGATGCTCTTAGTGATGAATTAAAAATTGTAGCGCAAAGTTATCCGATGCTGACTGTATTCAGAATTCATTTGAAATATTTTCCTTATTATCAAAACTCGCCCTGTTCCTTTGAGCATTTGACAACACTCACGTGTATCGGATAACGGCATATTTTTACGGAATTTGGCGGAAATTAACGATTTTGTGTTATTACAATGGCGGATAGTAGATAAGAAACAAAGATGCTGAATTTTGTGAAATTTATTCCAAGATAAAATGGATTTAGAGATATGAGTTCCACTGATCAGTCGGGCGATTCATCCAGTGACAGGGATGTGGAATACTATTATCGCCCAGGTTTGTTCATTTTATCCAGTTTTAGATTAAAATATTACCCTCTTCTGACAGATGATGAGAATACCAAATTGTATGGTTGCACCGGTTTCAATTTTGGCATCAATTTCTCCAAAAAATTATGCCTTTATTCATCTTACAAGCACCCCAAAGACGTACTGCGCATGATTTCATGCCTTCTTTGAAAGCCAGTTCTCAGTATATTCTTCTTTGGATGCAAAGATGTCTTTTTAGTCCTTTTCAGTTTTTACCAAAATGTTGCTGATGCTGAGGGCTATGACAGTGGCAGCAATGGTCTTAAGAGTTTTTGAGATGATTGTTTGTCAACAGACGCAAAGTCACCAACTGCAGAAGCATCCTGTCTCCTATTGTCCAAGTGACTACCCTTTATCATGTAAAAAAAATCCAGGTAATGAATTAAATGCACAATTCTCCCTCACACTGAACCTGTAGAAGCCTCCGTGGTGTATCTATCTTCTTATACTGAGTCGGTCATATCTGGTCATTACCTCAGTTGATTGGGTGGCTAAATTTAGAATTTAGCTGAAAAAAAAAAAAAAAAAGAGAGGCACTGGATGCGTCCTTAAAACTATTTACAATCTGCATAACAGAGGTATCCTAAAACGCATACCTCTGAGTCCCAATCTTACACTGTGCGGGCTTTGAACTCTTCTGCGGACTTGGCATTCACCGCAGAGGAGGGAAGACTATTCCATTGGGGAATAGTTCTAGGAAAGAACGAGTTCTTCAGGGCATCAGTATAGGACTGGTATCTACGATATTGTGAGTTGTTTACTTTTGATGCCCTTGTTTGGGTCGACACTGTTACAGGGGTCAAGTACCTATCTTTATCAATAGACACTGAATCAGAGTGTATCTTGTAGAAGAAGGTTAAAGAGAACTGCTCACGACGGGCCTCCAGGGACGGCCACTCTAGCTCATTAAGCATGTCACCGACGCTACTTCTATTTCGCCATCGCCTACAGGTCCATCGAGCAGCTGTCCTCTGCACCTTCTCCACCTGCTGAGTCTGAGTTTTAACATAGGGATGCCAAATGGGTGATGCATATTCAAGTTGAGGGCGAACCAATGTTTTATATGCAACATCCTTTGTCTGCCTAGGTGCAAAAGCCAAGTTCCGTCTAAGGAATCCCAAAGTCCTAGTTGGTTTAGATGTAATCTCTGAGATATGTTGACCCCAATCAAGATCGTCAGTGATGGTGATACCAAGATATTTGGCGGATTGAACATGCTCCAAAACTTGCTGGTGAAGAGTATAGTCAAACTTAATTTGCTTGTCCCGAGGGTGTCGTGACACTCTCATTGAGTGACATTTGGCCACATTGAACTTCATTTGCCAATCGGCCTCCCACTGTGCAAGTTGATCCAGGTCATCTTGCAAAATAAGACAGTCAGAAGGAGAATATATGTTTGTCATAATATGTTAGTGGATAAGCTACTCGCCCAATAAACCAGGGGTAATGGGTTTGATCCCGGGCTTCTCCAGACTTTCAAATGAGTCTTTAAACCAAGGTCCCATCTCAGTATGACCTAATATCTGTTGGTGGGACGTAAAACACAAACACACTCAAATACACACGGATCCTATTGACCCCACCCATTGGGGCTTGAAGAGTTAGATGGACTGCACGATGCTTCCACACAGAGCTGAAACTGACTGCATACAAGTACAGTACTGGTAAACCGCTTAGATCTATACCTGTTCAGGCAAACGGCCTTGCATATACTGGTGCGAGTCCGACCGTCCATGCTTATAACCCCTATAGGTTTTCATTGGGCGACAGAGCTTGAGATGTCATTTCATCTTTGATGATCTTATTGCCGGGTAAAAGTCCCACAAAATTGGAAGCAATGTCTCCAGAATGACCTACATGTATACATTGTTGACGGGGACATTAAACCTCAAGTCAAACCAATACACAGACTCTGTTACCATGTTACATGAGTGCTGTGTAATTGTAAAATCTGGACTGAACTTGTGTTCTTGGACACTAGAAAAGAGTGTAAGTCCAGATCAGATGCTGCAGAACTGGAATTTAAGGGTTAAATGAAACAGTGTCAGTTATACTCAACCTACACTCACAGACAATCAACCCACCAGTGCTGTCGGTCATAGCTCTGGATAAGGCGCTTTTATTTTCGCCAGAAAGGTACTGATATTTTTTATTTCTGAACGAAAACATACCGGTACATGTATGTTGTGGATACTCATTAGAAGCTCCATGGCAAGGCACTTCTAATGAGTACCCACAACATGTTTTAGTGCAGAAATATACCGGCCCCGATAGCTCAGTTGGTAGAGTGTCCGCTCCGGGGAACGGGAGGTCTCGGGTTCGATCCCGGGCCGCGACATACCAAAGTCGTTAAAAATGGTACTAGCTGCTCCTCGTTTGGCACTCAGATTTACGGGGTAGAGCTAGGACTGGTCGATCCAGTGTCAGGATAATGTGACTGGGTGTGGTATCATGTAATGTGTCTGGGACATGATACTTCAGTGAGGCAGCACTATAAACGTGAGCATTGAGCTCCCTGTCGCAACCAGACACCGTCGTGATATGACTGAAAAATTGTTGAAAGCGACGTTAAACCCGAATTCACACACACACACACACAGTGCAGAAATAAGAAAAGTAATATTTGGATAACCTGGCTTATCAAGTGCTTTGATTATTAATAGGAAAAACACACACATTCACCTTATTTGCATTATCTGCTGGTTCCTAGTCTGAAGGTTTTCAGTGTTGGAAAAACAGGTAACCAGACCCCCCTGACCTTGAAAGGTCAGGGGGGTCTGGTTACCTGTTTTTCCAATATTGACAATGTGCAAGCTGGGGGCCAGCAAATAATGCAAATATGGTGAATAAAGCTATGAAGTGGAGTTTGGTACATGTAACTCAATGGTAAAGCGCCCCTGGCTATCATGGCTTGGAGAAATAGATTGGACTGCATACATGTACATGGAGTACTTAACTCGCAGAGCTGAAATTACCTAAACTTAAGTTAGTACTTAAGTTAGTAAACCGCTTAGGTCTATGCCTACCCTGGAAAAGTGATGCAAGTCAGACCACCTCTTAAACTAGTGGTTTCTATGGGCGATAGGACTTGAGATGTCATTTCATCTCATTGTCAGGTAAAAGTCGCAACGTCTCCAAAATGACCTAGTGACTAGTGTTGATGGGGACAACCTCAGCTTTAAAAACAGAAAAAAACTCAATGGAAAGTGCACTTGCCTCTGGAGCTAGCGTCCCAGCGGCAATAATAAAATTTTGGTGTTCAAACATGCTCCATTTGCAACATATATAAATACAGTACACCTGCTGCAAATCTTTTTGAACCCACGCAACCCCCTAGGTCTAGTTCTTTTGGTCCACGATGTTTTTGCTCATGACCCTGCAATACATCCCAGTGCCAACCATCGCAATGTGACGGCCTGCACACCAGGGATCTGCTGAGGTTGTCATCTTAATTACCTATGAGAAGGTTAAGACAGGTAACGCAGATAATCAATTTTATACCTGAATTATGCTGTAGAAACACCTTGATTACACCGCCATTCCTCCGATTGTGGCTGTCACAGATTTAATCCATCTCATCATGTTCCGCGCAATAAGCCGGGTTGAGCGGGTTAAAAAATGTGGTGGGTGTACTGTATTTGGGGCTGAATGCCATAAAGTGTGCTGGTCCTCAGATCGAGATGTTAACTGTAGGCCCCCTGTATACAGTTTGTTTGTTTGTTTTATTTGAGGTTAAACGTCCCCATCAACACTGTATTGGTCATTTTGGAAGACATTGCTTCCAATTTTGTGGGACTTTTACCTGACATTGAGATGAAATGACATCCCAAGCCCTGCCTCCCAATGAAACCCATAGGGTTTATAAGCATGGACAGTCCGACTAACACCGCTTTGTCTGGGCAAGCTTAGATCCTCTAAGCGGTTTACCAGTACTCGTGTGCGGTCGGTTTCAGCTCTGCGTGGAAGCATCATGCAGCCCATATATTTCTTCAAGCCAAGATGGGCGGGGGCGGCCTGTATACAGGGTGATCCATTCCCTGTGCAGTTTAAAAATCCCTACCCTTATGATTTCTGCATGTATAGGCTTTTCACCTGCAAATCTGGAGTGCATGTCATATTCTGGCACGTGTACTATTTGTATATTCTCTTCAGGGTTTAACTTACAACTTACAAGGTTTGGAGGCTTATTCCACCCCGGGTGCAGAACATACTCATCAAATGGCAAATTGATTTTTTTCTTAACCCTTATCCTGCTGAATAATTTATTTAGCCACACCCATTTCTGATTTTGAACCAATCAGATTACTTGATTTAATTCATTCCTGTAAATTCACAAACTGAATGTCAAACAGTGTAGATCCTGATCAGATGGCTTCTGAAGAAGCCATCTGATCTGGATCTACATTGTTTGCAAAGGTAGGGGTCATCATGAACATAACTGACCCTTTAAGGGGAATGGAATGGATACACCTTCATGGGAGGAAACTCCTTCAAAAGTATTTTTGTCTCCCATGTCAAAAGAGGTCAACTCTTAACCCTTTACCACTAAGGGATTTTGTGAATTTCGCTGATTTTCACAGTGTTGCACCTGACAGCAACTTCAACTAGCCATTGTTTCATAATGGATGGTCTGTTCTACACCAAACTCGGTATGAATGTTCATTGGGCAGTAGCCTTTCAAATGCAACCTTTCATGACTTGAATTTTGTTGTCTTGGTAAAGAGGGGACATCTCAAAGTTGGCATAAAGTGTGTTTTCACATGAATTTTTGACCACATTTTAATCTTCACGCAGCTGTCAAGGCAACAATTAAGGTGTTTGGCACTGGCCATTTTCACTGTTTGCAGCATGTTTTATCAGCATCAATTTTCAGGCATTTTTGACCCCAGACACCCTCAGATTTAAATTTTAGTGGCCGGTTGGGCCATACACCCAAAATTTTTCGGGATGCCCCCCCCCCCCCCCTTTCACCCAGAATATTTTTAGTGGGGAGGCGCGCGAAAAAACAGGTCACCTTTTTGCCCAACAAATCCTAAAGCAAACATAACTATCCAGGGGTAGAAAATGCAGATTTTAGGTGCTTCTGGGGCTTAAAATGGGGGGTGGGGTGTGTGCAGACACGTAAAAACACGTATCTGAGTGGTAAAGGGTTAAAGGAAAGAATTTGCTTCTAAGGAGCAAGGATATAGATCCCTTTTTCCATTGGACAGAGTTTATACATGTAGAAAAGCCAAAAGCACATATATACTTTACCCTGGCCAACAGTGCAGGCCCAGATCAGACTCCACAGAACGCGGCGTCTGGTCAGGGCGTACATTATTCAAAAAGTTCAGCTATTTTCCAAATAAATTTTGAAGATAACAGAACCTGTTACCCCTAAATTTCAAAATGGATTCCTTTGGTACAAAAAGGGTTAAAGCATGAAGCTACCCCAAGGTCCAACTCTCTTCTACATATGTACATGTTTGCAAGCAGCAAGGGATTTGGCGAGATTGCCCTTATGTGCAGGCTCGTCTGATCCAATGCTTTTCGCCTATGTGATAAGGGTCATTTTCTTGTTACTTGATTAAGATCTTCTTTTCATAGGATTATTATTGTACCTGAGAAATTAACGAGAAAGTCTCACAGATTTGAACACTTGATCATTGTTCTGCCTTTAACCCTTTTTGTACCAAATGGAATCTTCCTCCTTATATATAGCAGGAGTTCATGTCAAAATTAAGGGGTGTCAGGTTGTCTTTTCTTCAAAATTGATTTGGAAAATGGCTAAACTTCTAGCAAACAGTGGAGGCCCTGATCAGACGCCGCATTCTGCGGCGTCTGATCTGGGCCTGCACTGTTTGCCAGGGTACCCGTTTCGGGGTTTCCAGTCTGAGATGGGTTAAAACTGTTTTAATCTGGTAACAAGATCAAATTATATGTTAAATGGATTTAAAACATTTAGGTGCATTCACATACACCAGTCATGTACATGTACCATAATGAACCTCATATCACACATACACATTTTGATAAAGATTTTGAATAAGTTTTCTAAAACCTCTTGGCAAGCTACTAAGCCGTCTAGACCTTTATGGAGCTTTAGATCAGTTTGATCTTGGTGGCTGTAAAATGTTTTTTTTTTTTTTTTTTTTTGGTTTTGGTTTTACGGCCCTTTCAAGATTATTTCACTCATATCGAGCCGATCGTTAATAAGAGGTGGGCAAACCGGAGTACCGGAGATAAACCACCTGACCTTCCGTTGCAGAACTTGGCGTCTCACATGTGACCCGAGCGAGGCTCGAACCCACAGCCGTGAGAGACCTAATGATTAAGAGTCTGCGCCCTTATTCACTAGGCCACGGAGGCCCGTAAAATGTTGTAGACATCCAGGGATGTTTACCCACTTTACACGGGGATACACCGAACAGTGCAGGAGCAGCCTGAGCAGTTTGGTCTTGGGAACTTTAAATTGTTTAGACTTCTCCCCCACCCCTTGGATATTAAACACTTTTATACGAAATCACCCCCCCACCCACCCACCCTCTTTAGAAAACCTGTGTCTTTGACAAACTGTGCAGGTTCAGAGCAGACACTACAAGATGTGATGTCTGATTAGAGCCTTCACTGTTTGCAGAAAGTTCAACCATTCTCTTTATGAATTTCTGAACAAAACTGAACCTGACACTCCTGCTGTATATAAAGGGGAAGATAACATACAGTACAGAATGGGTTAACTCTTATCATGCTGTTCACGACAACCCCTAACTTTGGAAACAGTGTAGATCCAGATCAGATGGCTTCTGAAGAAGCCATCTGATCAGGATCTACACTGTTTGGCATTCATTTTATGAATTTGTAGCTATAAATTACATCAAGTAATTTGATTGGTTGATAGACAGAAATGGGTGTGGCTTAAATGAATATTCAGCAAGAGAAGGGTTAAAGGTACATGCAATTATCCCCTGGCAACTTTGTGGTGATGGGGATATAGCATCACTGCTGTGCATCTGTGTGTATGTCCCCTGAACCTTGTGAACAGGAATAGAAGACAACATGTTCATCATTGGAAGCATCAAACCTTCAACAAATGTTCCCCTTGGAGAGAGAATATACATGTACCCTGTCAAAGGTCAAGATCACAATAGACTTGACATTAATAACCTTGTGAACAAGATAGAAGACAAAACTATCATTATACATGTAGAAGCATCAAACCTTCCACAAAATTAATGTTCCCCATGGAGAGAGGATGAACCCTATTCATTTTCAGGGCCAAAGGTCAAGGTCACAATGGACATTTTAGAAGCACCAGACCTTCCACAAATTTTTCTGGTGGAGAGAGGATAAACCCTATTGATATTCAAGGGTCAAAGGTCATGGTCACAATGGACTTGAAATTAAAAGCATTGTGAACAGGATAGAAGACAAAACTATCATCATAGAAGCATCAAACCATCCACAAATGTTCCCCATAGAAAGAGGATGAACCCTAATGATTTTCAGGGCCAAGGGTTAAAGGTCGAGGTCACATTGGACTTGACTTTAAAAACCTTATAAACTTGATAGAAGACAAAGCTTTCATCATAGAAGCATCAAACTTTCCACAAATGTTCTATACTGAGGGAGGATGAACCCTATTGATTTTCAAGGTCAAGTGGTCAAGGTCACAGTGAACTTGTCGTTAAATCTTTTTAAACATGATAGAAGAGAAAGCTATCATCATACATGTAGATGCATCAAAACTTCCACAAATGTTACCCATGGAGAGAGGATGAACAGTATAGAGTTTCGAAGTCAACGGTAACAATGGACTAGACATTAAAAAGCTAGTGAACAGGAGAGCAGACATATTACATGTATAAGACATATCATAGAAGCCCTTCCACAAACTTTCCCCATGGACAGAGGATGAACCCTGTTGATTTTCAAGGTCAGAGGTCAAGGTCACAATTGGCTTGACATTAAAACCCTTTTGAACAGAAAAAAGGAAAAGCTATCATCATAGAAACATCAAACCTTCCACAAATGTCCTCCCTGGAGAGAGGATGAACTCTATTGATTTCAAGGTCAAGGGTCCAAAGTCAAGTTCACAGTAGACTTGACATTTAAAACCTTTTGAACAGAATAGAAGACTTAAGTAGTCATCATGCAATCATCAAACCTGTGATAAATGTTACCTATGGAAAGGATGAACCTTATTGATTTTCAAGGTCATTTGTCAAAGGTCACTTAGCATTAAAACTTGTTATCAGGATAGAAGATAAAGTGATTATCATAGAAGCATCAAAGGTAATCTATAATGCTTAAAATGCATTAACATATTAAGATTGGATTTAGTTCTTGATGAGTTGTATGCAGTTGCAAGGGGATGCTGGGCTTGCGTTGTCTCTGAACTGCATCAAGTCAAAATGTCTCTTGGGACATGCGCTCAATGAAGGTTAAAATCAGCCTGAACATTAGATTAGTAAATGGTAACCAGCCTTCCTGGTATAGTATCTGCAGATAAAAGTGACTAGGTGGGGCTATATAGGTGTTGTCACTATATGTCAAATTCGCTGAGTCCACTAGAAGATTCAGTAGAATGCCTTTCGCATGCTTTCTGCAAGCGGACCAAATGGCCATATATGCCACAGCTTTGTTTGTGTTACAGTTGAATTCACACAACAGGGTGACTTGCTTTACCATTTCATTAATAGATCATTCTAAAGGCAGGTGCACACGATAGCTCCACCCAGTCAATTTTATCTGCCATTACTATACCCTGCCTTCACACTCTGTATTACATACATGTACATATACATATGTAGCTATAAAGCAATCAACAAAGACTGTGTGGAGTTTCAGGTTGCATGTCAAAAGTCAATTTTTGCTTGGCATGGCTCTGATGCACAACATTGGATTATAATATTACTGTATTAACCCATTTGAGATGGGAAACTCAAAAACACATACACATGATCAGATGCCCCAAACTATGTAAACCCAGATCAGATTGCAGTTTGATCAAGATCTACAGCATTGAAATGCCACTGAGCAAGTCATTGCCATCAAAATTGATGGTTCTGTAGGATAAGGTTTCCAAATACTTTGGGATAATAAGGCAGTCATGTGTGTGTGTGTTTGAGTTTAAAGTCCCACCACCAACAAAAGTCATTTATGGAGACAGGACTTATGTTTTAAGACTTATTGAGCCCAAAATCAAACCCAGGATCCTCTGGTTTACATGATGTCTTAAGCCCCCCCCCCCCCCCCTCATGTGCGGTCAGTTTCAGCTCTGTGTGGAAGTGCTATGATTTTCATAAGAGAAAGATTTCTGCACAGACTCAATGTGGGTGCAGTTGTTAAAAACTAACAAAGCATAGTAAAAATGAGGCAAATGTGCTTTTATTTTTTTAGCTCACCTGACCGAAGGTCATGGTGAGCTTTTGTGACCGTAAGATGTCCGGCGTCGTCGTGCGTCGTCCGTCGTGCGTAAACTTTTTCTTGTGAACAAACTAGAGGCCACAGTTTTGGTCCAATCATCATCAAACTTGCTCAGAATGATCATCATGACAATATCTCGGTCAAGTTCGAATATGGGTCATGTCGGGTGAAAAAGTAGGTCAGTAGGTCAAATCATAGAAAAACCTTGTGAACACTCTAGAGGGCACAGTTTTGGTCCAATCATCATCAAACTTGCTCAGAATGATCATTGTGACAATATTTTAGTGAAGTTTGAATATGGATCATGTCGGCTTAAAAAGTAGGTCAGCGGGTCAAATCATAGAAAAACCTTGTGAACACCCTAGAGGCCACAATTTTGGTCCAATCATAATCAAACTTGCTCAGAATGATCATCATGACAATATCTTGGTCAAGTTCGAATATGGGTCATGTCCGGTCAAAAAGTAGGTCAGTAGGTCAAATCATAGAAAAACCTTGTGAACACTCTGAAGGCCACTGTTTTGGTCCAATTATCATGAAACTTGCTCAGAATGACCATTGTGACAATATTTCAGTCCAGTTTGAATATGGGTCATATCGGGTTAAAAAGTAGGTCAGCGGGTCAAATCATATAAAAACCTTGTGAACACCCTAGGGGCCACAATTTTGGTCCAATCATAATCAAACTTGCTCAGAATGATCATCATGACAATATCTCGGTCAAGTTTGAATATGGGTCATGTCCGGTTGAAAAGTAGGTCAGTAGGTCAAATCATAGAAAAACCTTGTGAATACTCAGGAGGCCACAAGTTTGGTTAAATCATTAATCTTGCTCAGAATGGTCATTGTGACAATATCTTGGCTAAGTTTGAATAAAGGTCTTTTCGGGTCAAAAAGTAGGTCAGTAGGTCAAATTAAAGAAAAAACTTGTGAACACTCTAGTTTTACATAGACTTATATAGGGAAAATCTTTAAAAATCCTTTTCTCTGAAACCACAAGGCCTAGGTCTTTTATATTTGGTATGAAGCTTCATCTAAAAGACCCCTAACAAGATTATTCAAATGATAGTGCTGAGGCCAAAAATGTCCCCGCCCCCGGGCCCTTTGGTTTTACATAGGCTTATATAGGGAAAATCTTTAAAAATCTTCTGCTCTGAAGCTGCAAGGCCCAGGACTTTGATATTTGGTATTAAGCTTTATCTAGTGGACCCCTACCAAGATTGTTCAAATTATAGTGCTGGGGCAAAAAATGCCCCCGTTCCGGGGCCCTTTGGTTTTACATGGCCTTATATAGGGAAAATCTTTAAAAATCTTCTTCTCTGAAACCGCAAGGTCCAGGACTTTGATATTTAGAATGAAGCTTCATCCATTGGACCTCTACCAAGATTGTTCAAATTATTCTGAAGAAAATGTGAGTACATGTAGCTTTTGCAGATGCAAAAACTGCTATCTGCAAAAGCTGCTCACATTTTTTCAATCAAAATTGGATCATGAAGAAGCTTGTTTAATCCATTTTTTACAGGAAGCCCCAAAATGGGTAATTGGCAAACAAGGCAGGCCCAGATTAGACGCCACATTTTGTGGCGTCTATGCGGCGTCTGATCAGGGCCTACACTGTTTGTAACAAGTTCAGCCAATTCCTAAATAAGTTTTGAAGAAAACACAACCTGACACCCCTAAATACGAGGTGCCAGATTCCATTTGTTACAGAATTGGTTAAGCCTACAATCCTATGAACAGCTGGGTCCTGATCTCTATCTTCACTTTTTGACAAGCCTGCATGTGATGCAGCTAAGCTAATCCAGGTATATCAGAAGATTGTTTTTTTTTTCTTGAGAGGTCTCAAGAAATATTTTTTTTCTTGAGAGGTCTCAAGAAATATAATGTATCAAAATTTGCTCAAGGCAAATTACTTCAGCTGCCTTTCTTGCATTCTGTATTTTTATCTGAAAACTGACACATGTGAAGCCTTCATCCCGATTTTGTTATGCATGTACATGTAAAATGTATGGAAGCAGGCCCATATCAGACTAAAGGAAAAGTGTAAGTCAGCCTTTCAGTCAGGATTTTTGTATGTTTGATTTGTGGTTTAACTTCCCCATCAACACTGTATAGGTCATTTTGGAGACGTTTCCAATTTTGTGAGACTTTTACCCGACTTTGAGATGAAATGACATTTCAAGCCCTGACGCCCAATAAAACCAATAGGGTTTATAAGCATATGGCCGGTCTGACTCGCACCGCTTTGCCTGGGCAGGCTTAGATCATTTAAGCGGTTTACCAGTACTCATGTGTGGTCAGATTCAGCTCTGCGTGGAAGCATCGTGCACCCTAACCCCGGTATCTGTGACGGTATCTGTGACGGTGTCTTTCGCAGTATTCGATTTCTCTTCAGGCTCTTCAGTAGGTGTAGATTTTACCCGAAAAGAAAAATAAAGAAATCTACACCAAACGGTGGGTGGCAAGCCTACGTGCAGCCCATCTATTTCTTCAAGCCCCGATGGGCTGGGGCCGTTTTAAGTCAGGTTTAGGATTTTTTTAGCAGCTGGTGTTAAGAGGTGTGATGGCCGTAAAAAGTCATCTTGTCCTTCGTCATAGTGTAGTTTTATATTTACTTGTCTTTTGGGATAATTGATTCCGTTGTGGAATTTTGAAAATATTTGAGGGTCACTGATGGGGCCTAATTGGCCAAAACTAGCTAGACTGGCCCAGAAAACTGTACACTCCTGATCTTCAGTTCTGTGGTGTATTGTTTGCTTCTTTCATGGAACATATTTATCCCTGCAGGTCAAATTTTTCACAGAATAAAATTATTAATACGTGCTCAATTAGTTTAATTGCTCCGATGCTTCAGTGCTTAACCCATTTTGTACCGGAAACCCCAAAACGGGTACCATGGCAAACCGCACAGGCCCAGATCAAACGCTGCAGAACGCGGCATCTGATCTGGGCCTACACTATTTGCAAAATGTTCAGCAATTTTTCAAATAAATTTTGATGAAAACACAACCTGACACCCCTAAATTTTGAAATGGACTCCTGCTATATATAAGGAGGAAGATTCCATTTGGTACAAAAAGGGTTAATCAGCTACCAAAAAATGATGAAATTGAGAAATAGAACCAATTAATTATGAATGGTCTTTGAAATCCATAGTTGCCCTATTTTCAGGGATTAATCATTTTATGATAGCCTTCATGATCATCTCATTTTGAAGTTGAGTTACCATAAAAATTCTAATTAATGCCCTGGGGCCAGTTGTTCAAAACTAACGATGTTGTTAGTTAACGTATAGTTTAAACTTTGATCATTAAATATGGCAAATATGCTAATATTTTTGCTGAAAAAATGTGAGCAGCTTTTGCGGATGCAAAAGCTGCTCACATTTTTTTCGGCAAAAATTCCAAAATTTTACATATTAAACTTGCTAGAACAGTTAACAATATGACCACTAACGAGCTCGTTAAGCGAACGATGCTTTGAACAACTGGGCCCTGGGCTTTTTGTCGCGCCTGCTTTAAGCATGGCATGACATAGAAGTTGAACTTTCCGTCCATTCGTCAAGCCGTCAACATTTGCGACCACCCAAATGTAAGAGTCCCTCACAGGCACCACATAGCCTTCGGTGGAATTCTTGTATAAGAATCATGTCCGATTTGAGAGAATGAGGTGGGCGCTAATATTGGTGGCTGCATTTTCATGGGGATTGCCAGAGATCACATTTTCTGTTCAAGATCTAGTATTACTACCTCCCTTCCTGTCCTGTAGAACCAACAGCATATACGAGGTGTCATGGGTTATTGTAAATTGTATATCCACATTGATCATAATAATTTATGTTCATTGCTTTGAAATAAACGCTACAATGTAACACATTCTGTTGTTTATACATATATAGCTGAGGCTATTTTTTGTGGCAGTTTTGATAAAAGACAAACATATGCAAACTGACTGTGTATCTGTATTTTTTTTTTTGGTAATGGGCGTTTAATAGAAGTACATGTACCATCTTTCTGAGAAATGGACCAAAAATTTGACATTTTTTGAGCCAATATTGGGGAATGGGCGTTAATCAGAACATAGTTGTTAATTAGAGATAAAGTAATAACACTTGGGCCCAGCTGTAAGTAAGTGAAAGTGAAATAATCTTGAAAGGGTCGTAAACCAAAGCCTGAACAAAAAGAAAATAGTAATGCCAAAAACCTATTTATCATTGAGAACTAGATTTATCCCTGATTGAAAAGGCCACAAAACCATAAAACAACAACAACAAAAAAATGTTTTTCTTCTACATGTACATGTACTTTAGTTAATGCACTACATGTCCAGGTACCCCCAGCCATTGGGACTAAAGAGAAACAGATAATTTTTCTATATGTATGTACATGTAATCTATTCATATTTGAGATTGTTTTATTCAAATCCATCTTCGAAAGAAATAGGGTTATAAAAAAGGTTTCGGTATATTTTTTCATGTTGACACACATATGGTCTCTATTTTCAGGTGGCCGCCGGACAGATGGTTTAAAGGCAGCTGACATTGTGCCCATCTTGCGGGAGAGAGTGGCCTATCTTTCAGGTAAGTGGTATCACCAAGCATTAATGCAGCAGAAAACATTTTGTTATCCCCCGACCGAATAGGTTCGGGGGATATAGCGATCAGCCTGGCATCTGTCCGCTTGTCTGTCCGTCCGTCCATCCATCCATCCATCCGTAGATGCAACCTTGTGATGGCCATAACTCCTATACTTTTGAGATTCATTGGTGGTTCTTGGCACAATTGTTCACAAGGCTGAGACAGTGTGTCATGCGCAAGAACCAGAACTCTGAATGCCATACTTTTTGAGTAATCTCCCCTTTTAATAAAATAGAATGACTACTTTGTGATTGCCATAACTCCAATACTCCGTGGCCTAGTGGATAAGAGCGCTGACTCTTACTCATTAGGTCTCTCACCGCCGTAGGTTCGAGCCTCGCTCAGGCCACGCGTGAGACGCCAAGTTCTGCAACGGAAGGTCAGGTGGTTTTTCTCCGGGTACTCCGGTTTTCGTCCACCTCTGATTAACGATCGGCTCGATATGAGTGAAATAATCTTGAAAGGGCCGTAAAACCAAAACCCCCCAAAAAAAACAAAAAAAAACAACAACAAATACCCTTTGAGATATATTGATGGTACCTGGCACAGTTGTTCACAAGGCTGAGCCAGCGTGTCATGCACAAGAACCACAACTCTGGTTGCCATGGCTTTTGAGTTATCTCCCCTTTCAATAAAATAGAGTGACAACCTTGTGATGGCCATAACTCCAATACCCTTTAAGATATAGGAAGTGTCTGCTGACAGCTGGCTGGCACCAGACTTTTAGGTCTAGCGACAGCCGGCTGTCACCAGACCTAAAAGTGGCAAGGTCTGGTGACAGCCGGCTGGCACCAGACTTTTAGGTCTGGTGACAGCCGGCTGGCACCAGACTTTTAGGTCTAGTGACAGCTGGCTGTCACCAGACCTGAAAGTCTGCTGACAGCCAGCAATAATATTGGTTCAATTGTAAGTACATTTATATAGTCTTTTCCACGTTTAAAATGATTCTTTTTCATGAGATACTATAATACTTTCAAAACTTTGTTGTACAGTGACAATTGAAGTTGAAAAGTTATTATAAGATGTGGCAGAGTCAAAAAGGAGTACACTATATGGAAGAACTTGTCCCCCAGCAAAGGGGATGGGGAACTATTATAGACTATTTGGCAAGGTTTTCAATATACACATGTATTGTACTAAGCAGGTCACTAAGAACAAAGCACTAAGTTTTATGACCCTGACTTCATTTTCAAGGTCACAAGCTTCCCAAAACTGTCTAATTTCTATCAAATTTAGCTTGTCTGCATCCTGTCTCCAGAATATATGTGTTCCAAAAATAGTTTTCTGCTCAACAAATTCATGAATAGTTATTGCAGTCAAATTTGGTACAGTTTACCAAAGACTTGATTAGGTTCTCCTGACCCTGACTTGGTCACATAAGCACAAAGGTTGTCCTGCGCTCTGCCCATCGGGGCTCAGAGAAATGATACAAGTTTCCAATTTGAGTACTGGTGGACCGCTTAAGTCTAAGCTTGCCCAGGAAAAGGTGATGCAAGTTGGACCGCTCATTTAACCCTAGCAGTTTCTATGGGCGGTAGGGCTTGAGGTGTCATTTCGTCTCAATGTCAGATAAAAGATCCAAAAAATCAATAGCAATGTATCCAAATTGATCTAAATAGTGTTGATGGGGACTTAAAACCTCAACACAGCTAGATCAAAGAAAGGTCCCATTGCATTCTGCTGTATGTCTTCTGGACCAAATGGTGACCTCTAGTCAAATTTGGTCTATTATCAGTTCACACACAATACAAGGCTAAATTTTGGTGACTGTGACCCACTTTTCAAAGTCAAAAGGGTATAAGATATATTGATGATACGTGGCACAGTTGTTCACAAGGCCGAGACCGTGTGTCATGCACAAGAACCACAACTCTGGTTGCCATGGTTTTTTAGTTATCTCCCCTTCCAATAAAATAGAGTGAATACCTTGTGATGGCCATAACTCCAATACCCTTTAAGATATATTGATGATACCTGGCACAGTTGTTCACAAGGCTGAGATCGTGTGTCATGCACAAGAAGCACAACTCTGGGTGCCATTGTTTTTGAGTTATCTCCCCTTCCAATAATATAGAATCACTACCTTGTGATGGCCACGTCTCCAATACTCTTTGAGATATATTGATGGTACAGTTGTAAATGAGGTTAAGCGAGGTGTGACATGCAAGAATCACAATTTTTAATTATCTCCCCTGACAATATAACCTTGTGATGGCCATAACTCCAATACCCTTTGAGATATATTGATGGTACTAGGCACAATTGTATACAAGGTTGAGACGGCGCTTCATGCCCAAGAACCACAACTCTGGGTGCTATGATATTTGAGTTATCTCCCCTTCCAATATAACAGTATGGCCACCTTGTGATCACCGTACCTCCAATACCCTTTGAGACATATTGGTGGTACTTGATGCAGATGTACATGAGGTTAAGCAGGTGTGCATACTCCAGAATTACAACCCTGGGTGCTCTGGTTTTTTAGTTATCTCCCCTGACAATATTACATTGTGATGGCCATAACTCCAACACCCTTTGAGATATATTGAAGGAATGTGGCGCAATTGTATACAAGAACCACAACTGTTGGTGCTGTGGTATTTGAGTTATCTACCCTTCCAATATAACAGTATGACCAGCTTGTGATCACCATATCTCCAATACCCTTTGAGACATATTGATGGTACTTTGTACAGAAATACATGAGCTTAAGCAGGCATGTCATGCGCAAGAACCACAATTCTGAGTGTCCTGGTTTTTTAGTTATCTCCCCTGACAGTATAATCTTGTGATGGCCATAACTGCAATACTTTTGTGATATATTACTGGTTTAATTCTGGTGCACTTTCTATTGGTGAACAATCTTCTGAAGGCCATATTGGGTTTTGGTCGGGGGATTTGCCATCTCTTCTGATGGCTATTTTTTTTATTCTCCGGGAATCAAAGATTCGGGGGGAGGGGAATAATTTTTGGTCTGTTTCTATGTTTGTCTGTTTGTTTGTCTGTCCGCAAAAACCTTAACATTGGGCATAACTTTTGAATGATAACTGATAGGGCTTTCATATTTCACATGTGCATACCTTGTCACCAGACCTCCAGACCTTTCCAGTGGTTCCGTAATTTTTGACCTCCTGACCTTGACATTTGACCTACTTTTTAAAAACTTTACATTGGCTATAATTTTCAATTGGTAAGTGATAGGACTTTCATATTTCACATGTGCATTCTACATGTATGTCACAAGACCTTTCCAACGGTGCCATAATTTTTGACATTGTGAGCTTCACCTTGACGTTTGACCTACTTTTTAAAAACTTACATTGCCCATAACTTTTGATGGGTATGTGATACATGTAGGGCTTTCATATTTTACATGTGCATTCTATGTCACAAGACTTTTCGAACAATCCCATAATTTTTGACCTTGTGACCTTGACATTCGACCTCCTTTTTAAAACCTTAACATTGGCCATATTTTTTTATTGGTTAGTGATAGGGCGTTCATATCTCACTTATGCATTCCATGTCACAAGACCCTTCCAGTGGTACCATAATTTTTGACCTGGTGACCTTGACCTTGATTTATTTATTTCAGTACAATCTATACATGTTTCTGGTCCACCCCAAAGCCATGTTAAAATAACACTGTAGTGTTAAAGACGTTGTGGTGTAGTTTTACCCTTGTCCATATACATGTATATATCCCTAGGTCCATGTACATGTATATACAGGGACGGTCCGACTCGCACCACTTTGCCTGGACAGGCTTAGATCTTCTAAGGGGTTTACCAGTACTCGTGTACATGTACTGTTGGTTTTTCAGCCCTGTATGGAAGCATCATGCAGCCCAATCTATTTCTACAAGTTCAAGTCCCCAGGGGCAGGGGCCAAATACATGTACTTTATAATATTGCTTGTGTTACCATAACTCCTACACTTTTAAGATCATGGTTTGAAACTTGCAAGATAACTTTCCCCATAAACGTGTACACATAGGTTGGCCCTGTGTATAAAGGTCAGGGGTTCAGTTGTTAGCTTAACTAGCTCGTTAGTGGTCAAATTGTTGACCATTCTAATAACTACAATACCTTATTCAGTGGTATTTTTGCTGAAAAATGTGAGCAGCTTTTGCATTTGCAAAAGCTGTTTACATTTTTCCCAGCAAAAATACCAATATATTTGCCAATATATTTGCAATGATCAAAGTTTTAATGATATGTTCAATGACATCGTTAGCTTTGACCAACTGGACCCAAATAATTCTCATCAGACAAATATCGTAAGAGCTACATGCCTTTTATTAACACTGAATGAATTGATTTAGTCACACCCATTTCTGACTATCATCCAATTAAATTACTAAGTATAATGTATTTGCTACAATTCAGGACAGAATGACAAACAGTGTAGATCCTGATCAGATGGCTTCCTCAGAAGCCATCTGATCTGGATCTTCACTGTTTACAAAGGTAGGGACTGTTGTGTTCATCTGGATAAGGGTTAAATTAGAAGGCTTCCTCAGAATGAGTGAGTGAATGTTTGAGTTTTACGTCGCGCCAACAGCTAAGGTCATATGGAGACTGGACCTCGGTTTAAAAACTCATCCGAAAGTCTTGAGAAGCTCGGGATCGATCATGCGTCCCTTGGTTTACAGGGCGAGTAGCGTAACCACTACACCGCTTCCTCAGAAGCCATCTGATCTGGATCTTCACTGTTTAAAAATTTCTTGATATTGGGTCACAGCTGAGTACATACTTAGAACACAGCATTGTCTGTTTGCATAAGGAAGCTTTGACAAATTGTCTGTTCATATACATGTAGTGCACATCAGGCAGACAGATCAGTTTTTGTTTGTTTGTTTGTTTGATTTGCAGTTTAACATGCCCGTCAACATTGCAAAGGTCATTTTGGAGACATTGCTTCCAATTTTGTGGGACTTTTACCCGACATTGAGATGAACTGTCATCTCAGGCCCTGTCGCCCAATGAAACCAATAGGGTTTATACATGTAAGCATGAACGGGCCAACTCGCATCGCATTGCCTGGAAAGGCTAAGATCCTCTAACTGTCTAAGCAGTTTACCAGTACTTGTGTGCGGGTCGGTTTCAGCTCTTCGTGAAAGCATCATGCTGCCCATATATTTCTTAAAGCCCGATGGGAGGAGGGCGTTGCTTTGTACATACATTTGTAAATTATTTTTTTTGCCCATGCCCATCAGGCTTGGAGAAATAGACTGGGCTGCATAATGCTTCCATGCAGAGCTTATTTATGCGTACTGATAAACCCGTTACCTGAAGAAGATCTAAGCCTGCCCCGGAATAGTGGTTCGAGTAGGACCGCTCCATAAACGGTAAACCCTAGCGTGTGATAACATCTGGAATGGATGTTCGGGAGAGTGATTCAGATAGACTGAAGCTTTCATCGCAGTCAAACTAAAATAAATTAGTATAAACCAAATCCCGGTTTCTTTGGGTGGTTGGGCTTGAGATGTCATTTCATCTAAATGTTGGGTATAAGTCCACAAAAGCAACATCTCCAAGATGACCTAAATAGTGTTGATGGGGATGTAAGACCTCAACACAAACAAGCAAAAACATTATATGTCTTAAAAATTTTGCTTGTGCTGTCACTATGTTAGGTTAAGCTGCACCGGAAGCCCCAAAACGAGACTCTGGCAAACAATGCAGGCCCAGATCAGATGCCGCGATAAGGGCCTCCACCATTTGCTGAAAGTTCAGTCATTTTCCAAATAAATTTTGATAGAAACACAACCTGACACCCCTAACTTTTGAAATAAACTCCTGCTATATATAAGGAGGAAGATTCCATTTGGTACAAAAGGGATTAAGATGCATGCTTGTGCTCTCACTATGTTAGGTTAAGCTGTACCGGTAGTATGCTGTATAGTTCTAACAACATTTCCTTATTATAGGTGGCAGAGACAAAAGAGGTGGGCCAATCTTGACCTTTCCATCACATACACATCCCGAACGCTTCAAGTATGAGGACCTCCGACGACTCATGACATATCTGGCAAGTGTGCCTAGGTAAGTTATTTATTTGTTAGGCCTAAAAAATAGCTGTGTTTCCACTAAATGGGTATGGGTCGATAAGTCACGAAAAAGTTTTATTTTTTGTCAAAATTTTATTGATAGAAAAAAAAACACACATTAAAACGGCTAAATTTTAACTATATTACATGTACCTGAAAGCATTCAAACAAAGAAGTTAATTGAAAAAGGGCAGTTTTCAGAACATGGTCTTGTGACATATCAAATCAAACAGCTTGATAAGAAGAATACATTGCAAACAAATTTGACCCCTTAGGTCAATTTGGAGGTCACCAGAGGTCAAAAACCCACCATACCCCCCTCCATAATGACTACTGGATAATTGATACATGATTGAAACCTTGGGAACTGATAATCTTTGTTCTGGAGAGTGCATGACACTTTTGAAATTTTGATCCCAGCCCTAGTGGCGGGGCCAGGGAAGGGAACCTGGGGCGTCAAAAATCAGAACCTGGTCATGTACATATCAAATCCAACGGCATGATGAGTAGAATACATTGCAATCAAAATTTGATCCCAGAGGTCAATTTGGAGGTCGCCAGTGGTAAAAAAAAAACATAGCTCCTCCTGACGATTACCGGATACATGTAACTCCTCCTAGACCTTCAGAGATAGAAAATTTGAAACCTTGGGAACTGATAGATCTTTGGTCTGGGGAGTGCATGACACTTCTGGAATTTTGATCCCATCCCTGGGGCCGGGCCCGGGGGATCAAAAATCAAAGTTTTCAGAAAATGGTTGTAACATATCAAATCGAGTGGAAGCGTGGGGATATGTGTGCATGATTCTACTTTTTCTTAATTTTGAAACTAACATTGTGGGTACTTTTTAAAATTGCCTGATTGAGGCAATTCTAACGAGTACCCACACCATAGAGTTTTATGAAGAAATAAGAAATATATCCTCTCCTTATTTGGAGCTAAAAATGTATGTTGCTGATCACATTCAACATGCTATATACATGTATAGTGACTGATTTGACCAGCTTTTCATGCTTATTTAACTCTTAAGATGCCACGAAAAACTGCATCCAAAATGTCGTCTGCGTATGTCGACTGCTGCATATTCTTGCAATGTTTTCAAACAAAATTTTGCATAATGGCAAACAGTGTGGCCCCGATCAGACTGCTGCTACAGGAGCAGTTTGATCTGGGTCCACACTGTTTGCAAAAAATGACTTTTAAAGTTACCAGCAGATGTCAAGGCAGACGGCAATTGTCGTGATTGGCATGTTATGGGTTAACAATGGCAACTATGTGAAATTCGTTTTGCTTTTACACTTAATTACTTATTAGCAATCATGGCAAAGCACCTCATGGAATTCTTCTAATCACTGTAAATTGTTATTATACCCGCTTTTTCGAATAAAAAAAAAGGGTATACATGTATTGTTTTCGCACCAGAGTTGAGTGGGCGTCAGTCCGTCTGTCCGGGCGAACATGTCAGGTTGGGGGCTATAGCTCGGATTGGAAAACAATAGAAAATGATTGAAAATGACTGGTAAATAAAAGATTTATTCCGTAAATAAAAGGTTTAGGAGGTTAGCCCCTAAACCAAACAAAAGAAAATTTGTTAACAAAAGAAATAGCCCTTAAACCGACATGTTGGAACGTCCATCCGTCTGTCTGTCCGTCACGTTTCTTGTAAATGGATCTCCTCTGCAACCACTGAAGTTACACTTTTAAAACTTTGCATGTGGATAGTACATGGTATGTAGATGGCAGTGGGCTACTTTTTTGTGACCCTAACCCCAACATGGCCCCAGAGTCAAAGGTCAAAAAGTAGGACTTTATCATATCTTCTAAACTGTTGGGATTGCACTTCCGAAACTTGATTAGTGGATAGCCCTTGGAATGTAGAACATATTGGAATACTTTTTGTGTGACCTTGACCCCAACATGACCCCAGGGTCAAAGGTCAAAAAGTAGGACTTTATCATATCTTCTAAACTGATGGGATTGCACTTCCGAAACTTGATTAGTGGATAGCCCTTGGAATGTAGAACATATTGGAATACTTTTTGTGTGACCTTGACCCCAACATGACCCCAGGGTCAAAGGTCAAAAAGTAGGACTTTATCATATCTTCTAAACTATTGGGATTGCACTTCCGAAACTTGATTAATGGATAGCCCTTGGAATGTAGAACATATTGGACAACTTTGTGTGTGACCTTGACTCCAATATGGCCCCAAGGTCAAAGGTCAGAACAGAAAAAGCTGGTATTTGCGATGGTATACCATCGACTGCACAATCTAGTCAAGTGTTTTTGTTTTTTTTAATATGTTTGTTGTCATTCTCTCTTTCAGTGATGATGTAAGGGAAAAAGGTTTTACAGTGATCCTAGATATGAGGGGCACTACATGGCAGGTCGTCAAACCCATACTAAAAGCAATGCAGGTAAGGACCGTGAAACTGTAGATAAACCTCTGTGACCTTCATTGGCTGGTTGCTTAACAATCAGGGCAAGATGTTCAAAGGTGAAGGTGTCAAGTATCTTAGGTCACCCTGGTATCCAAGTGATATTAGGGCTGACTAATCGGAGTTGAAATGATAATCGATCATCAGCCATGCCATTGTGATGATCGTTAAGTAACCGCTGAAGATTTTATAATACTTTTACCTTTTCTGGCTTTGACTCTTACTATATGTTATACAATATCATATGTATTTCGACAGAAGGGCCAAAGCAAACAGTGTAGAGCCTGATGAGACGCCGCAGAAGGCGGCGTCTCATCAGGATCTGCACTGTTTGCCACTCATCCAGCTATTTTAGACACAATTTTGGGTAGTAATTTATGCAAATAATCGATTATTAGCAAATCAATAGCGATAATAAGTTAAGCAGAATTTATCGATTGATTAATCGATTATCTTATTTATCGCGCCAGCCTTAGCTGATATTGACTTAACAGTTGGTAAGGCCTGATATTCTTGCAGCAGGTAAGTGTAGAGGGGGACCGGTCTTGGCACATGGAACTCTGTTAGATTTGTGCCTGACTTGTGATCAGGAGATCCTGCTGGGTCTGCAACAGTTTTTCATGGAGATAGATCATGAAATTTTTTCTGTGGTCATTCTCTCCCTTCCTTTGATTCAAAAAGGGCAGCTGTCAGATTTTGAGGAAAGAACGTTCATTGTACAGGGTAACCACTTCTGTATAAGCTTGCCCAGGCAAAGTGTACTTAGGTAAACTGACTTGCTTGATATGACCTAAATAGTGTTGACAGGGCTGTTAAATTGCAATCAGTTTAATAAATCTTTTTAATCCATTTTGCTATTTCACCTTTTGTCGCTCTCTTTCATCTATACTTTCTCTTTTATCTCTTCTCCCTTTCTCTCGGAGACAGCGCAAAATGAGCTACAAGGGTTGATATGCCATTAAACCCCAACACAGTCAATAGTCAGTCATTTAACCCTTTTTGTACCAAATGGAATCTTCCTCCTTATATATAGCAGAGTCCATTCCAAAATCAAGGCTTGTCGGGTTGTGTTTTCTTGAAATGGCTTAACTTTTTACAAACAGTGAAGGCCCTGATCAGACGTCACAGAATGGTAGTTTTGGGGTTTCCAGTACAAAATGGCCTAATCATAGTGTAGATTATATTTTCTTGTCCTTTGGGATCATTGATTCCATTGTGGAATTTTGAAAATATCTGAGGGTCACTGATGAAGCCTAATTGGCCGAAACTAGCTAGTCTGGCCCAGAAAACATGTACACTACAAATATTTCAGTTCTTTGGTGTATTCCTTGCTTCCAAAGGATAACCCTTTTATAGTACATATTTAATGGACTAAGGTCACAGGTGAGCTGTGCTGCCCTCCAACAGCTCTTGTTAAACTATGCACTGCAATATACAAAATTATGGAACATGATGTTATAAAGAGGTTTATTGTAATCTGCTCTGGTGCTGTTGGAGTTTGTAAAAAAAAAAAAAGAACTGCTGTTGTAAATTTCGGTAGCTTCTGTTGAGAAAGGAAAAAAAAAAGTTTTGGGTAATTACCGGAATTATGCAGATTTCAAATATCAATATGATGGGTACTGGCAGGTGATATGTTATACCTGTATTTCAGATCAAAACTGTAATGTGAAAAATATATCACAGTGTATTATATATACTTAGCTTAGGCATTTTTATCAAGATTTTTATCAAGATACTAAGCATTTACCCTTAAGATGCCGAGAAAAACAACATCTGAAAATGTCGTCTGCTTATGTCGTCTGCTGAATCTTCTTGCTAACTTTCTGAAAATATTTTTGCATACAAGCAAACAGTGTGGACCCAGATCAGACTGCTCCTACAGGAGCAGTCTGATCTGGACCAACACTGTTTGCAAAAAATGACTTTTAAGGTAACTATCAGAGGGCAAAGCAGATGAAAATTCTCATGATTCGCATTTTATGGTTTAAGATTGTAAGGGTGCACTTACAGGGGAGGAAACTGTTTCAAAAATAGTTTTTCTCTGTTTTCAGTAGGGGTCTTCTCTTTAGGGGAATGGATACACCTTTGGGGGCAGGCAACTCTTGCAAGTATTTTTGTCTCCAATGTCAATAGGGGTCAACTCTTAAAGGAAAGAATTTACTCCTGAGGAACAAATTCTTTCCTTTAAGAGTAGACCTGTTTTTCTGAGGGATAGAATTTATAGAAAACCGAACAGGAAGTCCCGAAAGTTGTCTCCCAATGAAAAATGGTGGAAAAATCTGCCAGGTATATCCATTCCCCTTAAAGTAAAATTTGCTTCTACTGGTTTAATCTTATGGGAAAAATTTGCTTTTATTGGCCTTCTCTTAAAGAAAAGAACTTGCTTCTAAGGGACTACTCTTATTAAAGGATAGAATTTGCTTTTAAGGGTCTACTCTTCTTAAAGGAAAGAATTAGCTTCTAAGGGTCTTCTTTTAAAGGAAAGAATTTGCTTCTAAGGGTCTACTCTTTAAGGAAAGAATTAGCCTCTAAGGGACTACTCTTAGAGGAATGAATTTGATTCTAAGAGTTTACTCTTAAAGGAAAGAATTTGCTTCTAAGAGGCTACTTTTTAAGGAAAGAATTAGCCTCTAAGGGACTTCTCTTAGAGGAATGAATTTGATTCTAAGAGTTTACTCTTAAAGGAAAGAATTTGCTTCTTAGGATGTACTCTTGAAGAACAGAACTTACATGTACTTTGAAGGGTATACTGTTAAAGGAAAGAATTGGCTTCTTAGGGTGTACTCTTGAAGGAAAGAACTTACTTCTAAGGGTATACTGTTAAAGGAAAGAATTTGCTTCAAAGAGGCTACTTTTTAAGGAAAGAAATAGCTTCTAAGGGACTACTCTTAAAGGAATGAATTTGATTCTAAGAGTTCACTCTTAAAGGAAAGAATTTGCTTCTTAGGATGTACTCTTGAAGAAAAGAACTTACTTCTAAGGGTATACTGTTAAAGGAAAGAATTTGCTTCTAAGGGTATACTGTTAAAGGAAAGAATTTGCTTCTAAGGGTCTACTTTTTAAGGAAAAAATTTGCTTCTAAGGGTCTACTCATAAAGGAAAGAATTTGATTCTAAGGGACTACTCTTAATGGAAAGAATTTGCTTTTAAGGGTCTACTGTCTAAGAAAAGAATTTGCTTCTAAGAGTCTATGCTAAAGAAAAGAATTTGCTTCTAATGGTCTACTCTTATTAAAGGAAAGAATTTGCTTCTAAGGGTTTACTCTTAAAGGAAAGCATTTGTTCACATTAAAGGAAAGAATTTGCTTCTGAGGGTTCGAGGTCTGCTGTATTGGCCCCAGAGTCGACCTGAATTTGGGCCAGTACAAAATTACTTGACTAATCACAATTTTATTAATTGACACAATTAATAAACATGATTACATGTACTGATTTTCAACCTCAATCAAATATCACCTGACCTCTGGTTAATTTTGGTTGACCTGGTATTAATATGGATGACCTCCGATCACTACAGGATAGCCAATTAATAATACATATACATGAAAGTATAAGGTTTTTGTTTATTTGCAGGAGTGTTTTCCTGGTAACATCAACATAGCATTTATCATTAAACCAGAGAAGTTCTGGGAGAAACAGAGAACCAGTCTAGGAAGTTCAAAATATAATTTTGAGGTAAGCTGGTACCCAGTCTAGAAGTAGATAGACATGCAATATTGATTCCGCATTAACTACTTTGTGTCACACCAACAGCCGGTGCGACATAGGCATCTGCTTTTCCATCCATTCGTCTTATTAACATTTATGTTGAAGTTCGACATTTGCATCAAAGTTTGTATTGTAATCAACTACAAGACTAATCAACCATCAGACCTTGTATGAAGTATCTCCCTGACCTGTTAGGCAGGCACTTTGACAATTTACCTTGATGTTCCTGATCTCCTCAAATAAAAGGCCTACAACCATCAAATCTTGCATTGTGCTTATCCTAGATGTACTGACTCTACAGTATCTTGACCTATATTTTGCGCTCCAGTCACTACTCATTTTTCGTCAAGGCTGGGTATCTCCTCAACTGTAAGCCTACAACCGCCATACCTTCCATAGTGCTTCTCTTCAATGTACAGACTTGGCAGGTACCTTGACCCAGTCACCTTGACCTATTTTTCGCACACTAGTGACTTTTACACATTTGACTTTGACATTCCCATATCTTCTCAACTATAAGGCCTACAACCATTAAACCTTGCCTTGTGCTTCTCCTCGATGTACTGACTCGGCAGATACTTTGACCTGGTGTCCTTGACCTATATTATGCACTCCAGTGACTTTTACACATTTTACATCAACATTCCATATCTTCTCAGCTATAAGGCCTACAACCACCAAACCTCGCACAGTGCTGCTACTTGATGTACTGATGCACCTGGTGATCATGATCTATATTTTGTGGTGTTGCAGTTTCCATGCTTACATGGCCACAGTGAAGAGTGGGTATTCACAAATTATTTTTCTTATTTCTGCATGAAAACAAATGCTGTGGGTATTCATTAGAAACGCCTCGCCGAGGTGCTTCCAATGAATACCAACAACATATGTATTCAGGCAGAAATAAGATTTTGGATGAAAAAAGTGCCTTAGCTGGAGGTATGTGATGCTGACCAAATTTTGAATTGTGTGCTCTTAGCTGAAGATAAGGGATAATTATAGCCCCGCTTTGAAAAAGTGCGGGCTACATTGCATTTGCCTTGTCCTTCTGTGATTCCGTAAATCTGTAATTCCGTACTTCCGTAATTCCGTTATTCATCATAACTCAAAAACCGTTTGAGGTATTTTCATTAAACTTCACACAAATATAAAGCACTATGAGACAATGTGCAGAGCGCATGAACCATAACTCTGGATTGCCTACTTTTGGAGGTATTGCCCTTTGAACATTGAAAAAATGGCCATTTTAACCTTGTCCGCTCCATAACTCAGAAAACGTTAAGAGGTATTTTCATGAAACTTCACACAAATGTAAATCACTATAAGACGATATGCAGAGCATATAAACCATAACTCTGGATTGCCTTCTTTTGGAGTTATTGCCCTTTGAACATTAAAAACGGCAATTTAATCTTGTCCGCTCCATAACGTAAAAACAGTTTGAGATATTTTCATGAAACTTCACACAAATGTAAAGCACCATGAGATGATGTGCAGAACACATGAACCATAACTCTGGATTGCCTTTTTACCACCTTTAATAAGAGGCTGAAAACATATTTCTTCTTGTATTTTTAGCTCGCCTGTACGAAGTACATGGAGAGCTATTGTTGTCACCTTATTTGTGCGCGTTTGTGTGTGCGTGTGCGTTCCCGTCACACTGCGTTAAAGTTTTTCAAATGCTTATATCTCAGCAGTCACTCATCACAGAGCACTCATATTTGGAACTTAAGTACCTTGGAGGGTCTTCTGATGTTCAAAGACAACAGACCCCTGGATTCATGCCCTGGGGTGGGACTAGGGGTTAAAATCTAGAACACCTCTGTAAAACTGTGTTAAAGTTTTTGAATTGCTTATATCTCAACAGACACTCATCACAAAGGATTCATATTTTACAAGTTGGATACCCAGGCATGTCTTCTGAGACTCCAAGACAACACACCCCTGGGTTCATGCCTGGGAGGAGGGATGGGGTGGGGCTAGGGGTCAAAATGTAGGACACCTTTGTAATTTGTTATATATGTTTCCAGTATGCAAACAAATTATAAACACAATTGGTTATATATCAGCCAACCATGTGACATTGGTTCAAGTGTAAAAGGGTGAAGTTCATGGTGACCTACATTTCACGGTCCAGTGATTTTGCCTTATATCTTGAAGACTATTTGTTAGAGACATGTCATACCTAGGATATTAGTACCATGTGTCCCCATGATTGACCTCGAAATATATCTAGGTCCCTGTGACCTATATTTCATGGTCCAGTGATTTTGCCTTATATCTTGAAGACTTTTTGTTGGAGAAATGTCATACCTTGGATATTAGTGCCATTTGACCCCATGATTGACCTCAAAATATATCTAGGTCACTGTGACCTATATTTCATGTTTCAGTGACTTTGCCTATTATCTTGAATACTATTCGAAGCAGAAATGTCATACCTGGATTATTAGATCCATGTGACCCAAAAATTGACCACCAAATATATCTAAGTCACTGTGACCTATATTTTGTGGTTCCGTGATTTTGCCTATTATCTTGAATACTATGTGATGGAAAAAATGTCATACCTGGATTATTAGTTCCACGTGACCCCATGATTGACCTCAAAAGATATCTAGGTCAGTGTGACCTATATTTCATGGTTCACTGATTTTGCCTATTATCTTGAATATTATTTGATAAAGAAATGTCATACCTTGATTATTAGTTCCATGTGACTTGCTGATTGACCTCAAAATATATCTAGGTCAGTGTGACCTACATTTCATGGCTCAGTGATTTTGCCTATTATCTTGAATAATATTTTGATAACAAAATGTTAGACCTGGGATATTACTTCAATGCAACCAGATGATTGACCTCAAAATATATCTAGGTCAGTGTGACCTTTTTTACATGGTTCAATGACTTTGACTTATATCTTGAATACTATTGGATGGAGAAACTTCATATCTGAATATTCAATTCCATGTGATCAGATGATTGGCATAGAAATATATCTAGGTCAGTGTGACCTATTTTCAAGGTTCAATGATTAGCCTTATTATTCAGACACAATTTGATTCTGAAATGTAATATCTGGAATATATGTTACATGAGACCTGATGATTGACCTTAAAATATATGTAGGTCAGTGTGATCTATATTTCATGGTTCAATAGTTTCACCTTATATCTTGAAGGCGTGAAACAGGCGAGCTATGCTGTCCTGCGACAGCACTTGTTCTTTTCTGATAGCGCCATAGCGGGGCTATAGTCAGATCCTCTGACACTTCTAGTTTTCCTTACTCTTTGTTAGATATATAGAGGATATTTACTTTTTCGAAGTGAATGCCAAAAAAATTACAATTGAGTGTACCAGCGAGCTTGTTTTGTTTTGTTTGAATTGAGATTAACATCCCCATCAACACTATTTAGGTCATTTTGGAGATGCTGCTTCCAATTTTGTGGGACTTTTACCCAACACTGAGATGAAATGACATCTCAAGCCCTGTCGCCCAATGAAACCAAAAGTCCTGTATGCACTGGACTCACATCACTTTGCCTGGGCAGGCTTAGTTCTTCTAAGCAGTTTACCAGTACTCATTGTGGTCAGTTTCAGCTCTGGGTGGAAGCACCAAGCAGCCCAATCTATTTCTCCAAGCCCAGATGGGTGGGGACGAACCAGCGAGCTTGTTAAGCGTAGGATGTGCTTTGAGCAGCTGAACTTAGGTGTGTCAATTCCCTTTAAATATAAGCACTACATGTGTATTCTACACCCAATGTTCTCTAGTAATAGACCACCTTTGGGGCTGTTTAAAAGTGGTTTGAAAGACCACTTTTGAACAGTCCCAAAGGTGGTCTCAAGTGGAATCGGGAACATCTGGCAAATGTTTCTGCCATTTTTCAAAAGGAGACAACTTCCTGGACTTCCTGTTTGCTTTTCTATATGCCCTGCCCCACTGAAAAAGTGATCTACTCGTAAATGAAAGAATTTGCTCCTCAGGAGCAAATTCTTTCCTTTAAGAGTTGACCCCTATTGACTTGGGAGACAAAAATACTTTTGCAGGAGTTGCCTCCCCTGAAGGTGTCCCATTCCTTAAATATAATAATTTTACTACATTGTATCATAATTTTCAGACCCACATGATATCTATTGACAATCTCCCAAAAGCCATAGACCCATCCCAGTTAACTCGAGAGTTTGAAGGCACCCTGGACTACGAACATGAACAGTGGATTCAGTTACGACTGGTAAGTTGTTTTTTCATTGTCTAATTATACCCGCTTTTTTTGAAAAAAAAAAACAAAAAACGGGTATATTATTTTCGTCACGGGTGTTCGTCCGCCCGCCCGTCCGGACGTCCGTCCGTCCTTCCGTCTGTCATGTTTCTTGTGAATGCAACTACTTTTTTATTTCTTTACCTACAGTGACCAAACTTGGTACATACATTGCTTGGGGACTGCAGATGTGCATGAAGGTGTCGAAATTTTCATCTGACCCCCTGGGGTCATGGGGTGAGGTCAAAGTTCAAATTTCTAAGAAAAGGCTTGTTCATAGGAAAAGCGGGTATTTGCGATGGTATACCATCGACTGCTGCTCTAGTTTTTGTTAGAGCCTTCTTGTAACTTGTTTTTCTCAGTTACCATCCATATAATGCAGGATGCTTATTTGACTAGTGACTGAGAAGTATTGGGTTTGGTCCCCGCTGTGTCCACCTACATCCTTTTGTGGAGATCAAATCATGGAATAATTTTCACTGTCATTCTTTCCCTTCTGCTGCTTCAAGAAGGGTAGTAACTGTTGTTTTTTGCAGATGGAAGAATGCTTACTGTTCTGATTAACTGCTGCCCGTGAGAAGTGTAGTTATGTCAGCAGACCACTCAACATGACCTTAATAGTGTTGACTGGGCAGTAAAACTCTAAAACAAACTGTAACCAGTCATAAAAGCCTTAGTCATTCCATCAAACAAATATTCTTGCATAACTACCTATGCACAAAGCCATCATATTAGCATAATTATTTGGTGGAGATTCATCATGAAATCTTTTCTTTGCCATCTTCTCCCTTTCGCTGATTGTCATTTTCTGGTGAGAGACTATGCACTGTACTGGCTAACTGTTTATGTATATACCTGCTCAGGAAAAGTGTGGTTAAGTTTATTGACATGCTATTCAAGTCTATTTCTCACGAACTATAAGAGCTTTATAAATTAAATTTGGTGCAACTATCAATTGATGCAGGTATCCATACTTGACCTATATTTCATGGTTCACTGACTGTATGAAGATTTGTCTCCCACAGGTGCGACATAGCCTTTGGTGGGAATTCTTGTTTCAGCCCAATATACCAGATATTTACAATTGATGTGACAGTCATTAAAAAGTAATTTCTGCTGTGAACAGTTTTCCTGCTGAACAAGGCTACTTTTTTGCAAACAGTGTAGATACAGATCAGATGGCTTCTGAAGAAGCCATCTGATCAGTATCTACACTGTTTAACATTCAGTTAGTGAAATTGAAGGAATAAAATACATCAAGTAATCTTATTGGTTGAAAGTCAGAAATATTTGTGGCTTAATATATTCAGCAGGATAACCGTTAGAATGAAGCAATTCTTTATTGATATGACACTGATTTCATTTTTGTGTGTGTGTCTATTTATAGATGTTGGAAGAGTTCATTTGGAAAGCCTTGGATTTGTTGGATAAGCTTGATGAGCTGAGTGGGATCCTCACGAATCCTGACCTTCCAACTGGTCTTAACGAGGCTCAGGGTCGTCTTGAAGAGCATAATTCCCTGAAGAAAAGGGTTACTATGGCACCAGTAGAACAGTTAGGTCGTGAAGGTCATAGAATCTTAGCCAGTATTACCGGAGAAGGCTTGGACCAAGCTGGTGAGTAGAAATTGGTTGGTTGCCATGGTGGGTTTTATAATGACATCTAGGCAGTCTCAGTTTGTTTGTTTGTTTGTTTGTTTGATTCGCGGTTTAACGTCCCCATCAACACTGTAAAGGTAATTTTGGAGACGTTGCTTCCCATTTTGTGGGACTTGTACCCGACATTGAGATGAAATGACATCTCAAGCCCTGTCGCCTAACGAAACCAATAGGGTTTATTAGCATGGACGGTCTGCCTCGCACCACGGTTCCTGGACAGGCTTAGATCCTCTAAGCGGTTTACCAGTACTTGTGTGCGGGCAGGATTCAGCTCTGCGTGGAAGCATCTTGCAGCCCATATATTTCTTCAAACCCCTATGGGTGGGGGCCGAGGCAGTCTCAGTAGGTTGCGGGTCTGGCTGATGATCAGGCAGGCAGGGGACCGACACCTGCAGGGTCGGCAGCATTCTTTTCTGAAGATTGACTATGAACTTTATGAACTGCTTTAAAATCCTGTAAATTCGGACACCTTGAAGACTTGTTGTAGTTCTCCTAAAATTTTAACAAATTTATTTCACGATCCTGCAAGGAATCCAAAAAGTGCAAATGGAATTGCAAACAGTGTAGACCCTGATCAGACTGCTCCTTCAGGAGCAGTCTGATCTGTGCTCCTTCAGGAGCAGTCTGATCTGGGTCTGCACTGTTTGCTAAGGCCTATCTGTCCCAATACATAGGATTATTACGGTATGACTCGAGGTCGATTAAAAAACAATCCACCTCTAAACTAAAGTCTCCTGCTAGTCGGTACCCAAGCAGGCTGGTTGTGTTATACACTACAGTAGTGGAAAGGATATGAAATTCTTTGCTTTATCCCTTTTTATTAGCTCACCTGAGCACAATGTGCTCATGGTGAGCTATTGTGATCAGTCAATGTCCGTCGTTTATTGTCCACCGTCAACAATTGCTTTAAAAGACAACTTCTCCAAAACTCTTGGGCAAATTTCATTGAAACGACTCCTCCTAAAGCGGTGGGCCAATTTCAGTTAAACTTCCCAGGAATGTTGCCTAGGTGGCTCTCTACCAAAATAGCTAAAATCTTTCCACTCTGATGAACAAGATGGCCACCAGAGCTAATAATAGAAAAATCTTTAAATGGGTACTCCACCCATACCCATTGGCCAGTTTCATTCAAACTTCATAGGAATGCTGCCTAGGTGACCCTGTACCAAAGTAGCTAAAATTGTTTTGCTCTGATGAACAACATGGCCACCAGAGCTAAAAAAAGAAAAATGTGAACAATTTGCTTAAAATCCTAATTCCTCCTAAACCTGTGAGCCAATTTCAGGAAAACTTCACAGGAATGTTGCCTAGGTGGCTCGCTACCAAAAAAGCTAAAATCGTTCCACTCTGATGAACAAAATGGCCACCAGAGCTAAAAATATAGAAAAATCTTAAAATGACTACTTTCCCCATACCCCTGGGCCAATTTCATTTGAACTTCAAAGGAATGTTGTTTAGGTGACCCTCTACCAAAATAGCTAAAATAGTTCCACTCCGATGAACAAGATGGCCGCCAGAGTTAAGAATAGAAAAATCTTTAAACAACTTCTCCACCTAAACCCTTGGGCCAATTTCATTTAAACTTAATAGGAATGTTGCTTAGCAGACCCTTTAACAAACTAGCTAAAACTATTTGGCTCCAAAGAGCAAAATGGCTGCCAGAATTAAAAATAGAAAACCATCAACAATTTGCTTAAAAATTCTAACTCCTCCTAAACCCTTGAGCATATTAAGCTTAAACTTCACAGGAATATTGCCCAGGTGACTGCCTACCAAGATAGCTAAAATGGTTCCACTCTGATGAACGAGATGGCCGACTGATCTCAAAATAGAAAAATATTTAAAATACATCTCCTTCTATACCCCTGGAACAATTTCATTCAAACTTCATAGGAACATTGCTAGGTGACTCTCTACCAAAATAGCTAAAACAGTTGTGCTACATTGAGAAAAATGGCCGGCAGAGCTAGAAATAAAAAAAAAATGTCAGCAATTTGCTTTAAATGCAAACTTCTCCTGAACCTTTGGATCAGTTTGATTCAAACTTCACAGGAATGTAGCCTATGTAGCTTCCTTCCAAACTAGCTAAATTTGATTGAATCTGATATATAAGATGGCCTGCATAGCTAAAAATAGAAAAATCTTTTTAAACAACAACTCTACCCATATATCCCTGAGCCATTTTCATTCAAACTTCTTAGGAATGTTGCTGAAATGACAAGCTATCAAAAGAGCTAAAACAATTTTGCTCTTATGGAAAAAAAATGGCTGCCAGTCATCCCCATTCCTTTTTAAAGCAATGTGACACCTTGAAATCAGGTGAGCAATCTAGGGCCATCTTGGCCCTCTAGTTTTGGAAAACTGCAAAAGGGACATTAGCAAGCATCTCAGACACTGCAGAATGTGGGGTCAGACCAGGACCTTCACTGTTTACAAAAAGTTCAGCCATTTTTTAAATAAATTTCTAAAAATAATTCAACCTGACACCCCTAAATTTCGAAATTTATTATACCTCATTATTATTTATTAGCTATTCTAGAATTCTGATCGGTCTAGAGCATGCCATGACAGGGCAATAATATAAGAATCTTATATGGGTGTGAGGGGTGGATTGAAAAATCCGTCCTGAGGGACACTGTCCGGCATCACGAGGCTTGCCGAGTGATGCCGGACAGTGATCCCGAGGGACGGGTTTTTCTATACACCCCTCACACCCATATTGGATTCTTTTTCTTGCATACCTTCCATTTCTATTGCGAATTTTTAATGCTGCTGTCACTTCAGTTACCGACGTCCGCCATTTTGTGATGACACAACGGGAATGTTTAGTGACGTCACGCATGACGACGCCGCACATGAGGTTGTAATCAACCAGTGCATTTATCAAACACGCGATTATATTCGATTTGGGGTCGGAACACCGGGGTCAGAACATAAATTTCTATCCCAGGGTAAAATCACGGATTTCCTTGTCTGGTGTGCAAGAAATTATCATATTCACCTGCGATATTCCCCTCAGGAGTCTCTGCTCAAAAGTACAAGTGCACAATTGGATAAATGAAATTTTATCATTCAAGTCTTATGTTTGTATTAAATATAACTTGCTTTTCCATATTTTGAAGCATTCACTGAAAGAATCTCTAGAAGTCAAAATTCAATATAATAAATCATTTGTTGCCCTTGTGTGAGGGGAATGTGACGATTTATTGTATTGCAAAGAAATTTCCAGGCTTTTGATTTGACTGCGCAAGGGCAATTACTTTCCATATACCCCATAAGCAAAATATATACCCCTCTTGTGCTTGCATTTGCTGAATTGTGATGTGTTGCCATCTTGGATTTACTTCTGCTGATAAAAAATATAAGCAAACTGATTTTTATGCACCACAACAAAATAGAAACTTTCTTTTGTTTTTCATTCATTCATTCGTTATTTTATTTCATTGTTTTCTGTTATAAAACATGACGTAAACATTTTTCCACTGAGTGCCGTTGTCAACTTAGTGTGTTCAGATGGGCATGCTTGATGACGTCACATGTAAACATCTACTTCTCATGACGTCCGCTACAAAAGCAAACATTGGAGCGATTATCAAAACGTCATGAAAAAGCTTTGCAGTATAACAAATTCGTTATTTTGATTCTTGATGAAGAAAATGGGGTCTTATGGCCCGCCTGAAAGCGATATTTGCCCGAGCCTAACGGCTTGGGCAAATATCATTCTCAGGCGGGGAATATGATCATATGTTCCCCGTCAAGAATCAAAATAACTTATATTGTTTACCGGTCTAGGGTGAACAAATCATCATATTCCCCTCACACAAGGGTAATAAACGAATAATACTCTGCTATATGCAAGGCAGAAGAATCCTGTTGTACAAAATGCATTGAGAACAGCACTTAAGGGGAATGGATACACCTTCAGGGGAGGTAACTCCTGCAAAAGTAATTTTTGACTCCCATGTCAATAGGGGTCAACTATTAAAGGAAAGAATTTGCTCCTCAGGAGCAAATTCTTTCCTTTAAGAGTAGACCCCTTTTTCAGCAGGACATGGCTTATAGAAAAGCGACCAGGAAGTCCCGAAAGTTGTCTCCCTTTGAAAAATGGCAGAAAAATCTTTCACATTCCCCTTAATGTGAAAGAAAATGCTTTATTTTCAAATTATTTGTCTTTGCTGCAATTTGCATTTTGCACATGGGTACTGTGCATAATGAGTGCTATGCATATGCATATTTTCGCTTTCTCAATATAAGGAGTGTGTATTAGGTGCAGTGTGAACCATAGTTTTCTCAATTTCAGGATCTCATGTGAAGTTTGTAATCTCCGGGAACGCTGATTTCCAAAGTGCCGTGCCTCAGATCTCACAACTTCTTGAGAATCTCCACTCTACAAAGCAGCATTTAAACCAACTTTGGACAGTTAAAAGGTCAAGGTTGGAACAGTGTTTACAGCTGAAAATATTTGAAGAGGATGTTGAAAAGGTATAGTTTTTTCAAGAGGCAGGTTAAAAAGGAGGGTTTTGGGTTAACTCTTGAATTATTGTCTACTCATGAACTTTTGTTAACCATTACAAGTAGCAGTATTTTCAATTATTCCATAAGATGCCAATCACAGCAATTGTCCTCTGCTTTTACGTCTGCTGATAATTAGGGCCCCGCACTGAAAGTGTGGGTGCCCTATAGTAATCACTCTGTCCGTCCGTCTGTCTGTCTGTCTGTCTGTCCGCACCAACGAAACGACATTTAGGGGGCAAAATATTTGGACAGTTTGACACTTAAGTATATATTCGTGAGTCCAAATGCGGTTTATTCCGTTATTTGGGTACTTAAGTGGCAAAAATTTGCTCTTAGGTGGCTTGCCGCTTAAGAGAATTTGCCGCTTAAGTAGTCAATATGCCGACGCCTAGCCACTTAAGTATCCGTTCGTGAGAACGTGCATCTGTCCATCCACAAATTTCTGATAGCACTGCCGGGGCCCTAGTCAGTTTCACTGACAGCTCTAGTTTTAGTTCTTTGCAAACAGTGTGGACCTAGATCAGACTCAGACTGCTCCTAGACCCTCTAGGAGCTGTCTGATCAGGGTCCACACTGTTTGCCCGTTTGCAAAAATGCAAAAATATGTTTGAAAAGTTTGCAAGAAGATTTAGCAGACGACATATCAGATGCCATTTTAAGATGCAGTTTTCCTCGGAAGCTTAAGGATTAAGAACCTTAAACATCAAGGCCCAATTGTGGGTACTATTAACACATTTAGTACCGGAAACCCCAAAATGGGTACCAGGGCAAACAGTAAAGGCCCAGATCAGACGCTGCAGAGCGTGGCATCTGATCAGGGCCTACACCATTTGCAAAAAGTTAAGCCATTTCTGAAGAAAACACAACCTGACACCCCTAAATTTTGAAATGGACTCCTGCCATATATAAGGTGGAAGATTCCATTTGGTACAAAAAGGTTAAGAATCACTTCATTGAGGCATTTCTAACAAAAACTGAAAACTGGTTTTTGAAGAGAAAAAAGGCAAACTATCCATTATTCTAATGAACTTGCATATGTAACACGAAATTTGATTGGGTTACATAAAAAATTGCAACAGTATATCCTGCAATTAACCCTTCTCTTGCTGAATATTCAGTTAAGCCACACCCATTTCTGACTTTGAACCAATCAGATTTCTTCGCGTTATTTATTCCTACAAGTTCATATACTGAATGTCAAACAGTGTAGATCCTGATCAGATGGCTTCTTCAGAAGCCATCTGATCTGGATCTACACTGTTTCCAAAGATATGGGTTGTCGGGAACAGCATGATTAAAGTTAACTGTTTGAAACCCAAGCCATCTGATCTGGATCTACACTGTTTCCAAAGATATGGGTTGTCGTGAACAGCATGATAAGAGTTAACTGTTTGAAACCCATTGTCATGATTTACCGTGACATTGCTTTTTGTTGGGTAGCATTTGGTTTTATGCAGCTCACAATGACGGTATTCGACTGGTAGGTTTCATGAAATTTCTGTGAAATTCCACGTAGGAGTGTGGTGCCTAGATGTAATAGCTGGTCACATGGTCCAATCAAATTATTTATTTGTGTATAGTTCATAAGCGACCGTGGTGCACGAAAGGTTTGACTTTTCCTTCGAATAGAATCATGCTCCACGATCGCTTATGTATTTGAAAAATAACCCATATTTGATCGGATCTTGTGATCGGCTATTACAAGAAAGACACCACACTCCTGCGTGGAATTTCACGAAAATTTCACGAAACTTCCCAGTCGAATATGGCCAATGCTTTCCGCTTTGAGCAAAATAGTACAATTTTTAACAAAACAACTGATTAAGTGTTAATGCAAAAGCTGCTCACATTTTTAGCAGCAAAAATACCACAGTATTAGATATTGTAGTTGGTAGAACAGTTTAACGACTCACAAGCTTGTTGAGCTCAGTTTAACCACTAACGAGCTTGTCATTAAGCTAACGATGCTTTGAACAGCTGGGCCCTGATCTGTATCTACACTGTTTGCAAAAACCACTTAACCCTTATCTTGCTGTTCACGACAACCCCTATCTTTGCAAACAGTGTAGATCCAGATCATATGGCTTCTGAAGAAGCCATCTGATCAGGATCTACACTGTTTGGCATTCAATTTATGAATTTGTAGCAATAAATTACATCAAGTAATTTGATTGGTTGATATACAGAAATGGGTGTGGCTGAAATGAATATTCAGCAAGATAAGGGTTAAATGTAGTGTACATTCTGAAAGACAGAATCACATCGGTACTTCAGGTTGCGAAAATGCAACTAGGGAGCCGAAAAAGTTAATTGGATCTGCTGTAGTTGTGAAAATTGATAGTATATTATACATGTATTTGTATTTCAGATGTTTAATTGGATCTGCCATAACCGTGATATGTTTCTAGTCAATTATACAGAAATTGGGATGTCCCAGAAATTTGCCGTGGAACTGGAAAACGAACATAGTCAGTTCGCTAACAGTGCCGTGGTAAGTACAAGCAATGTTTAGAAGCCTCCTTGGTGTAGTGGGTATGCTACTCGCCTTGTAAACCAGGGATAGCAGAATCGAACCCAGGCTTCTCCAGACTATCGGATGAGTTTTTAAACCGAGGTCCCATCTCTGTATGACCTTAACTGTTGATGAGATGTAAAACTCAAACACTCACTCACAGTTGGCTGGTGATCAGGCAGTTGTGGGCTGGATCACTGGATGTAGCTACATTCTTTCCTGGAAACCATATTGTGAAATATTTTTCCATATTGTGAAATATTTTTCACGGTCATCCTCCCCTAAAGACTAGACACTGTACTGGTTGCCTGCTTACTATGAGATTATTAGTGATGACTGTTATAATATAACAAAACTTTGTTATTTTTCAAGTTTTCTTGACTACCTTTTCCAAAAGATACTTGCAAACCAGATGCTAATTTTTCAGTATTATCTGATTGGTCTTAATTTTATCATTTTAAGGGGAATGGATACACCTGGCAGATTTTTCTGTCATTTTTTGAAAGGGAGACAACTTTTGGGACTTCCTGTTTCTATAAACTCTGTCCCATGGAAAAAAAGGAGTCTACACTTAAAGGAGAGAATTTTCTCCTGTAAGAGTTGACCTCTATTGACATAGGAGACAAAAATACTTTTGAAGGAGTTGCCTCCACTGGAGGTGTATCCATTCCATAAATGGTCATTTTTCTATACAATCTATACATTTTTGTTTGGATGTAACTAACACAGTTGCAGTTAAATTTTCTACATTAAAATTATTAGCGGTAGAAAGGCTAGAGATAATATCTGAACTAGCACATACCAAAACCTACATTAAGGCTTGAGTGACCAGCAAAAATAAGATCAGCCTGTGTATTTGCGCAGTCTGATCAGAGCCTTCACTGATCACATGTACCTTCTATAGCCTGCGGACCATTCAAAGAGAGAATGAGCAGAGTGATCTGGGTATTTGAAGGCTTCACATCTTTATGTAGGTTTTGTCCTGCACTGGCTCGTCTATTTATACTGATTATATGACTGTATAAACATGAGCCTAATTTGTTTGTGATTTTCAAATAAAAACAATCTGAAAAAAAAAATCAATTCATAGAGGATCTTACACAAGTGGTCATTTCATATGAAATTTATGAAATGAGCCTTTGCTGAGTTTCATAGACTATATATGAAATCTCCTAAGTGTAGGAAATTGTTTGTCAAAAAACAATATATAATCAGTGCCTCCAAAATGACCTAAATAGTGTTGATGGGGATGTAAAACCTCAAATAAACAAACAATTTATCATCACATTTATCGCCAACGAAGTTCAAAAGAATTTTAATTGAAAACATAGGGTTGTCACAGGTGCCATCATGAGAGTACACATCAGTAATCATGTATTATTATATGTTTGGTCATATCATTTTTATGGCATGACAATATCAGAAGCCACAACCTCATTATAACGCTTTTCATTATACAGTATAGCTCCAATATATCGCGGTAGTCGGGGTCCATATCCCGAAAACCGCGATGTGGTCAGAGCGCGATATAAGTCGCGGTAGTATGCCAAGATGCCAATACAAGTTGCGGTGATAGTTTGGTGAGATACCCTTTATCAAGCCACACTAATGGCTGTCAGTAATGCTATCGGCCGTATTTCACCATTAAAGTAGGTTCAGAATTACTCAGTGACAGAACAAACAAAGGGGACTATGTCTACCAATTAACTTACATTCGAGAACAGCTGAAAATCTGCGTCTGAAAACATGTGATTGCTAAAATGTCAAAACAGGATGCCATTTCGGATTTGCGGGTTCCCCTGGTTGTCTGTAACGGTGACGGCCAAGGGGCGCAACTACCATAAGCGCTAAGCGCTAAAGCAATTCTAGTTGTTTCCCTTGGCTTGCCAGATCTCAGAATCATTAAAAGTAGCGGTTGGAAAAGAATTATTTAACGTCTACCATGGGCCGAAAAACTATACAACAACAAAACTATCATTTTATTGTGTTTTGATTTCGGGCAAGTGTAAAAAAAATAGTCTACAACTGTCAGTCTTTTTGAGTCCTTAAATACGGTAAATCTAGACCAGTAAGTAAATCGCAATAATTGCTGTACTGTCAATTGAGAGACAAACCATCTGTGTATTTATTATGGTTCAAGTATGACACTATTGTTAATCCCTGTCATAGAATTGCCACCCTGCGGTGCGTGTTGATAAGGTGTGAAAATATGGTCAAGTTATGTCTCTAATTGGCGTTTATCCTCCAGTCATAAAATTTAATCCACAATCAATGTGAAAATGATTTAATCGCTCCTCAGACAATTAGCTACATCTAATGGTAGATGTTTGCATAAAAAAACCGGACTTTTCTGCGAATTATGAATTTTTAAGGGAAAAAAAATAAATAAAAAAAACGGGATCCACGGCGCGACCACGATAGATTGGACATCGCGAAATATCGGAACGCGATATATTGGAGCTTTACTGAAATATGATTTTGGATATAACACAGTTTCAAGATGGATCCCCAAAATGTATAGATTATATAGAAAAATGAAAAATGACCATAAATGGTCATTTTTCTATACAATCTATAGATTTTTGTTTGGATATAACACATTTGTTTAACAGGCATTGGCAGCTCAGTCAGATGTGCATCTGACTGGTGATCAGGAGGACGAGGGTTAGATACCTGCCGGGGCCAGCAACATTTTTTCGTGGAGAATGATCATGAAATCTTTTCTACGGTCATTCTCTCCCTTCCGATGATTCCACAAGGGCAGTTGTCAGATTCTGGTGAAAGAATGTGCACTGTACTGGTTAACTGCTTACGTATAAGCCTGCCCAGGTAAATAGTGGATAGGTAAATGGACCGGCTCAAAAATGACCCAAAACAGTGTTGACTGGGCTGTTAAACTCCTATACAAACAAAAACAAACACATTTGTTTAATTAACACGGTTTCTGCTTTTGACCCCATTAAGAATGTTATAAGGTTATAAGGGCAGTTGTCAGATTCTGGTGAAAGAATGTGCACTGCACTGGTTAACTGCTTATGTATAAGCCTGCCCAGGTAAATAGTGGATAGCAAGGCCGTAGGAAGGATTTTGAGATTGGGGCGGCGGACGGGGGTAGGTTCGGGAGGGGGATGTCCCCCTTCCGATTGGAGATTTTTGAAAATATGACTCTAAAATGGTGCGATTTCCTGCAAATTCTGACATAAAACAACAGTAAATTTCATTGTGTTTATTCCTTTTAAAGTTAAGCATTCAAACAATAGAGAGCACATTTATACCATACTTTCAAAAGTGTGATTCAGTTAACCAGTTATATTCCCTAAAATGGTAACTTGTTTTACCGCAATAGACCATTAAACCGGAATTGTCTTTATTGTCAATGAAATTGTCAGTATCAAAAACTATAATATTAGCGAGTAATAAATTGCCGCTTTGATCTTGCATGATTTTGTTTTTAATTTTGCAATTATTTTAAAAATCGACTTGCAGTTTGCAATCGTTTAAATATTGTAGTAAGCCATGATTAACAAAGAGCCGCCGTCTACTTAACAGGTACAACTTTATTGTTGTACCTGTTAATTAGACGGCGGCTCTTTGTTATTAAACAGAATGTGTTAATGTAGTTGTCCAATTTAGGGTCCACTTACTTTAAACGGTCGTTAATCACCATCTTATCGCCTCTGGCAATAATTGTACCGCCGCTCCAATAAACAAAAAGCGATATGACACGCGCGGATTGATGTAGATTTATGTTAAATTAGAGATCAGGTGTCTTAGGTTTTAGATTTTTGCATTGAAAAAAAAAATGCATTTTTGCCCAAAATATTGGGGCGGCGGCCGCCGCCCCTGCCGCCCCTATTCCTACGGCCTTGGTGGATAGGTAAATGGACCGGCTAAAAAATGACCCAAAACAGTGTTGACTGGGCTGTTAAACTCCTATACAAACAAAAACATTTGTTTAATTAAAACGGTTTCTGCTTTTGACCCCATTAAGAATGTTATAAGGTTATAAGGGCAGTTGTCAGATTCTGGTGAAAGAATGTGCACTGTACTGGTTAACTGCTTACGTATAAGCCTGCCCAGGTAAATAGTGGATAGGTAAATGGACCGGCTCAAAAATGACCCAAAACAGTATTGACTGGGCTGTTAAACTCCTATACAAACAAAAACAAACACATTTGTTTAATTAACACGGTTTCTGCTTTGGACCCCATTAAGAATGTTATTAGGTTATAAGGGCAGTTGTCAGATTCTGGTGAAAGAATGTGCACTGTACTGGTTAACTGCTTACGTATAAGCCTGCCCAGGTAAATAGTGGATAGGTAAATGGACCGGCTCAAAAATGACCCAAAACAGTGTTGACTGGGCTGTTAAACTCCTATACAAACAAAACCAAACACATTTGTTTAATTAACACGGTTTCTGCTTTGGACCCCATTAAGAATGTTATAAGGTTATAAGGGCAGTTGTCAGATTCTGGTGAAAGAATGTGCACTGTACTGGTTAACTGCTTACGTATAAGCCTGCCCAGGTAAATAGTGGATAGGTAAATGGACCGGCTCAAAAATGACCCAAAACAGTGTTGACTGGGCTGTTAAACTCCTATACAAACAAAAACAAACACATTTGTTTAATTAACACGGTTTCTGCTTTGGACCCCATTAAGAATATTATAAGGTTATAAGGGCAGTTGTCAGATTCTGGTGAAAGAATGTGCACTGTACTGGTTAACTGCTTACGTATAAGCCTGCCCAGGTAAATAGTGGATAGGTAAATGGACCGGGTCAAAAATGACCCAAAACAGTGTTGACTGGGCTGTTAAACACCTATACAAACAAAAACAAACACATTTGTTTAATTAACACGGTTTCTGCTTTGGACCCCATTAAGAATGTTATACAATGGTTGTGGTGTACCAGCAATGTTATGTGTTAAACTACATCATAATATTTCATGAATGGTAAAATTATTGTCTTTAACTTACAGAATGTTTATGTAAATATAACTCGGATATTGAGTATGGCTCAGAGATTGTGTGATGCTGGTCATTACGCTCAGAACACCATACGTATCCAGGCCGCCAAGCTGGAACGGGAGTGGAAGAGTTTGGCAGCGGCCCTTGACGATAGAAGTACTGTGTTATCTATGTCTGTGATGTTCCATAAAAAAGCTGAAACCGTAAGTTTACATAACCCTTCGAAACCCGTGTACAGATACCTATGCGGCCCCCGCCCATTGGGGCTTGGAGAAATAGATTGGGCTGCATGATGCTTCCACACAGAGCTGAAACCAACCGCACATGAGTACTGGTAAACTGCCTAGGAGGTCTAAGCCTGCCCAGGTAAAGTGGTGTGAGTTGGACTGTCCAGGCAGCAGGGCTTGAGATGGCATTTCATCTCAATGTCGGGTAAAAGTCCCATGAAATTGGAAGTAACATCTCCAAAATGACCTAAATAGTGTGGAAGGGGATGTTAAACATCAAATCAATCAATTCAATTCAGATACCTATGGAAACAGTATAAATCCTGATTAGACGGCTCGTTACGAGCCATCTCATCAGGATTTACACTGTTTGTTTTTCTGTAAATGATTTGGACTAAACCCTCTATTTATGTGAATGGATTCATTTGAGTTAAATGCAGGAAGAGTCCACCTAAGAAAATCATTTATTGAAAGGTTTCACTGAAGAATCAAAATTTTCATTTTTCAACATGCATGGTGATGCTTCCATGTAGAGCTGAATCCGGCCTGCACACTAGTACTGGTAAACCACTTAGAGGATCTAAGCCTGTCCAGGAACCGCGGTGCGAGGCGGACCGTCCATGCTAATAAACCCTATTGGTTTCATTGGGCGACAGGGCTTGAGATGTCATTTCATCTCAATGTTAGGTAAAAGTCCCACAAAATTGGAAGCAACGTCTCCAAAATGACCTTTACAGTGTTGACGGGGACGTTAAACCTCAATTCAAACAAATCAACATGCATGGTGTAATGTTGACAGCTAGCACAGCTAAAATTCTGTGAAATGCAAAATGCTTTATAGAGAATTTAATTGGGCAGCACTGTCTTTAGGCCATATGTGAGATGGTAAATTCTGCAGTGAAAGGTTAGGTAGTTTTCTGCTCACCTGGACAAAGTCCATGAAGAGCTATTGCAGTACCCCTGGCATAGGCATCAGCATTGGTGTTAGCGTTTGGGTTCACATAGGAATCTGCATTGACATCCACATTTACGTTAAAAGTTTTTTTTAAGAGCTCATATCAGTGTATTTGGTTCATATATAGTATGATTATAGATATAAGACCAGTTTTATTCAGCAACCGCCCTACACAAGCCCATGACTCTTGCCATTTTTATGTATTTAGACAGATACGAGGACTGATTGATATGTTGTGAGCCTCGTTTTGAAGGCCTCTGTACTGATATCAGCAAAATTTTGTTATTTTCAGTATCTAGCACAGGTGCTGGGATGGCGGCATGCATGTGAAAGTTCCAACATACCATCAAGTATTGAAGACCTTGAAGAGGCCTTACAGCAGCACCAAGCTCTCATAGAAACCATCAGTCAGGGGTATGCTGAGGTAAGATCTGTACAAAAAAGGTTTACATGGTCCAAAGAGATATTTTTGGCTAAAATGGCTTGTACTTTCTACCGTAAAAATCCTAAAGATTCGGACACCTTGAGGACTTGCAGTAATTCTGCTAAAATTTTAAAAGATTTGTTTCTGGATCCAGCAAGGAGTCCAAAACGTGCAAACAGAATGGCAAACAGTGTAGACCCTGATCAGACTGCTCCTTCAATGTCTACACTGTTTGCTTGGGCCTGTCTGTCCCAATACTTAGGATCATTACGGTATTTTACATGGATTATATACTGTTCACAAAAAGTAGAAGATATTTTACCTTCAGGCTGAATATGGGGAAATAAATAATATGTTACCTGGCCAAGATTGTTAGCTCACCTGTCACGTAGTGACAAGGTGAGCTTTTGTGATCACTTTTTGTCCGTCGTCCGTCGTGCGTCCGTAAACAATTTCAAATAAGTATATCTCTAATACCCCATGGTCAATCTTGATCAAATTTTATGAGAAGCATCATCAGGTAGGGGGAAAGGCTGCATAAGGTTTTTGGGCTGATCAGATTGGAATTCTGGTTGCCATGGCAACATATAGCTCCCATAGACTTACAATGGGAAAAAATTAAAATATCTTCTTCTCTGAAACCACAGGGCCCAGAGCTTAGATATTTAGCATGTATTAACGCCTAGTGGTCAACTACATAATTCCTGCCATTCATGCCCCTGGGGTCCAAATTGGCCACGCCCCGGGGCCCCTTCGCTCCCATAGACTCATAATGGAACAAAAAGCTTCAAAAATCTTCTTCTCGGAAACCACAGGGCCAAGAGCTTAGATATTTAGCATGTAGCAATGGCAAGTGGTCACCTACATAATTCCTGCCAATCATGCCCCTGGGGTCCAAACGGGCCACGCCCCGTTCTCTTTAGCTCCTATAGACTCATAATGGAAAAAAAGCTTCAAAAATCTTCTTCTCTGAAACCACAGGGCCCAGAGCTGAGATATTTGGCATGTAGCAACAGAAAGTGGTCACCTACATAATTCCTGCCAATCATGCCCCTGGGGTCCAAATTGGCCACACCCCAGGGCCCCTTAGCTCCCAAAGACTCATAATGAAAAAAAAGCTTCAAAAATCTTCTTCTCGGAAACCACAGGGCCAAGAGCTTAGATATTTAGCATGTAGCAATGGCAAGTGGTCACCTACATAATTCCTGCCAATCATGCCCCTGGGGTCCAAACGGCCACGCCCCGTTCTCTTTAGCTCCTATAGACTCATAATGGAAAAAAAGCTTCAAAAATCTTCTTCTCTGAAACCACAGGGCCCAGAGCTGAGATATTTGGCATGTAGCAACAGAAAGTGGTCACCTACATAATTCCTGCCAATCATGCCCCTGGGGTCCAAATTGGCCACACCCCAGGGCCCCTTAGCTCCCAAAGACTCATAATGAAAAAAAAGCTTCAAAAATCTTCTTCTCGGAAACCACAGGGCCAAGAGCTTAGATATTTAGCATGTAGCAATGGCAAGTGGTCACCTACATAATTCCTGCCAATCATGCCCCTGGGGTCCAAACGGGCCACGCCCCGGGCCCTTTAGCTCCTATAGACTCATAATGGAAAAAAAGCTTCAAAAATCTTCTTCTCTGAAACCACAGGGCCCAGAGCTGAGATATTTGGCATGTAGCAACAGAAAGTGGTCACCTACATAATTCCTGCCAATCATGCCCCTGGGGTCCAAATTGGCCACACCCCGGGGCCCCTTAGCTCCCAAAGACTCGTAATGAAAAAAAAGCTTCAAAAATCTTCTTCTCTGAAACCACAGGGCCCAGAGCTTAGATATTTAGCATGTAGCTATGGCCAGTGGTCACCTACATAATTCCTGCCAATCATGCCCCTGGGTTCCAAATGGGTGACGCCCCGGGGCCCCTTCGCTCCCATAGACTCATAATGGAACAAAAAGCTTCAAAAATCTTCTCGGAAACCACAGGGCCCACAGCTGAGATATTTGGCATGTAGCAACAGCAAGTGGTCACCTACATTATTCCTGCCAATCATGCCCCTGGGGTCCAAATTGGCCACACCCCGGGGCCCCTAAGCTCCCAAAGACTCATAATGAAAAAAAAGCTTCAAAAAGCTTCTTCTCTGAAACCACAGGGCCCAGAGCTTAGATATTTAGCATGTAGCAACGGCCAGTGGTCACCTACATAATTCCTGCCAATCATGCCCCTGGGTTCCAAATGGGTGACGCCCCGGGGCCCCTTCGCTCCCATAGACTCATAATGGAACAAAAAGCTTCAAAAATCTTCTTCTCGGAAACCACAGGGCCCAGAGCTGAGATATTGAGCAGGTAGCAACGGCAAGTTGTCACCTATATAATTCCTGCCAATCTTGCCCATGGGGTCGAAACGGGCCACGCCCCCGGGTCCTTTAGCTCCTATAGACTCATAATGGAAAAAAACTTCAAAAATCTTCTTCTCTGAAACCACAGGGCCCAGAGCTGAGGTATTTGGCATGTAGCAACGGCAAGTGGTCACCTACATAAGTCCTGCCAATCATGCCCCTAGGGTCCAAATGGGCCATGCCCCGGGGCCCCTTAGCTCACATAGACTCATAATGGAAAAAAAAAAGCTTCAAAAATCTTCTACTCAGAAACCACAGGGCCCAGAGTTAAGATATTTAGCATGTAGCACAACAAGTGGTCACCTACATAATTCCTGCCAATCATGCCCCTGGGTTCCAAATGGGCCACGCCCCAGGGCCCTTTAGCTCCTATAGACTCATAATGGAAAAAAAGCTTCAAAAATCTTCTTCTCTGAAACCACGGGGCCCAGAGCTGAGACATTTGGCATGTAGCAACAGCAAGTGGTCACCTACATTATTCCTGCCAATCATGCTCCTGGGGTCCAAATTGGCCACGCCCCGGGGCCCCTTAGCTCCCAAAGACGCATAATGGAAAAAAAGCTTCAAAAATCTTCTTCTCTGAAACCACAGGGCCCAGAGCTTAGATATTTAGCATGTAGCAACGGCCAGTGGTCACCTACATAATTCCTGCCAATCATGCCCCTGGGTTCCAAATGGGCGACGCCCCGGGGCCCCTTTGCTCCCATAGACTCATAATGGAACAAAAAGCTTCAAAAATCTTCTCCTCGGAAATCACAGGGCCCAGAGCTTAGATATTTAGCATGTAGCAATGGCAAGTGGTCACCTACATAATTCCTGCCAATCATGCCCCTGGGTTTCAAATGGGTGACACCCCGGGGCCCCTTCGCTCCTATAGACTCATAATGGAACAAAAAGCTTCAAAAATCTTCTTCTCGGAAACCACAGGGCCCAGAGCTGAGATATTTGGCATGTAGCAACAGCAAGTGGTCACCTACATTATTCCTGCACATCATGCCCCTGGGGTCCAAATTGGCCTCACCCCGGGGCCCCTTAGCTCCCAAAGACTCATAATGAAAAAAAAGCTTCAAAAATCTTCTTCTCTGAAACCACAGGGCCCAGAGCTTAGATATTTAGCATGTAGCAAAAGCCAGTGGTCACCTACATAATTCCTGCCAATCATGCCCCTGGGTTCCAAATGGGTGACGCCCCGGGGCCCCTTCGCTCCCATAGACTCATAATGGAACAAAAAGCTTCAAAAATCTTCTTCTCGGAAACCACAGGGCCCAGAGCTGAGATATTTAGCAGGTAGCAACGGCAAGTGGTCACCTATATAATTACTGCCAATCTTGCCCATGGGGTCGAAACAGGCCACGCCCCGGGGCCCTTTAGCTCCTATAGACTCATAATGGAAAAAAGCTTCAAAAATCTTCTTCTCTGAAACCACAGGGCCCAGAGCTGAGGTATTTGGCATGTAGCAACGGCAAGTGGTCACCTACATAAATCCTGCCAATCATGCCCCTTGGGTCCAAATGGGCCACGCCCCGGGGCCCCTTAGCTCACATAGACTCATAATGGAAAAAAAAAAGCTTCAAAAATCTTCTACTCAGAAACCACAGGGCCCAGAGCTTAGATATTTAGCATGTAGCAACGGCAAGTGGTCACCTACATAATTCCTGCCAATCATGCCCCTGGGTTCCAAATGGGCCACGCCCCAGGGCCCTTTAGCTCCTATAGACTCATAATGGAAAAAAGCTTCAAAAATCTTCCTCTCTGAAACCACGTGGCCCAGAGCTGAGATATTTGGCATGTAGCAACAGCAAGCGGTCACCTACATTATTCCTGCCAATCATGCCCCTGGGGTCCAAATTGGCCACGCCCCGGGGTCCCTTAGCTCCCAAAGACGCATAATGGAAAAAAAGCTTCAAAAATCTTTTTCTCTGAAACCACAGGGCCCAGAGCTTAGATATTAAGCATGTAGCAATGGCCAGTGGTCACCTACATAATTCCTGCCAATCATGCCCCTGGGTTCCAAATGGGCGACGCCCCGGGGCCCCTTCGCTCCCATAGACTCATAATGGAACAAAAAGCTTCAAAAATCTTCTCCTCGGAAATCACAGGGCCCAGAGCTTAGATATTTAGCATGTAGCAACGGCAGGGTACCTACATAATTCCTGCCAATCATGCCCCTGGGGTCCAAACGGGCCCTTTAGCTCATATAGACTCATAATGCAAAAAAGCTTCAAAAATCTTCTTCTCTGAAACCACAGGGCCCAGAGGTGAGGTATTTGGCATGTAGCAACGGCAAGTGGTCACCTACATAAATCCTGCCAATCATGCCCCTTGGGTCCAAATGGGCCACGCCCCGGGGCCCCTTTGTTCACATAGACTAATAATTGAAAAAAAAAGCTTAATAAATCTTCTTCTCTGAAACCACAGGGCCCAGAGTTTAGATATTTAGCATGTACTAACGGCAAGTGGTCACCTACATAATTCCTGCCAATCATGCCCCTGGGGTCCAAATGGGCCACACGCAGGGGCCCCTTTGCTCCCATAAACTCATATTTAAAAAAGCTTAAAAAATCTTCTACTCTGAAACCACAGCACCTAGAGCTTAGATATGTAGCATGTAGCAACGGCAAGTGGTCACCTACATAATTCCTGCCAGTCATGCCCCTGGGGTCCAAAAGGGCTACGCCCCGGGGCCCCTTAGCTCCTATAGGCTCATAATGGAAAAAAAAAAAACTTCAAAAATCTTCTTCTCTGAAACCACAGGGCCCAGAGCTGAGATATTTGGCATGTAGCAACGGCAAGTGGTCACCTACATAAATCCTGCCAATCAACCGGGGCCCCTTAGCTCCCATAGACTCATAATGGAAAAAAGCTTCAAAATTCTTCTTCTCTGAAACCACAGTGCCCAGAGCTTAGATATTTACCATGTAGCAATGACAAGTGGTCACCTACATAAATCCTGCCAATCATGCCCCTGGGGTCCAAATGGGCCACACCCTGGGACCCCCTTAGCTCCCATAGACTCATAATGGAAAAAAAACTTCAAAAATCTTCTTCTCTAAAACCACAGGGCCCAGAGCTTAGATATTTAGCATGTAGCAACGGCCAGTGGTCACCTACATATTTCCTGCTAATCATGCCCCTGGGGTCCAAATGGGCCATGTCCCGGGGCCCCTTAGCTCCCATAAACTCATAATGGAAAAAAGCTTCAAAAATCTTCTTCTCAGAAACTGTGAAGCACAGAACTTAGATATTTAGTATCTAGCAACATAAAATACCAAATACATAAATCCTGTTAACCCTGCCCCTGGGGTCAAAATTGGCCACGCCCGAGCTCATCACCTCCAATAGACTTATAATGAAAAAAACTTGAAAAAATCTTGTTCTATGAAACCATAAGGCCCAGAGCTTAGATTTTTTGTATGTAGCAATGTCAAGTGGCCACCTACATAAATCCTGCCAGTTATGCCCCTGGGATCCAAATTGGCCCCACCCCAGGGTTCTTTAGCTTCCATAGACTTACAATTGGAGAAACTTCAAAAATCTTCTTCTCTGAAACCACAGGGCCCTTATAATGAAAAAAAAAAGAAAGAAAAAAACAACTTAAAATGGGGAAAAAATTCTTCAAAAATCTTCTTCTCTGAAACCATAAGTCCCAGAGCTTAGGTATTTAGCATGTAGCAATGTCGAGTGGTCGCCTACATGAATCCTGCCAATCATGCCCCTGGGGTCCAAATCCTGTGGCTCCTTAACTCCAACAAACTTATAATGGAAAAAGCTTCAAACATCTTCTTTGAAACCATGAAGTACAGACCTTAGATATTAAGTATATGGCAACACAAAATGGTCGCCTACATACACCTGCCAACCGTGCCCTTTGGCTCATTAGCTTCTATAGACTTATACTTGAAAAAACTTAAAAAAATCTTTTTCTCCAAAACCATAAGGCACAGATTTTGTTTGATTTGAGGTTTAACATCCCCGACAACACTGTATAGGTCATTTTGGAGATGTCTCTTCCAATTTTGTGGGACTTTTACCAGACATTGAGATGAAATTACATCTCAAGCCCTGTCGCCCAATGAAACCTGTAGGGTTTGTAAGCATGGACACCGCTTTGCCTGAGCTTAGCTATTTAGTATGTAGCAATGTCAAGTGGTCTCCTACACTAATGATTTTCTTGTACACAGGTGAGCGATATAGGGCCATTGGGCCCTCTTGTTTTAATTCAAAGGACTGTCAAATATCCATAAATTGAACCACACATTAATTCCAATGATCACGTCATTATGTAGCGACCCGGCAACCAATCTTATAAGCATCAACATCATTTTTCACAAGCCCTTAATAACATGATGGACCACCTCGATTGTCACAGCAGGGAATGCATCGTCATCGCATACTTCCATTAAGTCTACAAATCATGAACTGAAGGATACTTCGCCACTCTCCTCAAAGTGCTGCTCCAAGCTCACCCAGGGTCCTTGGAGGCGGATCGCGTCAACTCTAGCCGGGTCTGTATAACGTTCACCAGTACGACGCCAGACTCTTCATGAAAGTCCAGTTAAACCGGGATTCATCTCTGGACATAACGTGAGACCACTGATTTATGTTCCAACGTCTGCGCTGTGAACACCATGCAAAACATACTCTATGGTCTCTAGCTTTCAACAGCAGAACAGCTTGCGGACACTGTGCCATAAGGTCACTCGAGTGAAGGCGATTTCAGATAGTCTGTCTAGAGACATTAACCCCTCTTACTAGGTACAGGTATTGCTGAAGATCTGTTGATGTCACAGGCACTTGGCCCGTTGATTTGTCCGAAAAAAATGTCATGAGTAAAAAAAAAAAATCCAGATTTTTTCATACTGGTATAGAAAGCTAGACAAGGTTCTCAACAAAACAGTGCCATTTTCTCGGTACATATAAAATGACAATTGGCACAGGCATATTTCTTATCATAGGAAGGTACATTTTGTATGAACTTCAACCTAAGACATGCAGAATTTCATCAAAATAATGCAGAACTCCTGGTTCAAACCCCATCTTAGTCTAAACATCAAATTACCCCGGATAGACCTTAGTAGGACAACTAACTGTCACACCCACTCAATGATTTTTCACTGTTTCCCTGCGATTTCCTGTGGAAATCCGATAATGTCAGCCCAAAAACCAACATTTTTATAAATATCAATGAATATGCTCTCACCTTATGCAAAAGTTTTATCCAGATAACCGTTATTACCAGCAAATTTCACCTTTTTTCGTGCGAACAGGCATTTCTCATTCCAATTTTGTTTTCATTCTGTATCTTAAAGATGATGTAATCTGCGAGCTGATTGGTCGAAATTTGGGAACTCCAGCGATTTTGACCAATCAGCGCTCAGATTACATCAGCTTAAAGATATAGAATGAAAACAATATTGCAACAAGAAATGCCTCCTTGCACACAAAAAAGGCGAAAATTGCTGGTAATAATGGTTAACTGGCGAAAACTTTTGCATTAGGTGAGAGCATATTCATTGATATTCCAAGGTGTGTTGGCTTTTGTGCTGATATTATAGGATTTCAACAGGAAATCGAAGGGAAACTGTGAAAAACCATGAAGTTGGTGTGACAGTTAGTTGTCCTACTAAAGTCTACCCGGGGTAATTTGACGTGTAGATCACAATGGGGCTTGACCCAGGTGTTGTGCATTATTTTGTTGAAATTCTGCATGCCATAGGTTGAACTTCATACAAAATATACCTTCCTGTGTCAAAAAATGTGCCTGTGCCAATTGTCATTTAATGTGTACCGAGAAAATGGGGCTGGTTTGTTGTGAACCTTGTCTAGCTTTCTATACCAGTATGAAAAAAATTTTTTTTTTTACTCATATTTTGACTTTAAACACATTCCACATGTTTTTCGGACAAATCTACGGGCCAAGCACCTGTGGTTGATGTTAGTCTCTGGTTGCTTTACGCTTGATTGACAACATCGCATCCGTTAGTACTCTGTGGGCGTCCACTTCTCTGCAACTCCACTGCTGCTCGTCTCCTACGATTGCATGCTTATAGTGGACTGACAACTGACTGTGACATATTCATAACATTTGCCATCTGCAACTGCGTTCTTCCAGTCTGGAGCATGCCAACGGCTCTCAAATGGGTATCACGGTTTCAAGATGGATCCCAAAATGTATAGATTACCATGGTGATCATAAGTGTTGGAATAGATAAGCCAAAGCAAACCATGAAGATCCAGATCGGACTTCTTGTCTGTCATGCGTGCGTGCGTGCCTAAACAATTTCTTCAAAGGATATCTCCTCCTAAACCACTGATTGGATTTTGACTAAACTTCACAGGAATGATCCTTAGGTGGTCCCCTTTCAAAGTTGTTCAAATGGTTCCGGTCAAATGGCTCTTAGCCTAATCATGGTTCTAATAACGAATTTGTTTATGAAATCATTTCATACAACACTTCAATAGTCAATACAGAAAGTTTTATCGAAATCTCGCATCAATAAACCGGTTTGTCACTTATGTTAAAATTCATGTGCGGCTCTCAAATGGGTATCACGGTTTCAAGATGGATCCCAAAATGTATAGATTACCATGGTGATCATAAGTGTTGGAATAGATAAGCCAAAGCAAACCATGAAGATCCAGATCGGACTTCTTGTCTGTCATGCGTGCGTGCGTGCCTAAACAATTTCTTCAAAGGATATCTCCTCCTAAACCACTGATTGGATTTTGACTAAACTTCACAGGAATGATCCTTAGGTGGTCCCCTTTCAGAGATGTTCAAATGGTTCCGGTCAAATGGCTCTTAGCCTAATCATGGTTCTAATAACGAATTTGTTTATGAAATCATTTCATACAACACTTCAGTAGTCAATACAGAAAGTTTTATCGAAATCTCGCATCAATAAACCGGTTTGTCACTTATGTTAAAATTCATGTGCTACCCCCCCCCCCCCCCCCCCCCCCCCCCCCCCCCCGTGCTACGCCACACAAGCATAAATATTATACTGCTCAACCATACAATATACATGTACACACATGATAGTCAATTGACATGGTATACCCAATATTTGTTTTTTTCTAATATTTAGGCTGATGGGCTCGAAGGAACCTGAATATCCCCTACTTTTTTGTGAACAGTATATATTCTGCTTATTGTTTGAACAGGTTTGTGGTGATGGAAAGGCATTATTAGACACCTTACAAACTCCTGTGTCGTCCGGAAGTTCAAACTCGTTGACGGCCAAGGCTGACTACTCAGAAGCTGCAGGTCATGTGCTAGATGTTGTTCATGAGGTATGAGTAATTGAGGTTATTGAGGGTACCCAGAGAAACAGATAACATGATTATTTGGTTATAACTCAGAGATGATTTTACTGGCATTACCTGACATTTATTTGTCAGTGAATCAACCTCCACTAACCTAGCCTTGACCACTAACCTTTAGGTCTCCCACTACTGTGGGTTCGCCAGGGACGGCAACATTCTTTTGTGGAGATTGATCATGAAATCTTTTCTACAGTCATTCTCTCCCTTCCACTGATTCAAGAAGGACAGTCGTCAGTTTCTGGCAAAAGAATGTGCACTCTACATGTTAACCGCTTATGTATAAGCCTGCCCAGGTAAAGTGTGGATAGGTTAATTGACCGGCTCAAAAATGACCTAAAACAGTGTTGACTGGGCCGTTAAACACCTATACAAACAAACAAACCCCCTGTGGTTTCAAGCCTGTCTCATAAGTCACTTGTGGGATGTCAAGTTCTACTACAGAAAGTAAGGAGGTTTTTCTCCAGTACTCCAGAATGGTTACTCCTGAGAATCAACTTGGCATGATGATTTGTACGAGTACCTAAAAAATATGTAATAAGCCCAAATTATCTCAGGTTATCACCTTATATCTCACGGTATCAATTTGTCTGTATCGCCATATGTTTTTATAAAAGATTAAGATAGTCATCTAGGCCCAGCTGATCAAAGCCATCAATTTGATTAATTAACATATCATTAAAACTTATAAAGTTAAATGTGGCAAATATACTTCTATTTTTGCCCAAAAATGTGACTTAGGTTTTGCATTTGCAAAACCTACTCACATTTTTTTCCAGCAAAAATACCAGTGTATTAGATACTGCATCACGAAAACACGCCTATATACTTTTGACCACCCCACTTTTATACAGTAAAACTGGGGTTTACAAGGGTATACGTTATTTTCCTATTTCTGCTCAAAAGGTAGATTGTGGGTACTCGTTAGAACCGCCTCGCCGAGGCGGTTCTAACATTTACCCTCGATCTATGTTACGAGCAGCAATATGAAAAATATCAGGATTTTTCTCTTAAAAATGTCATTTTTGGTGGTACATGTACAATTTTCCCAATACAGTAGAACTTCGATGGCTCGAACACCGATGGCTCGTTTACCATGGCTGAGTCGAACCCGTTTTTTGAGTACCTAGGGAATTTCTGTACATAAGAAATAGGGATGGTAAAAATTAGGATATTTTCGTCTTTTATCTTGTAAATGTATGCTGTTTGTACTCATTAGAATCCTCGATGAGGTGATTCTAATGAGTACACACAGCATACATTTTTAGCTCACCTGGGCCGAAGGCTCCAGGTGAGCTTATAGTATAGTGGGTCGTCCGTCGTCCGTCCGTCCGTCCGTCGTCCGTCCGTCCACACTTTTGAGCAGCTATATCTCTGTATCCTGCAGGCTGATCTCAATCATTTCTCATCTGTAGCATGCCTCTGGTGGGGCATTGATGACATAAACTTTTTTTTGAAATCGCTCTAAAACTTTGGTTCCTATGGCAACCACAAGGTCCCATAGACTTACTATGGGAAAATGCTTGTCATCACCGTAGCGCCTTCAGTTTTGATCGGATCTTTCTGAAACTTATATGTAAGGTGACTGGGGATAAAAACTCGGATGAGTTCGAAAACCGGCCAAGTCGGCCCATTTATCATAGAGTTACGTCCCTTTGATTGCTGAAAATGCCCATTTTCGACCTTGTCATCACCGTAGCCCCTTCAGTTTTGATCGGATCTTTCTGAAACTTAAATGTAATGTGGCTGGGGATAAAACCTTGGATGAGTTCGAAAACCGGCCAAAGCCGCTAATTTATCATAGAGTTACGTCCCTTTGATTGCTGAAAATGCCGATTTTTGACCTTGTCATCACCGTAGCCCCTTAAGTTTTGATCGGATCTTTCTGAAACTTATATGCAAGGTGGCTGGGGATAAAGCCTCGGATGAGTTCGCATACTGGCAAAGGTGGCCTATTTATCATAGAGTTAGGTCCCTTTGATTGCTGAAAATGTTGATTTTTGATCTTGTCAACATTGTAGCCCCTTCAGTTTTGATCGGATCTTTCTGAAACTTATATGTAAGGTGGCTGGGGATAAAACCTCGGATGAGTTCGAAAACCAGCCAAGTTGGTTCATTTATCACAGAGTAACGTCCCTTTGATTGCTGAAAATGGCGATTTTTGACCTTGTCATCACCGTAGCCCTTTCAGTTTTGATCGGATCTTTCTGAAACTTATATGCAAGGTGGCTGGGGATAAAGCCTCGGATGAGTTCGCATACCGGCAAAGGTGGCCTATTTATCATAGAGTTAGGTCCCTTTGATTGCTGAAAATGTTGATTTTTGATCTTGTCAACACTGTAGCCCCTTCAGTTTTGATCGGATCTTTCTGAAACTTATATGTAAGGTGGCTGGGGATAAAACCTCAGATGAGTTCGAAAACCTGCCAAGTTGCCCCATTAACTATATAGTTATGTCCCTTTGATGGCTGAAAATGTGGATTTTTTTTCCTTGTCATCACCGTAGCCCCTTCAGATTTGATCGAATCTTTCTGAAACCTATATGTAAGGTGACTGGAGATAAAACCTAGGATGAGTTTGAATACCGGCCAAGTTGGCCCATTTATCATAGATTTACGTCCCTTTGATTGCTGAAAATGTCGATTTTCAACCTTGTCATCACCATAGCCCCTTCAGTTTTGATCGGATCTTTCTGAAACTTATATGTAAGGTGGCTGGGGATAAAATCTTGGATGAGTTCGAAAACAGGCCAAGTCAGCCCATTTATCGTAGAGTTATGTCCCTTTGATGGCTGAAAATGTTGATTTTTGACCTTGTCATTACCGTAGCCCCTTCAGTTTTGATCGGATTTTTCTGAAACTTATATGTAAGGTGGCTGGGGATGAAACCTCAGATGAGTTCGAAAACTGGCCAAGTCGGCTCATTTATTTTAGAGTAACATCCCTTTGATTGCTAAAAATGCCAAATTTTGACCTTGTCATCACCCTAGCCCCTTCAGTTTTGATCGGATCTTTCTGAAACTTATATGTGAGGTGGCTGGGAATAAAGTCTTGGATGAGTTTGAATACTGGCCAAGTCTGATCGGATCTTTCTGAAACTTACATGTAAGGTGGCTGGGAATAAAACCTCAGGTGAGTTCGAATACCGGCCAAGTCGGCACATTTATCATAGAGTGACGTGCCTTTGATTGCTGAAAATGCTTATTTTCGACATTGTCATCACTGCTGCCCCTTTAGTTTTGAACGGATCTTCATGAAACTTACAAACAAGGAAGTCAGGCAGAAAGCTTGGAGGAGTTTGAAAACTCTTGTTTTTGAACATGTCATCACCATAGCCACTTCAGTTTAGATCGGATGTTCTTAGCAAGTCAGGAATAAAAGCTTGAATGAGTTTGAAAACCGGTGAGGTCAGCCTATTTATCATAGAGTTACATCTTACTTGATTTTCAGAAAATGCTTACCCTGTCATCACCATGTCCTCCCATATAGCCTTCAGTAAAGGTTGGCACTTCCTTAAACTTTGAATCTGTTAGCTCAGGTGAGCGATACAGGACCAAGCTAGCTTGGTCCTCTTGTTTATTATAGAACCCAGAAAAAGATGTCCTAAAGTATGTCGTTATGCCCCCTGGTATTAGCCCTCAGTGGCTCGAACTACCCCTGTCTCGAACAGATTTTCATGGTCCCAAAGGTGTTCGAGCCATTGAAGTTCGACTGTATATTTGAATAGGTGTGTTTTCGTAATGGCACTTTCAAGAAGAAAAAAAAACATTTTGACCACAAACTAGCTTGTTAAGCTTGCTAGGCTTTGAGCAACAGGACCCAAATTTTAGAATAAAAAACAATTTGGCTAACCAGTAACAATTTTTATCAGTCACCCCCTATATTAATTGCATTGTAGCACATTGACCTGATAAACATATGCTATCTCAGGACAAGTGAGCTTTATCAGGTCAACGTGACACATTGCACTTCTTAGAACTGGACTGCTGAAAAAAAATGGCAAACATGTATGTGTATAATGGGATAAACTGATAAATAGAATACCAGATTCTTGTCATTTGATATCAAGTTTATCAGGCTCGGCTTCGAGAACGCTTGTAGAATCGCTCGGCAAGCCTCGCGATTCTACAAGCGTTCTCGAAGCCTTCCCTGATAAACTTGATATCAAAAGACACTCACCTGGTATTCTCTATGGTTGATTAAGGGGAATGGATACACCTACGACACTTTAGCCTATTTTTGTAAGGGAGGCAACTTTCATGACTTTCTTTAAACCTTAATGAGTATGCTGTAATACAGGCACAGTGCTCTTAGACATTTTAGGTTTATCAATATACCCTCTTTTTCGAAGAAAAATCGGGTATATTGTTTTCGTACCAGAGTTAAGTGGTCATCAGTCCGTCTGTCTGTCTGTCCGTCCGTCTGTCTGTCCGGTCAAACATGTCAGGTTTAGGGGCTAGTGTCCAGATTGATAACAATAGAAAATGATTGGAAAACAATAGATTTATTCCGTAAATAAAAGGTTTAGGAGGTTAGCCCCTAAACCAAACAAACGAAAAGAACAAAAGAAATAGCCCTTAACCTGACATGTTGGAACGTCCGTCCATCTATCTGTCCGTCAGGTTTCTTGTAAGTGGATCTCCTCTGCAACCACTGAAGTTTTGAAACTTTGCATGTGGATAGTTCATGGTATGTAGATGGCAGTGGGCTAATTTTTTGTGACCTTGACCCCAACATGGCCCCAAGGTCAAAGGTCAGAAAGTAGAAAAATTGAAAAAGCGGGTATTTGCTATGGTATACCATCGACTGCGCAATCTAGTTATAAAATAAGTCCATGAAAGTTCTTGGACCCCCACCTATCGGGGCTTCGAGAAATAGTTTGGGCTGCATGATGCTTGCATACAGTAGAGTAGGGTGCTTGCATGTGGAGCTGAAACTGACCACACATGAGTACTGGTCAGAATCAGAATCAGCTTAGAGGGCCTAAGCCTTCCGAGGCAAAGTGGTGTGAGTGGGACTATCACTACATATAAACCCTTTTAGTTTGTTTGGGCAGCAGGGCTTGAGATGTCATTTCATCACAGTGTCGGGTAAAAGTCCCACAAAATTGGAAGAAACATTTCTAAAATGACCTAAATAGTGTTAATGGGAACATAAACCTCAATTCAAACAAACCTTGACAGTACGGTATTGATCCTTAGTATCTGGACTGATAGGCCTGGCAAACAGTGTGGCAAAATTAATTTATTCAGCAGGACAAGCGCTAAAGAAAGACTGTTTCCCTGAGGACCTATTGATAAGGGAGACAAAAATAGTTTTACAAGGTTTCCCTTCCCCTAAAGTTGTATCCATTTCCCTTTTCTTTATTGGTTATTTGCATGTTGTTCAGAATTAGGTAGAAATGCACAAACAACCTCTTTATAATTGGGTCAAAAATGAACAGTGTTAGTTAAACAACTATGTTATATTCAAACAAAAATGTTATGGTTATATAGAAATAAGACCATTTATTTCATATCCAAACAAGAATGTGCAGATTAAACAGAAAAATGACCGTTTATTCTACCATAGTGATCCTAAGTATTGGGACAGAAAGGCCTAAGCAAACAGTGCAGACCCTGATCAGACTGCTCCCTAAAGGAGCAGTCTGATCAGGGTTTTCACTGTTTGCCATTCCATCTGCACCATAATGATCCTAATTATTGGGACAGAAAGGCCTAAGCAAACAGTGCAGACCCAGATCAGACTGCTCCTGAAGAAGCAGTCTGATCAGGGTCTACACTGTTTGCCATTCCATCTGCACCTTTTTGACTCCTTCCTGGATCATGAAACAAATTTGTTAAAATTTTAGGAGAATTAGAGCAAGTCCTCAAGGTGTCTGAATTTTTTTGTATTTTCACGGTATACATTTTTATCCATCTTTAAACTTTGTTATATCGGAAACTATTATATCAAACCATTTTATAAAGAGGTATAAGTGTATTTAAATACAGCTGTCACCCACTACATGTTTTCCTCAAACCCTGACAACTCAAAGTGTTGCTTTAGTCAAAGTAAATTTGTTGCTGTTTTGGCTAGGCTTTCAGTATGGTTTTGACAGTTAGACTCTTTTTGGCTCAAATTATTGACATTTCCAATCAAAAAAGGGTTCATTCTTTTAGACTTTGAGTTAACCCTTATCCGGCTGAACACAGTAACCACTACCTTTTCAAACGGTATAGATCCAGATCATATGGCTTCTGAAGAAGTCATCTGATCAGGATCTACACTGTTTTGTCATGCAGTTTGTGAATTGAATAAAAAAAATCATATCAACTAATTTTTGATTGGTTGATAGTCAGAAATGGATGTCGCTAAATTAATTCATTCAGCAGGATAATGTTTAAATAATGAGGTTGTGCTGTATGCAGTTTGTGTGTGTATTTGTGCATATTTGAATGTTGTTATACTTATATTATGCTGATATAGCTAGTCATTATGAGTAAATGTATGTTTTGAGTACTCATTAGTGTCGCCTCTATGAGGTGATTCTAATGAGTACACACAGCATACCTTTATTTTATAGAAAATAGAAATATTATCCCCATTTTGTCTGCTGCTCTGGCGCTTTGAGTAACCCATAGTGGCTCAGGCCATCCCCATAGCTCATATTTAGCTCACTGTCAAGTAGTGACGAGGTGAGCTTTTGGGATCACTTTTTGTCCGTCGTGCGTCCGTGCGTAAACAATTTCTTTAAACGACTTCTCCTCCTAAACCACTGATCGGATTTTGACCAAACTTCACAGGAATGATCCTTAGGTGGTCCCCTTTCAAAGTTGTTCAAATGGTTCTGGTCTGTTGCACATCTAGGTCACAGGAGCCAAAAATAGATTTTTTTCACCAAAAACTGAAAAAATCTTCTTCTCTTAAACCACAAGGCCCAGGTCTTTGATATTTGGTATGAAGCTTCATCTAGTGGACCCCTACCAAGATTGTTCAAATTATAGTGCTGGATCCAATAATGCCCCCGCCCCTGGGCCCTTTGGTTTTACATAGGCTTATATAGGGTAAATCTTTAAAAATCTTCTTCTCTGAAACCACAAGGCCCAGGACTTTGATATTTGATATGAAGCTTCATCTAGTGGACCCCTACCAAGATTGTTCAAATTATAGTGCTGGGGTGAAAAATGCCCCCACCCCAGGGCCCTTTGGTTTAACATGGGCTTATATAGGGAAAATCTGTAAAAATCTTCTTCTCTGAAACAGCAAGGCCCAGGTCTTTGATATTTGGTATGAAGCTTCATCTTTCGGACCCCTACCAAGATTGTTCAAATTATAGTGCTGGGGCCAAAAATGCCCAAGCCCCGGGGCCCTTTGGTTTTACATGGGCTTATATTGGGAAAATCTTTAAAAAATCTTCTTCTCTTAAACTGCAATGCCCAGGTCTTTGCTATTTGGTATGAAGTTTTATCTAGTGGACCCCTACCAAGATTGTTCAAATTATAGTGCAGGGGCCAAAAATGCCCCCGCCCCGGGGCCCGTTTGGTTTTACATAGACTTATGTAGGGAAAATCTTTAAAAATCTTCTTCTCTAAAACTGCAAGGCCCAGGTCTTTGATTATACCCCCGCAAACGAAGTTTGAAGGGGGTATATAGGAGTCAGCTTGTCGTCTGTCGTCGTCGGTCCGTTACAAAAAACTTTAACATTGCTCATAACTTCCTTATTCTTTGACCGATTTCTTTGATATTCACACACCACACACCTTGCCACTAGTACTTAAGATTGATATACACAAACCTGACCTTGACCTTTACGTTGACCTTGAGGATGCCGGGGTATAATTGGCGCCCGTTAGGCGGCAGCTCTAGTATTTGGTATGAAGCTTCATCTAGTGGACCCCTACCAAGATTGTTCAAATTATAGTGCTGGGGCCAAAAATGCCCCCTCCCCGGGCCCCTTTGGTTTTACATGGATTATATAGGGAAAATCTGTAAAAATCTTCTTCTCTGAAACCGCAAGGCCCAGGTCTTTGATATTTGGTATGAAGCTTCATCTAGTGGACCCCTACCATGATTGTTCAAATTATAGTGCTGGGGCCAAAAATGCCCCCGCCCCAGGGCCCTTTGGTTTTACATGGGCTTATATTGGGAAAATCTTTAAAAATCTTCTTCTCTTAAACTGCAATGCCCAGGTCTTTGCTATTTGGTATGAAGCTTCATCTAGTGGACCCCTACCAAGATTGTTCAAATTATAGTGCTGGGGCCAAAAATGCCTCCGCTCCGGGGCCCATTTGGTTTAACATAGACTTATGTTGGGAAAATCTTTAAAAATCTTCTCTGAAACTGCAAGGCCCAGGTCTTTGATATTTGGTATGAAGCTTCATCTTGTGGGCCTCTACCAAGATTGTTCAAATTATAGCCCGGGGGCCAAAAATGCCCCCGCTCCGGGGCCCTTGGTTTTACATAGACTTATATAAGGAAAATCTTGAAAAATCTTCTTCCCTGAAACCACAAGGCCTAGGCCTTTGATATTTGGTATGAAGCTTCAGCTAGTGAACCTCTATCAAGATTGTTCAAATTATAGCCCTGGGACCAAAAATGCCCCCGCCCCGAGACCCTTTGGTTTTACATGGACTTACATAGGGAAATCTTCTCTGAAACTGCAAGGCCCTTGTCTTTGATATTTGGTATGGAGCTTCATCTAGTGGACCTCTACCAAGATTGTTCAAATTATAGCCCTCGGGTCACAAATGCCCCCGCACCAGGGCCCTTTGGTTTTACATACATGTAGACTTATATAGAGATAATCTTTGAAAATCTTCTCTGAAACAGCAAGGCCCAGGTTTTTGATATTTGATGTGAAGCTTCATCTAGTGGACCTCTATCAAGATTGTTTAAATTTTAGCCCTGAGGCCAAAAATGCCTCCGCTCTGGGGCCATTTGATTTTACATAGGCTTATGTAGGGAATATCTTTTAAAAAAATATTCTTCTCTGAAACCGCAAGGCCCAGGTATTTGATATTTGGTGTGTAGCTTCATCTAGTGGACCTTTGCCAAGATTGTTCAAATTATAGCCTTTGTTGATATTTGGTATGAAGCTTCACCTTTTTAGACCTCCCTCAACATTATGCACATTATAACCCTGGGGTCAATAATGGCCCTCCCCCGGGCCCACTTGTTACTCTATGGATCAGGTGAGTGATCCAGGGCCATCATGGCCCTCTTGTTCTTAATTCTGCAGGAAAACATAGGTTGTGGGTACTCATTAGAAGCACCTCGGTGAGGTGCTTCTAATAAGTACACACAACATATGTTTTTCATGTTTCTTATTTCTGCACGAAAACATTTGGTGTGGGTACTCATTAGAAGCACCTCACTGTATTTCTGCATGAAAAATATTTGTGGGTACTCATTAGAAGCACCTCGGTGAGGTGTTTCGAATGAGTACCCACAATATTTTTTTTCCTGCAGAAATAAGAAAACTAATATATGGATATCCCCACTTATCTGGGGCTATAAGCCCTATATCTAACAGGGCGCTTCAAATGAGTATCCACATATGTTGTGGGCACTCATTAGAAATGCCTTGCTGAGGTGCTACTAATAAGTACCCAAAACATACGTTTTCATGCTTAGTGTAGAAATAAGAAAGCTAATATGTGGATATCTCCACTTATCCAGGGCTATGAGCCCTACCTCAAACAAAATAAAATTATAATAATCATGATGGGCTGTAAACAGTGGTTGCCCCCTAAAAATCTTTAAGCACCGTCTACTGTCGTCTTTGTCACTTGATGAGTGTGGAAAAAATGAATTTTCAGTTCTGAACGACATTGCACGACCCAGTGCTATTACTGAAGAAAAAACTAAATTGCATCCGAATTGTTAACTATAGGACTTTTTTTTTGTGTGCAGATTTATGGAGAAAGGAAATTCTGAGTTTAAACCCTTCAACCCATTGTATGCTGGAAACCCCTAAAGTGGTACCTTGGCAAACAGTGCAGGCCCAGATCAGACGCCACAGAACATGGCATCTGATCATGGCCTGCACTATTTGCTAACAGAATTTTCCGTCAAAAACAGAATAAAATCGAACAAAAATAGGCCTGACACCCCTTATATGACAAATGGACTTGTCTAACATTTAGCAATGGAAGAGTCCACTAGTATACAGTGGGTTAAGTACTTATCATGGCTCCTTTTTATTGATGGCAAGTGATGGTGACCACTGTTTAATGATATGTCTGAGTACATTTGTTAACCCTTGTCCTCCTGAGCCCGGATATGTCTGACCTTTCAAACAATGCAGATCCAGATCAGATGGCTTCTGAAGAAGCCATCTGATCTGGATCTTCATTGTTTGCCATTCAGTTTATGAATTTGTTGCAGTGATTTGCATCAAGTAATCTGATTGGTTGATAATCAGTAGTGGGTGTGGCATATATAAATATTCGGCAGGTCAAGGATTAATAACATTTTTTCGCTGTGTACAACCCTCATTTTACCCTACATGTAATAAAAGAAATTTGTTGAAAATGTCCTCTGCCAGTTTTGATCAGTGCTTTTTAACTTTTTAACTGCAATAAAAGAAAAAATCTTGTTTGATATATCAGGCATTTCTTGATTGCCTTCTGCACAAGGTTTTTGTTGTATGAAAGCATACAGTAGATCATTATTTAGAGTTATTTCCCTTTATAGTGTCTTTTATGTTTACACCAGGTAAGGATAAGTTTATCTTACATGGCATTGATTGGGGATGTAGGAGGTGTGATATTTATGCACTATACTGGTATTACTGTAAACCACTTAAAATTTGCGGGTTTGTTTATGTTTGATCTTTGTGACCTGACTGTCTGCCAATGTCCTATTTTGGGGTTTCTGGTTAAAAATAGGGTAAAAGAAAATCATGTTTTAACTTCAATTAATATGCAGTTTTTCAGTACACCATAACCTCTTTATAGCACTATTAATGGGGTCCAAAACAGAAACCGTGTTAGTTAAACAACCATGTTATATCCAAACAAAAATGTATAGATTATATAGAAAAATGACCATTTATGGTCATTTTTCTATATAATCTACCGTAAAAATTCGGCTATAAGGCGATTCGGCTATAAGACGGGACCCCCTTTTCAGCTTTTCTTAGGTGGGATTTTGCTTATACTCTTTTATAAGACGGGTCAAATTTTTGCCATATCTGTCGGGGCCTATCTGCTACCGCCAGGTGCCATTTAGATGTGAGAAATCGGCCTTTTTTCGTAAGAAAACCCCATCAACTTACCCCTAACATGGCTTGTTTGGCCGTTTGTTTATGTCTGTTGACATTCTGCTAGCACATAATAGCGGCAAACGTCAGGCCGATTCGTCGTATCGCTGTCGGCCCGGTACATGCTTTGCTGGCTAAGGCTACACAGATTCCTATTTAATAGACGACAGGGGCTGACAAATCCATTTCCCGGCCGACCGGGACAAGTTCGAAATCACGCCGGGCAGGTGCAATTTAACCTTATGACGCTCGGTCGGGACAAGTGCAAAAAAAAAAAAAAAAATTGTCTACAACCGCAAGTCTTTTTGAGTCCTTGAATACGGTAAAGCTAGACCAGTAGGTAAATCGCTGTCAATTCAGAGACAAACCATCTGTGTATTTATTACGGTTCAAGTATGACACTATTGTTAATCCCTGTCGTATAATTGCCACCCTGCGGTGCGTGTCGGTAAGGTGTGAAAATATGGTCAAGTTATGTCTCTAATTTGCGTTTATCCTCGAGTCATAAAATTTAATCCACAATCAATGTGAAAATGATTTAATTGCTCCTCAGACTATTAGCTACATCTAACGGTAAATATTTGCATTATAAAATCGGACTATTCTACGATCTCATGAATGGTTATGTTTTGGTGCCAAATAGCAGACGTTGGTGGGAAAGTCGAACGCTGTTGTTGGTTATTGACACCGAGCTTCTGGGGATAATTCGGTAGCTGTGCAAAGCACTGATTTTCTATCCACCTCTATTCACAACCGCTTAGCTTTCGGGAAAATATTTTTTGCCGGTTCCAAACATTTTTTTTTATGAAAGAGATACATGCAATGACATTAAACACGTGTGGGGGTAATGGCGTCGGATTAGGTCATTTACCGATTGCGTGCAGAAAAATCATAGCGGTGGTTTTTGGGCGGCGATTTAACGGTATGTCAATTCAAAAATCACCGATCGGCTTTTTCCGTATGTCTGGTCTTCGCCGGACATTGCCGGAAAAAAGCCTGCACTCCATGACCTCGGCTATAAGACGGGGTCATTTTTTTGGGCTCATTTTTGAGGGAAAAATCCTCGTCTTATAGCCGAATTTTTACGGTATACATTTTTGGGATCCATCTTGAAACCGTGTTATAATGAACCGTGTTATAACGAGGTTGTGGTGAGTAGTTTTATTTTGTTCACAGTAGTGTTTTGTTTTGTTTGTTGTAGCAAGTTGATTCATGTCTTGTGGAATCAGGTACCTCTTGCACTCCTCTCTCTCCTGAAATAGAATAAACATCCTCTAAAAATAAACCTAGATGACCTTTGACACATGAATGATTAATTTCCTTTGAAATATCAATAACAATAATGAATAATCAAATGATCTCTGAAACATGAATATTCCGATGATCTGGGAAATATTACTTTTCATATTGACTTATCAAATGACCTCTGAAACATGAATAATCAAGTGACCTGTGGAAATGACCTTTAAAAATGAATACAAGATCAAATTAATGACAGGCATTTTTCATCAAGTAAACCCTGATCCTGCTGTTCACAACAACCCCTATCTTTGCAAACAGTGTAGATCCAGATCAGATGGCTTCTGAAGAAGCCATCTGATCAGGATCTACACTGTTTTACATTCAATTCATGAATTGGTAGGAATAAATTACGTCAAGTAATCTGATAGGTTCAAAGTCAGAAATGGGTGTGGGAATTTGAATGACTAAATTTCATAAAGAAATTTGATTGGTTGAAATTAAATGGGTGTGGCTAAATTAATTCATGCAGTGGGATAAGGGATAATAGTTTGTTTGGTATTGTCCTTGTAGATACACCTTCAAGGACCATGAAAATTTGGGTACTTGAAGGATAAGTATGGTCAGGTTTCAAAAACAGTTTTGAGCAAGGTTTGGTTTACAAAAGTTCATACCTGTGATAATTTTTTTAACTGTATGAGGGAGATTTGCAATTGTGATGAGGGAGATGTAAAGAATATATAGGGAAATTCTCAGTTCAAATGAGGAAGACTGCAAAATTCTACTAAATTTTAGCATAAATTTGGCAAAAATTAGCATCAGAATGAGGGAGTCTCCCTCCTGATGAGGTAGGTATCACAGGTATGAAAGTTGCATCATTTTGGAAAATTGAGGATCAGTATCTTTGCAGACTTCACATTTTCATTTGTAAGAAAGTTTTTTTTTTTTTGGTTTTGGTTTCCAAATTGACTGGTGTTAAGACATGAAGGAACTGTATATATATGACTGAGTCGAATTGTTAAAAAAAATTGAGCCATTTTATCACTACATTATGTAGTGAAATTCGGCTGTAATAAGATCAGCAGAAATTAAGACCAATTCTGCTTTTTAGCTCACCAGAGCCGAAGGCTCCGGGGGAGCTTATAGGATAGGCAGTTGTCCGTCGTCGTCTGCTTCTGTGTCTGCGTCGTATGTCCGTCGTCAACACTTTTGAACAACTTCTCCTCTGAAGCCACTGGGCCGATTGGGCCCAAATTTTATCTGTAGCATCCTTGGGCAAGGGGACTGAAAGTTCGTGTTTTTTATGAAAATCGGCTCATTAGTTTGGTTGCTATGGCAACTTAGACTTATAATGGGGAAAATTGAAAAATGGCATTTACTGCCAAGCCTCTGCATATATTTTGACAAAACTTTCATAGAAATGTTCCTTAGACAATCTACTCTCTGCCATATGAATTTAGGGCTGCTGCTCATTTGTATTGGTTGCCATGGAAACCAAAATGAAAAAAATAGAAAAAAAATACTTAAAAAATCATCTCCTCAGAAACAGTATGCTCTATGAGGCTGAGAGTTTATGGAAATATTCACCATATTTGCCTTTACAGGTTTTGTGTTTTTTTATGAAATTCGGCTCTTTAGTTTGGTTGCTATGACAACTTAGATTTCCCATAGACTTACATGGGGAAAATTGAAAAATGGCATTAACTGCCAAGCCTTTGCAGATATTTTGACAAAATTTTCATAGAAACTTTCCTTGAGTAAACTTCTCTCAGCCATATGCTTTTATGTCAACCTGTGGGTCCCGTAGGTTGTGCCAGGGCCATGCCCCGCCCCCTCCACTTCATAAAATGCCTTATATCTCAGAAACCTTACAGATCCCCACCCCTAAACCATATATATTCTTGTTCCTTATGATAAGACACATTAAGTGACACCAGCCTGGGGGTGCCCCCGGATGTGCTGGGGACATGCCCCACCCCCTCCACTTCATTGAATGCCATTTATCTCAGAAACCATTCAGATCCCCACCCCTAAACCGTACATATTCTTGTTTCTTATGATAAGACGCACTCAATGACAGCAACCTGGGGGTCCCTTGAGATGTGCCTGGGCCATGCCCCATCCCCTCCATTTCATAAACGGCCCAATATCCCAGAAACCCTACAGATCCCCACCCCTAAACCATATATGTTCTCGTTCCTTATGATAAGACACATTCAGTGACACCAACCTGGGGGACACCCAGGATGTGCCGGGGCAATGCCAAACCCCCTCCACTTCATAGAAGGCCAAATATTCCAGAAACCTTACAAATTCCCACCCCTAAACCATATATATTCTTGTTCCTTATGAAAAGATGCATTAAGTGACGCCAACTTGGGGGTTCCCCCAGATGTGCCGGGGACATGCCCCACCCCCTCCACTTCATAAAATGCCATTTATCACAGAAACCATTCAGATCCCCACCCCTTAACCATGCATATTCTTGTTCCTTGTGATAAGACGCACTCAGTGACACCAACCTGGGGGTCCCCCGGGATGTGCCGGGGCCATGCCTCATCCCCTCCACTTCATAAAAGGCCAAATATTCCAGAAACATTTCAGATCCCCACCCGTAAACCATATATATTCTTGTTCCTTATGATAAGACACATTCAGTGACACCAACCTAGGAGTCACCCAGGGCATGCCCGGGCCATGCTCCACCCCTCAATTTCACAAAAGACCATATATCTGAGAAACTGTTCAGAGCCCTACCCATAAACCGTTATATATTCTTGTTCCTTATGATAAGATGCAATCATGGGGGACTGTTACATGTGGGTTTACGGCGTCCCGCAAACCCCCATGCTGACAAGACAACCGAGCGTGATCTCTGACAGGTGCACGGGCAGCTGTGGGGTAAGGCACAAGAAAGATGTTAAATGAATGACATGAATTATTTACAGTATCTACATACAACACTCACTAACACAAAACATCACAATTTGTTGCTTCTGTAGCCAACTCACGACGTCCGCTCCGAAGGCAAAACACTGTTCTGTGCTCGGAACGGGTGACGTGAATACCTACAGAAGCAAACAACAAAAACAACAACAAAAAAAGAAACAACACAAAACGCGACTGGCCAGTTTATAACTTGGGGTGAATCCCCCACTCGCGTGACACTTCCTCTCGCGAACTAGTAAAACTAGTCTATCAACATAGTTGATTATCCTAGGATTAGAGATCACGTTTGCTGATCAAACGTTTAGTGATCGTCCAAATAAGGTAAGTTGACCTCTTCCCTGATCACATTTGTTTACAACGAACAATGATTTAGAAGAATCTGCTTCTATCCTGGTAGGCGCTGATTACGGCGGTCTGTCCGCCCTTGCTGGACCCTAACGCCTAGCGTCGTACCAGTACCTGCTGCTATGAAGCAGGGAGCAGCAGGTCACACATTGTTATGCCTTTCAATATACTTTCTATTTCCCCGTCACAATGTTGTGTTTACTCTTTACAACTTGACCTGCTGCTGAAGTGTCCGCTTTTTTCAGGGTTTATATATCTATGAATACTACCGGAAAATCATGCCTACTCGTATTACCTTGCTTTGTTCGTGGGGAAGTGGAGATACCGGCCACAAACAAAGCTAGATAGCAAAAATCGAGTAGATAATGGATTTGCGTTCAAATAGTATATTTCCCATAGGAAATATTGATGAAACGACCCTATAATCAATGACATGACTCCTGTCAAAACGAACACCCACACAACACGTGACGGGAATAAAAATCATATATGGCACAATTTGGCGGTTGGCGATTTTTAGGCAAATTCTATAGGACTCGGCCTTTTAGCGGCCCCCTGTATTGTAAAAACAGCTCTCTATAAACCACTCATGCATACATCGTATGATATGTGCATGACTTGTTCATGGAGCCGCATAGCTTGCGTACCATATTTCACCTAAAATATTTCACTCACACCGCCCTACCATATATCTACTAAAATAATTTAGATGTGCATAAGCACCAGAGAGGTTTCCTATTCCATCTCGTAACAAAGGTTTCCCCTTTTGGAGAAAAAACAATCAGAAATGTTTTTTCTTTGTGTACAGAGATGGAATAGGATGAACCTATCTAAACAAGACAGCTATTTACACAACAACCGTGCGAAGAATTACCTACTAAGGTAGTCTGCCCCCAAATTTTCCTGGCCCCGAATTGCAACAATCCGAAATCTATACGGCTGTAGTTTCATTGCCCAACGCATAATTCGAGGATTGAGAACTTTTGCTGTTTGCATATAAGACAAGGGCTTGTGGTCTGTCTCAAGCAGGAATTCTACTCCGTAAAGATACTTGCGAAATTTCTCAACACCCCAGATAATAGCCAAACATTCCTTCTCTATTACAGAATAGTTTTTCTCACGAGGCAAAAGTTTCTTGCTGGCATAAGCAATGGGAAGTCGTCCTTCCCCTTCAAATTCTTGGAGCAAAACGGCTCCTATACCAACATCAGAAGCGTCCGTCCGGAGTATGAACGGATTCCCATCATGAAAGATAGGAAGACGAAGAATAGGACTAGACGTGAGTCTATTCTTCAGGGTCTGAAAAGCCTTTTCATGATGGTCCTGCCAGTCTGTGATCTTGTTTGGTCTACTTTTCTTAGTTAAATCTGTCAAAGGGGAAGCGATAGATGAGAAATTTGGAATGAAACGGCGGTAGAAACCAGCCAACCCAAGAAATGACTTTATTTGTCTCTTAGTAGAAGGTCGAGGAGCATCCTTTATAGCATGTATCTTGTCTTCTTGCGGTCTAACTGACTGAGCAGCTACACTGTGACCAAGACATTCGATACTGCTATACCCAATCATACACTTGGAAGGTTTTGCCGTCAACTTGGCTGTCCTGAGTCTATCTAAAACTTCACGTAATGACGTCAAGTGGTCTTTCCAAGTTTCGGTAAAGATCCACATATCATCGACGAAGCTATCAACGTTAGAAAGTTCGGACAGAATCTTTCTCATCAACCTGCAAAATGTTGCTCCTGAGTTTACCAAACCGAAGGGCATAGTTTTGAATTGAAACAAGCCTTTGGGGGTTTCGAACGCAGTTAGGGGTTTTGCCTTAGACGTCATTTTTACCTGCCAATAACCTTTTGACAAATCTAATTTGCTAAAGTATTTGTGCCCCGACATTCTATTTATAACCTCCTCCATATTTGGCATTGGTTCTGCATCGAACTCCGTCACTTTATTAAGTTTACGGAAGTCAATGCAGAACCGCACCGAACCATCTTTTTTAGGGACAAGTACTACAGGGGATGAATATGGAGATATTGATGGCTCAATAACTCCTAAATCTAACATATCTTGAATTTCCTTTTCCATTACATCCCGTACTTTATATGGTATGGCATAACCTTTCGACCTCACTGGTTCCGCCGTCAGCAACTTTATGTCGTGTTCTATTTGATCAGTTCGTCCTGGTACACTGGACAGTACGTCCGGGTATTCTTTTATCAACGTCTCTATTTCTTTACGCTGATCCTGCGTTAACATTTCTGAAATATTGACGTCCTTAAACGTCTCTGGTTGCTTTGCAGTAGGAAAAGCGCATTCTTCCAATGAGAATTCGTCAACGTCATCGTTTTCAGTTGACGGAGTGGACTCTACAGAAAGCAAGCAATGTGACGTCACATTTTGACGTTCCACATATTGCTTCAGTATGTTAGCGTGATATGTGTTAACATTTCCATTGACGTCAATCTTATAATCCATTCTGTTCACTACCTCAACCACTTCATAAGGACCTTTCCATTGAAGCAATAATTTATTACTGTCTGTCGGTAGTAACAACAGTACTTTGTCGCCGACGTCAAATTTACGCGACCTCGCGCCTTTATCATAATAAGCTTTCTGCTTAATCTGAACCTTCTTTAAATTATCACGCGCTAATTTGCATGTCTGCTCTAACCGTTCCCTAAGCTCAATAACGTATTGATACGTCGAAAGAACTTGCTCATCGCGTACCTCTTCAGCCCATAATTCTCTTAATATTGCCATTGGACCTCTGACGTTACGTCCATATAACAACTCAAAAGGGGAGTATCCTAAAGACTCTTGTGGGACTTCCCTTACCGCAATAATAAGGCTGGAAGATATTTATCCCAATCTTTTGGACGTTCAGCACACATGCGACGTAACATCTGCTTTAACGTAGCGTGGAAACGCTCTATCAGTCCGTTGCAAATTGGGTGTCTCGGACTACACGTTAACTGTTGAAGAGAAAGAAGTCTGCTGACTTCCTTCATTACCTCAGCAGTAAACTGTGATCCACAATCAGTCAACATTTCATCAGGAATGCCAACCCTACTAAACATTTCAATAAGCGCTTCCGCGACACGTTCCGTCTCAATACTCGGTAAAGCTATCGCCTCTGGATACCTTGTCGCATAATCTATCATGGTTAAAATATACCGAGATTTCCTATCAGATCGAGGCTCAATTGGACCAACTATGTCCACTGCCACCCTCTTAAATGGCGTATCAATCAATGGCATTTTTCCTAGAGGTACTTTAGTGACCCGACCTTTCTGAATAGTTCTCTGACAAATATCACAAGATTTACAAAATCTAGCGACATCACCGCAAATACCGGGCCAGTAAAACTCAGTTACAACTCTATCCAATGTCTTCCTAATACCCATATGTCCAGACATAAGCGTTTCATGAGCCAGTTTCAACACCTTTCCTCGGAAACTTTGAGGGACCACAAGTTGGAAAGAGACTTTGTTACCCTTGGTGAACTCCCTATATGCCAAACCTTTTTTCTCAATAAACCTAGTTTCACCTCGGTTTAAACCACGACTCACAGTCTTGTTCCCAGATACAACCCTTTTCCTGATGTTTTCCAAAGTTGGATCATTAACCTGAGCTTGCTTGAAAGCTTCCTTGTCATCGTTAATGATCTGATCGGGAACCTTAAGTTTTCTGTAAGGCTTCTCATCCTGCCTAGTTTGAGACCTAGTTACAGCCGCAGCTGAGAAATGAGACATATCAGGAAGTTTTGATCCATCAATGTTACCGATAACCAAATCGTACAACGTATCATCCATACACAAAGCTTCAGTTTTCCCAGTGAAAAAAGGACAATCAATGTCAATCATTGCCAAAGGATACCTTTGTGTGGATTCATCAATCAACGTAACATTTGATTCCTTTCCTATTAACTGACTATCCGAAACCAAACTTCTCCGAACGACACAGCCTGTACACCCAGTATCTCTTAATACAACCACCTTTTTATTATTAACCAATCCTTGTGCCGTCGGTAACCTTGCCTTTAAGAAGTAACAGACACCTTCCCTAGTTTCCTTACTACACTCTTCCCTATCCGAAATCAAAGGATCACCAATCTTATTTTCAAAAATACTTCCAATCTCATCACCTTTCCTAGTTACTTCCGTTTGACAAAAACTAACTTGGTGTGCTGCGCCACGTGGTGTGCTATTATTCTTACCGCGTCCGCGAAAAGACCCTCTAAAATTACCACGACCACGTGTATAACCACGACCTACATTCTGCGTATTCTCATTCTTAACCTGAGAACCTTGAGTCTCTACGCGCGTGTTAAAATTTTCTTTCACACCGCTATCCCCAACTCCAGTTGCTCCTACCTCTGCGCTATACAATTGTTTCCTGTCGGGGTTCTTAAAACATTTAATTGTTAAATGCCCCTTACCGCATATGCTACACTTGATATCCGGTCTACCACTCGGTTTGTTCGAGTCAACTTTGTCCTGTTTACCCTGCGCTGCGCCTCTATTATCGCGTTGCCCCTTATTAATGCAACTATATACGCCCCCGCGCGCTTCTGCAAACAAATCTGCCTCCCTAGCCATTTCATCTAAATTACCAAACTGTTTTGGCTTCAGATGTACATACAGTTCTCTATTACATGACTCCAGGAACTGATCCCTTGCCATGAAATCACAGACAGCCGGAAAAGATTTTTCTATCTTTGCCATATTAAGCCATTTTTCTAAATAACTTCTCAGCCTACTACTGAACTGTATGAACGTTTCTGATTTCTCGGGCCTACTATAACGAAACTGCTTCCTAAATCCGCGCTCTGTCATGTCAAAATTCTTTAATAAAGCGTCCTTTAACTTTTCATAATCCGCCGCATCCTCATTTGACAACCGGTCATATACATCAAGTGCGCGCCCTTTGAGCAATGCACTTAAATACGCGGCCCAAACACTCTTATCCCATTTATTAGCCGTAGCATATTTCTCAAATCTAGATAAATAACTATCCATTTTATCTTTACCCTCTTCAAAATAAGGTAACTTAGGATCCCGGGCATGCGCCACCTTCTCAGCTTTTTGCTTTTCAAATTCTAGCTCGAGCTTCGCTCTCTGCATTTCTAACTGATTCCTTAATTCTTGGTGCTGTAGCTCAAACCCATGTTTTATTTTTTCTAAATGGGCCTCACTAATCTCTTTTGCCTCCCTTTCAGTCTTAATGCGTGCCATTTCAAGTTCCTTATTAACATTCAACATAGCTAGTTCATGTGCCCTTTCCTTTTCTTTTTCTGCCCTTTCCTTTTCTTTTTCTTCAGACCTTAACCTTTCTAAATCCCTTTGCTCTTGCCTTTCTGCCCGCTCAATATCCTGCTGCTCTTTAACAAAACCTTGTAACTCCTTCCCCTCATAACCTAAGTCCTTTCCCATTTGCATTAAACGCTCCATTATTGATAACGTAAATCTCACGTTACTATCAAAACCACTATAAACTGATCAGTTATGATCAGTGATGATTGAATGGGCTTAACTAAAACGTTAAGATATGTGTTATACGCGTTAATCTAACTAAAACGTTAGTTATTAAAGCACACGCGATTTGAAATGTCAAATGCTTTCAGCACAGTATGACGTTGCGTACTGGTAGTCTAATATGACGTCATAAACTGACGACGTTTACAGTAAAATGCTACAATCCGAAGTTTTATCACATTACAAAACTCCGATCATAACAAGTCACCATTAATGTTTCTATTACGTCATACCTAACCTCAAGCCACAGCGTAAATATTAACGCTAACGTTATGTCAACGTCAGTAAATTGTTAACGTCACTACGTCAGAACCATGTGTGGGTAAGATCAATTAGTAACTCTAGTTTAACTTAGTAGAATGTCAGGTAACACAATTAAGTGGGGTCTACTTAAATTTTTCGTTACCAAGAAAAAGTGGGGTTTGCCTTGCCTTCCTGCTCAGAAATTATCGACTTGTCAGTATCCATTCAGTTGAATACATGGGTTTCGCACTTCATCAACGCAGGAAGGAAGATTCAAGTTAATTTCTAAATGTGGCTGTCAATACATTTTTTTTTTTTTAAATTGATGATTCAGAGTATCAATGTGCTGTTCCACAGCCGGGAACACCAGCCAGAGATCAAATCCTCACTTCACTGACACCAAATGTTACATGTGGGTTTACGGCGTCCCGCAAACCCCCATGCTGACAAGACAACCGAGCGTGATCTCTGACAGGTGCACGGGCAGCTGTGGGGTAAGGCACAAGAAAGATGTTAAATGAATGACATGAATTATTTACAGTATCTACATACAACACTCACTAACACAAAACATCACAATTTGTTGCTTCTGTAGCCAACTCACGACGTCCGCTCCGAAGGCAAAACACTGTTCTGTGCTCGGAACGGGTGACGTGAATACCTACAGAAGCAAACAACAAAAACAACAACAAAAAAAGAAACAACACAAAACGCGACTGGCCAGTTTATAACTTGGGGTGAATCCCCCACTTGCGTGACACTTCCTCTCGCGAACTAGTAAAACTAGTCTATCAACATAGTTGATTATCCTAGGATTAGAGATCACGTTTGCTGATCAAATGTTTAGTGATCGTCCAAATAAGGTAAGTTGACCTCTTCCCTGATCACATTTGTTTACAACGAACAATGATTTAGAAGAATCTGCTTCTATCCTGGTAGGCGCTGATTACGGCGGTCTGTCCGCCCTTGCTGGACCCTAACGCCTAGCGTCGTACCAGTACCTGCTGCTATGAAGCAGGGAGCAGCAGGTCACACATTGTTATGCCTTTCAATATACTTTCTATTTCCCCGTCACAATGTTGTGTTTACTCTTTACAACTTGACCTGCTGCTGAAGTGTCCGCTTTTTTCAGGGTTTATATATCTATGAATACTACCGGAAAATCATGCCTACTCGTATTACCTTGCTTTGTTCGTGGGGAAGTGGAGATACCGGCCACAAACAAAGCTAGATAGCAAAAATCGAGTAGATAATGGATTTGCGTTCAAATAGTATATTTCCCATAGGAAATATTGATGAAACGACCCTATAATCAATGACATGACTCCTGTCAAAACGAACACCCACACAACACGTGACGGGAATAAAAATCATATATGGCACAATTTGGCGGTTGGCGATTTTTAGGCAAATTCTATAGGACTCGGCCTTTTAGCGGCCCCCTGTATTGTAAAAACAGCTCTCTATAAACCACTCATGCATACATCGTATGATATGTGCATGACTTGTTCATGGAGCCGCATAGCTTGCGTACCATATTTCACCTAAAATATTTCACTCACACCGCCCTACCATATATCTACTAAAATAATTTAGATGTGCATAAGCACCAGAGAGGTTTCCTATTCCATCTCGTAACAGGGACTCACGGGGTGCCACCGGCCATGTCCCATCCCTTTACTTCATTAAAAGCCATATCTCAGAAACTGTTCAGATCCCCACCCCTTAACCATATGTATTCTTCTTCCTAATGATAAGTCCCCACTTCATAATAGGCCATATATCTCAGAAACCATTCAAATCCCCACCCCATAATCACATATATTCTTGTTCATTGTTACAAGACACATTCAGTCGACCCCCATCTTGTGGGGTCCGCAGTGCCTTTTCTCTTCCATCCACTTCATAAAAGGGCCTTATATCTCAGAAACCGTTCAGCATTCAGTGACAGCAATCTTAGGCTTTTCTGGGATCCACCATGCCCAAATCCCTCCACTGCTTAAAAAGCCTTACATCTCAGGAGCCATACAATATCTTGAAAGGCATAAAAGTCATTTTCAATTTTCCCCATTTATAAGTCAATGGAAATTCTTAACTTGCCATAGCAAACAAACCAAAGAGCCAAATTTCATAAACCAGAGCTCAGGTGGGCACAGCCTTACATCTCAGGAGCCATACATATCCCCACCGCTAAACCATAATGTCTCTGTTCCTTTTGATAAGATGCATTTAGTGACACCAACCAGGGCTCCATTGGGTTCATGCCCCACCCTCTCTACTTTATAAAACACCTAATATTTCAGATACAGTCCATATGAGTGCTCATTTGGGTATGGGGTTTGTTTGGGAGACTTTATAATTGGTAGATTAAAATACAATGTCATGGGCAGTGCCCACCTGAGCTCTGGTTTATGAAATTTGGCTCTTTGGTTTGTTTGCTATGGCAAGTTAAGAATTTCCATTGACTTATAAATGGGGAAAATTGAAAATGACTTTTATGCCTTTCAAGATATTTTGTCAAACTTACATAGAAATGTTCCTTTAATAATGTTCTTTTAGGCCTATTAGTTGCCACGGATGGGAAATTGTCAATTGTCATCTGTTGTCCTGCAAGAACACATTCAAGCGACATCAGACCTCTGAAGCCACTAGGCTGATTGGGTCCAAATTCTATCTGTAGTATCCTTGGGCGCAGGGCTTCCATCGTTAATTAAAATACATTGCTGCCAGTGGGCAGTGCCCCCTGAGCTCTGGTGAGCATAGTGGCCCATGGGCCTCTTGTTAATTCTTATCCTGCTGTTCACGATAACACTTTTCTTTGCAAACAGTGTAGATCCAGATCAGATGGCTTCTGATAGCCATCTGATCAGGATCTACACTGTTTGACATTCAATTTATGAATTTGTAGTAATAAATTACATCAAGTAATCTGATTGGTTCCAAGTCAGAAATGGGTGTGGCTAAACTAAATATTCAGCAAGAGAAGGGTTAAAAGCATAATTTAGAGAAGAGTTCAATTATTAGTGCCAGAATGGATTCGTTCCCTGGGACCCCACCAGCTGACGACCCGTGACACGGGGAAACTGGAAACAACGAGTTCAATTATTCTTTCTTTATGTTTTCTACACCCAGTGTCTTCATATAAGAGACCATCTTTGGGACTGTTCAAAAGTGGTCTTAAAGACCACTTTTGAACAGTCCAAAGATGGTCTGAATATAGAAATTTAACAGTTTGCTTCTACAATGTAACTCATTGAATGTTTCAAAGGTCTTCATTGGTCAACATTTTAAGGACTGCCTAGAATATATAATTTCACTCTGGCCTTTGTTACTAAAATACTCAATCTTTATTCCGTACTTTTTATCTAGTTTTGAAGTTCTTTCCGGGAGTCCTTAAATTTCGAGTGCAATATTATTCTCATTACTAAACAAGACATACCTATATCGCATAAGCTGATGTACAGTTTTAAAATGTATGTTAATCAAACCTAAGTTGCTAATGAATTTTAGGTATACTGCTAATGTTCGTGTGACAGTCTTTGTTTTGTTTGATTTGAGGTTTAACGTCCCCATCAACACTATAAAGGTCATTTTGGAGACGTGGCTTCCAATTTTGTGGGACTTTTACCAGACATTGAGATGAAATGACATCTCAAGCCCTGTCCCCCAATGATACCAATAGGATTTATAAGCATGGACGGTCCGACTCGCACTGCTTTGCCTGGGCAGGCTTAGATCCTCTAAGTGGATCACAAGTACTCGTGTGCGGCCGGTTTCAGCTCTGCATGGAAGCATCATGCAGCCTATCTATTTCTTCAAGCCCCGACGGCTGCGGGCCGGCCGCGTGACAGTGGCTGACCAATAAAGTTAAATGTTTGTTCGTAAACCAGATAATGATTATCTGTAGTCATGCTTTTCTTGTCTCTGTGAAGTCAGAGTTCTGTGAATTCCATTTTTCATTATGATATCTCATCCGTGAGACATAAATTAATTTTTTCATAAGATCTACTCTTGAAGGAGTAGTCCCTTTTGTAAAGGGCCCTGGAGTTTCTCAAAGTATTTGGCTAAACAAACTTCTAATAAGTACAGATTTTATTTTTGCTGAAAAAAGTGTGAGTAGCTTCACTCAAATTTTTTTCAGCAAAAATATCAGTGTTTGATGTATTCATTAATTAAAATTGTAATAAAATGTTAACTAAAATCTTTATTTTGAATAATGGGCTCAGGTTTCATTCAGTTTAGGCATTTTGAGAATGTCCATGACTTGACACACTTGTTTTTGTAGATGGGGGTAGGAGATTGAAAATTTTTACTCTCTCCCTCCCCATCCTTTTCCCCTACCCAGCCTAGAAAGTTTTTTAGTAAACAGTGTAAAAAGTTGGAAACAACTCATCTTTTCTTAAACTTCATTTATTTTCCTCAGCTGAACAGAAATAATTGGTTGCATAACAAATTTTGAATTCCAGATTTTGGCATTGTTTAGTCTCCCACAGGATCTTGGAGAAAACTATCAATCAGAGATGTGATACGAAAAATATGAAACACTCAGCTTAGCAAACTCTTAAGTAAGGCTGACACGATTAATCGCATAATCGATTAATCGATCGATAAATTCCACGAAAATGATTATCATTTCTGATTTGCTTTTAATTGATTACTTGATAGGTACAATTTACTAGCCAAAATTATGCCTAAAATAGCTGGATGAATGGCAAAAAGTGCCGACCCTGATGAGACGCCGCATTATGCGGCGTCTCATCTGGGTCTACACTGTTTGCTCATGCCTGTCTGTTCAAATATACATAATGTAAAGTGCAACATATGGTAAGAGTCATTCTCAGACAGAAAGCCAGACAGGTAAAATAATGACAAAAACCTTAGCGATTACTAATCGATTATCGATCGCAATGACAGGACTGATAATCGATTATCTTTTCAACTCTGATTAGCCAGCCCTACTCTTAAGTGAGGGAAACAGTAAGGTTCTAGCAAGTGTTGGTTCGCAACTGGAGCTGGACTGTCTCTTAAACCATTGCGGTTTCTTTTGGCAGTTGGGCTTGAGATGTCATTTCATCTCAATGTTGTGCAAAAGTCACATAAAATTGGAAGCAACAGCTCCAAAATGACCTTAATAGTATTGACAGAGATGTAAACAATCAAAACTTTTTAGAATCACCTCGGTGAGGCAATTTTATGAGGTATCCACAACATGTTTCAAACTTGATTTGATGATTCTAACAAGTTTAAATGGATTAATTCTTCTCCTGCTGAACACATGCAAACAGTGTAGATCCTGATCAGATGGCTTCTGAAGAAGCCATCTGATCAGGATCTACACTGTTTGTCAATTATTTTTCAGTTTTGAATGAAACATTTTGTCAACTATTTTTGATTGGTTGACTGTCAGCAATGGGTGTGGCTGAATTAATTTATGCTGCGGGATGGGGGTTAAAGGTGCATTATTGAGCTACCGGGTCTCAAAATTTTTTTCTGGTTTTCATCTTCAATGCATACGCCTTTGTCATGTGTACACTTTTGGAGCCAAATGCAGCTTCAGAACTTTGTGAAAATGGTCGTTTTCATTCGTGTTTACCCTTCGCTCTGAACATGTTTTCGGAATTTCTGTTCTAAAAATAAATCTGTCGCTTTACACATACATGGAGACAATATCGTCTCTGAGTGTCGTTACTTATGGCATGCTATTCAGCATCATATTTTTTCCGATTCATGCATGGCCTAAGCAAACAAGGCCAAAAATGAACGTCGCATAACGTCATATATGGGGATTCTATTTTTGTCACGAACTAAAAATAGATCTAACTAGTGTTCAAAACCTAGTTACGGAATCCCTCTCAAACTCGTTTACCTGTCATCATAATTGTTTGCATTTTTGCATAAAATGCATTCATTTGTATTGTTTTAAAGAAAAATACCGGCTATATGTATTTTATTTTTGGAAGCATTTTTTCCCGATAGCTCAATAATGCACCTTTAAGGTATCCCCAAATTATTTTCTGAAGCTATGCATATACAGACACTCTGGCCCCTTCAGCAACTGGATTATGATTGTATCTGCCGTGATTTATATAGCACCTGTACATATATATACAAACATATTTCATGTATATTCTCTATATGAAAGAATGATGTAACACAATATATTACTCAAGGGCATGTAATAAAATGTATCAGTACATGAATGAAATGTTAAATATGGCTTATAAGCATCATTCCTTGCTGTCACATTTAGGAGACAACCATCTTCAGATTGCCATTTTGGGGAGATAAATCGTCCCCTTTACAGTTGCAAATTTCGTTAGATTGCGACAGATTAGCAGAGTCAGAAAATGTTATTTGCGAATGTGACACACACAATTTACCTCCCTAAATGTCAATGTCCAGTCTTATAATCCCCATTATAATGCACATTTTCATTGGTTTTGTTTTAAAAAAAAAAATGTGGTATTTGTATGAAATGGTATGTACTGTCATAGCATGAAGTAAAACATTAGCCAATGAACATCGATGTTGCTTGATGTTGATTTGTAGAAATACGCTGTTTCAAATTTTTTATGTTATCCAATAGGATGTTGCGTTACATTTGCAAGTCTCTGTGAAACAAAATTTGTGACTGTAAAACCACAAATTTGCAGTAAAATTCCGTTATTAAGACCACCTAAACTTAAGACTAAATCTGCTTTTAAAAGCTTTTTGAGAAGGCTTCAGTTCTTCTTCCATTGTGTTTTCTACACCTAGTGTCTCCTTATACGAGACCTACATTTGGGACTGTTCAAAAGACCACTTTTGAACAGTCCCAAAGGTGGTCTTAATATAGGAATTTTACTTTATATCCCCAAATGAAGTTTTCAATACAGTTATCCCTATTCTGATGTACTTATTCAGTCGCTGTGTTAAAAAAAATCACTTTTTTGCCCAAAGCGACAAGGCTTGTAAGCCGCAGGTGAACCGAATGCCAGCCAATTAAAATGAATGTTATATGTGATGGGGTCCTGTTTCTGACAGAGTATCAAAGGATAAAGAGATGCAAATTTATTTACCATATGTCCAATCAGACGGCGCGTTACATTCCAAAATGCATTAGAATTGCACATAATATACAGTAAAATACCTTTATTAAGACCACCTTAGGAACTGTTCAAAAGTGGTCTTAAAGATCACTTTTGAACAGTTCCAAAGGTGGTCTTTGACCAGAGGACACTGTATGCAGAAACCACAAAGAAAGAATGACTGCGGCCTACTAAATCATTTTAAAGCAGAATTAGTCTTAATTTTAGGTGGTCTTAACCCACTTTGTACCGGAATCCCCAAAACGGGTGCCCTGGCAAACAGTGCAGGTTCAGATCAGATGCCGCAGAATGTGGCGTCTGATCAGGGCTTACACTATTTGCAAAAAAGTTCAGCTATTTTCCGAATAAATTTTTAAAGGTAACACAACCTGACACCCCTAAATTTCGAAATGGACTCCTGTCAAATGTAAGAAAGAAGATTCCATTTGGAACAAAAAGGGTTATAGTAGCGGAATTTTGCTGTATCAAGATTATATACCAAACACCTTCCAGCATTTATCACACACAAAAGGAAGTATACTGTAATCTTTCACTCTCTGTCACTGTTAACCCTTGTCCTGCTGAATAAATTAATTTAGCCACACCCAATTCTGAGTATCAGCCAATCAAATTACAAATGTACTTGATATATTGTATTTGCTCAATTCACAGACTACACAACAAACAGTGTCGATCCTGATCAGATGGCATTCTGGGGTATCTCATCTGGGCTTACACTGTTTGGTCAGGCCTGTCTGTCTGAATACATATGTTAAATACTATATTTTAGAGGCATTCTATTTTAACTAACATTAGCAATATCATTCAGAGGAATGGATACACATTCAGGAGAGACAACCCTTTCCAAAATATTTTTGTCTTTCTTATCAATAGGGGTCTACTGTTAACCCTTTTTGTACCAAATGGTACCTTCCGCCTTATATATAACAGTAGTCCATTTCAAAATTTGGGGGTGTCAGGTTGCGTTTTCATCAAGATTTATTTGGAAAATGGCTGAACCTTTTGCAAACAGTGTAGGCCCTGATCAGACGTCACATTTTGCGGTGTCTGATCTGGGCCTGCACTGTTTGCCAGGGTACCTGTTTTGGGGTTTCTGGTACTAAATGGGTTAAAGGAAAGAACTTGCTCCTGAGGAACAAATTCTGGAAAGAATTGCACCCATAGGATCTAATTTTTTCCTATAACTGTAGAGCCATTTTTTTTTTTTTTTTTTTTTTTTTTTTTTTTTGAGATTCGCCAGTTATAGAAATGAAAACAGGAAGACCCCAAAGTTATTTCCCTTGTAAAATAGTGGATAATAAATCTAGTATAACCATTCCTTATACATGCACCAATAAATGCGTATTCTGGAGATCTGCAGTTGCAGTTATACATATGTACATGAATATTATATCCAAGAAATGTCTGTGAACATGTTAGAGTTGATTTTTTATCAATCAACCAAAAGTTAGATGTACAAACACAGTTATACTGCTGATGTCCACATGACTACAGCTGACCAATAAAGTTAAGCCATGCAGAAAGAGTATCTGATGAGGATCTACACTGTTTGCTTAACCTGTTTTGTACCAGAAACCCCAAAACAGGTACTTGGCAAACAGTGCAAGCCCAGATCAGATGCCGCAGAATGCGGCATCTGATCAGGGCCTACACTGTTTGCAAAAAGTTCAGCTATTTTCCAAATAAATTTTTAAGATAACACAACCCGTCACCCCTGAATTTTGAAATGGACTCCTGCAATATGTAAGGAGGAAGATTCCATCTGGTACAAAATGTGTTGATTTGTGCCTTGGAATAAGATTCACTTCCAGAAATCTGTCATATTGTCTCTGTTGTCGTTAACCCTTGTCCTGCTGAGCTCGGATATGCCTTGTCTTTCAAACAATGAAGATCCAGATCAGATGCTTTCTGAAGAAGCCATCTGATCAGGATCTACATTGTTTGCCATTCAGATTGTGAATTTGTTGCAATAATTTGCATCAAGTAATCTGATTGGTTTAAAGTCAGAGATGGGTGTGGCTAAAATGAATATTCAGCAGGATAAGGGTTAAATTCAAATAAATCTTCCTCTGACTGGTTTACAAGTTTTTGTACACGCATGTTTATGTAAGGAAATGACTTCACTTATTTCAGGTATTAATGTCTGGCGTCCATAATTTTAACCCATTTAGTACCAGAAACCCCAGAAAGCGTAGCCTGGCAAACAGTGCAGGCCCAGATCAGACGCCGCAGAACGCGGCATCTGATCAGGGCCTCCACTGTTTGCAAAAAGTTTAGCCATTTTCCAAATAAGTTTTGATAAAAGCACAATCTAACACCCCTAAATTTTGAAATGGACTCCTGCTATATATAAGGAGGAAGATTCCATTTGGTACAAAAAGGGTTAATACCATCTGGTACAATACATGTACATACATTTTCTCTTTACAGGTACTAGCCCACCAGCGCCACCTTGAACAGTTGTGGGAAGCTAAGAAAGTCAAGCTCCACCAGAGGCTTGGTCTAAGACTTTTCCAGCAAGATGTCAAGCAGGTGAGTGACAAAGATTACATCATCATGTGACTCATTCAAGATGATCCTGCTGCAGAGAATCTCACAGAAATCAATCTAAAACTTGGCCATATAAGTACAGTAAAGTATTGATAATTCAAAGTCTAAAGTGCTGGCCACACCCGTAAGGGCTTGGAGAAATAGATTGGGCTGCATGGAGCTTCCATGCAGAGCCGAACATGGGAACTGGTAAACCGCTAAGAGTAAGAAAGTCTATGCCTGCCCACTCAATGTGGTGTGAGTCAGACTGCCCCTTAAACCCGAGCAGGTTCTTTAGGCAGTAGGGCTTGAGGCATCATTTCATCTTAATACTGAGTAAAAGTCCCACGAAATTGAAATCAACATCTCCATAATTTTACGTGGATGCAACTTCAACATAAACAAAACCCTGGATATTTTCTAATCAAATTATCCAGACTTTGAAATTTTGAGGGTTCAGATGTGTTTTATACGAGTACAATGAACTAGCAGGTATGTTGAATTATCAGATCTTAAATTTACAAGGTACTCCTCAGCAGAATGCATCACAATGCCGGACAGTGACCTCGGGACGGATTTTCCTATCCACCCCTCACTCCCATGTAGGTTTTTTTTTTCGCATACCTTCCATTTCTGAGCATTGATTTTAATACTGCAGTCACTTCGGTTGCCAATGTGGGCCATATTGTGATGACACTACAGTGATGTCACGTGATGTGCTGTGATGTCAACCTTAACGACAGCGCATATTCAACCAGTGCATTTATTAAACACACGAGAATATTCGATTTTGGCTAAGAACACCAGGGTTAGAACAGAATTTCTATTCCAAGCTAAAACTACGGATTTCCTTATCTGGTGTGTAAGAAATTATTTTTCATATTTTGCTTGAAATTACAGTGAGTACTCTTTAGAACTGCCTCATCGAGAAATCAAAAGAAAATATCATGAGTTTTCTTCAGAAGAAAGTGTGTTTTTAAGAAACATGAAGGAAGCAGGATCTTTCTTAACCCTTGTCCTGCTGAATAGATTAATTGGTCACACACATTTCTGACTATCAACTAATCAAATTACTGGATACAAAGTATTCATTCAAATTGGCAAACTGAATAACTAACAGTGTGAATCCAGATCAGATGGAAATGGCTTCTTCAGAAGCCATCTGATCTGGATCTACAATTTTTGCTATTGTGTTCAGCAGGACAAGCCTTAGGGTTGATCAAGGTTAACCCTTTTTGTACAAAATTGAATCTTCCTTCTTATCTATCGCAGGAGTCTCGGAGGAGTTTAGGGGTGACAGGTTGTGGTATCTTTAAAATTTATTTTGAAAATAGCTTAACTTTCTTCAAACAGTGTAGGCCCTGATCAGACGCCGCGTTCTGCGGCGTGTGATCTGGGCCTGCATTGTTTGCCAGGGTTCCCTTTTAGGGGTTTCTGGTACAAAATGGATTCGTTCTGTAAACCCTTGTTCTCTCTTCCAGGTCATTGATTGGTTAGACAACCATGGCGATGTCTTCCTGAAGAAAAATACTTCAATAGGTCGAAGTCTGCAAAGGTCAAGGGCACTCCAGAAAAGCCATGAACATTTTGAATCAGTTGCAAAGGTAATGTATCTCTTTATTTTTATTTGTTTCTTTGATTTGAGGTTTAAGTCCCCATCAACACGGTATAGGTCATTTGGGGACTTTGCTTCCAATTTTGTGGGACTCTTACCCAACATTGAGATGAAATGACATCTCAAGCCCTGTCGCCAAGGGTTCATAAGCCTTGACTGTCTGAGTCGCATCGCTTTGCCTGGGCAGGCTTAGATCCTCTAAGCGGTGTGCAGTCAGTTTCAGCTCTGTGTGGAAGCATCACTCAGCCCATCTATTTCTTAAAGCCCCATTGGGTGGGGGCCTATGTTTCTCTTTATACTTAAGAGTCTGAAATGTGGATGCGCCCTATGTGAAATAGATTTGGCTGCATAACTGAAACCAACTGAACATGAGTACTAGTAAGCTGCTTAGAAGGCCTAAGTCTGCCCAGGCAAAGTGGTGTGAGTCAGGCCGTCCCTGCATCTAAACCCTAGCGGTTTGTTTTGGCGGTGGAGCTTGAGATGTCATCTAATCTCAATGTCGGGTAAAAGTCCTACAAAAATGGAAGGAATGTCTCAAAAATTGACCTAAATAGTGTTGACAGGGACGTAAAACCCCAAACAAACACCCTCAGGGAAAGTAACTCTTTCTGCCTTTCCAGTAGGTTTCTACACTTAAAAGAAATGAATTTGCTCCTAAGGAGTAAAATTCTTCCTGCTGAGCATGACAACCCCTACCTTTGCAAACAGTGTAGATCCAGATCAGATAGCATCTGATCAGGTTCTACACAGCTTGTCATTGAATGAATACATTATAGCAAGTCATTAATCCCTCGCTGCAAAGCCGAGAGGAGATCATAGGATTGGCCTTCTTCCAGCTGTCAGTCCGTATCACTTTCTTGTCCACTCCATATCTGAACCCTTTGATAGATTTTCATTAACCATTAGTGAAATATTTGCCACACTGAGCTGATATGCAGAACCCATAGTTTAACCATACCAGCTCAAGGGCAAGGTCTCAATTGAAGGTCATGAGTTTGAGCCTTGAATTTTGTGTCTATCCCATATCTCCTTTACCCCTGGAAGAGTTGTCAGTAAATTTTGGTCAAATGTTGGCCTAAGTGGGATGATGTGCAGAATCCGTAACTCATCCATGCTGACTCCAGCTCAAGGTAGCAATTGAAGGACATGAATTTGAGCCTGGAATTTGGCGTCCCTACCCCTGGAAGGATTTTCATGAAGTCACAGTGGGACCTTGAATTTTGTGCTGCCCTTTATTTCTTTTACCCCGGAAAGGATTATCATTAAACTTTTAAAGTCAAATGTTGGCCTAAGTGAGATGATGTCAGAACCCATAACTCAACCATGCCAGGTCAAGGTCACCATAGAAGGTCATGAGTTTGAGCCTTGAGTTTCGTGTTGGCTCCATGTCTCCTTTACATCTGGAAGGATTTTCATTAAACTGTGGAGGGGGCTATAGCTGTCTCTCAGACTGCCTTCTTGTTTTATTTGTTGACAGTCAGAAATGGGTGTGGCTAAATCAGTATATTCAGCAGGATAAGGGTTGAGAGATGATCCCTTTGTCAGAGTGTCTGAGTATGTAGAATGTTCTAAAAGTCGTCATGTGAGATCATCAGATGCTAAGTTCTGCTGGGGAAGGTCAAGTGGTTCTTCTCCAGGTATTCTGGTTTTCACCCAGCTCTGATTAACAATCGACTTGAAATATTTGAAATAATCTGGTAAGGGCTGTAAAACCAAAAAAAAAAATAAATAAATAAAGTTGTCTCCTTGTAAAATTTTATCCATTGGTCTTAAAGAATAAGAATGTTTATCATAAAATGTGGCTGTTCTTTAGAGGAAAATGTCATGTGATCATAATACATAAGTACTGGTGCATAATGTCATGGCGGCATCCATGAAAGCATAATATGTTCACTTTCAAAATTGTTTTGAACTTCTTGGGCAATATACTTAAACCCTTTTTGTACCAAATGGAATCTTCCTACTTATATATATAGCACAAGTCCATTTCAAAATTTAGGCGTGTTAGGTTGTATTTTCATCAAAATTGATTTGGAAAATAACTGAACTTTTAGCAAACTGTGGAGGCCCTGATCAGAGGCTGCATTCTGCGGCGTCTGATCTGGGCCTGCACTGTTTGCCAGGGTACCCGTTTTGGGGTTTCTGGAGACAAAATGGGTTAATTTAAGATCATTATATGACAAATGGAATCTTAACTCATGGTCATTTCATATCTCATTTCATAAATTTCACACGAAATGAACACTCATGCAAGATCCTCCATATGTAAATAGCTATGCACCAAAATTATAAGCATCAGTTGGGGGCATTTGTGTCCCATGGACACATTAACACAGGATTTAATTTTTTTTTCATAGAAAACTCTGAAATGTATCCCCTGTGACATTGATTATAAACACATAAACTGATAAACGCAAGGCCTGTGTCAAAATGTGATTTGTTTATGATTTATGTTTTTAAGTTATAAACAAAAACTGGCGGAGTTTTATCTTCAGTATTAAAGGGAATGGTAACACCTTCAGGGGAGGCAACTCCTGCAAAAGTATTTTTGTCTCCCATGTCAATAGGGATCAACTCTCAAAGGAAAGAATTTGCTCCTGTTAAGAACAGACCCCTTTTTCAGTGGGACTGGTCTTACAGAAAAGAGTACAGGAAGTCCCGAAAATTGTCTCCCTTTGAAAAATGGCGGAAAAATTCGCCGGGTGTTCCGATTCCCCTTAAGGTGAATAGATGCAGCTGAAAGATTTTGGTTTTGCACCTAAATCACTTTATAACACTATTGATTATACCATGATTTTGGATATGACACCTTTTAAAGATGGGTCCCAGAAAAAAGTTGAGATTATGTAGAAAAAATGACCATTTGATCCCAAAAATGTATAGATTATGTAAATGGTCATTATTCCATATAATCTATACATTTATTTTATCAAATGCGGCTTTTGTCGTATGTTAAGTTAGCCCAGTGACTGCTACCGGCTAACCTGCTCAAGATTGCTTTTCCAATCTGTAACAGGGGAAAAGAACTTAGAAACTGACATGTCTACCAGCTGGTTTCATTTGTTTGTATAAATATCATTTTTATACTAACAAAATGTTGACTGATTTTTGTTATCTAATGTTTAAAACAATTTCATGATATACCATAGCAACTCTAAGGGAAGCTCTGATGATAGTCTCTGACCTTTACAGTGTTGACGGGATGTTAAACCTCAAATAAAGCAAAAAAGATACATATTATATAAATGAGTACAGACTCTGAAGTCTGTGTAACTTCCTTCGTGCTGGCTCTGTCTGTTTGGGCTTGGCTGCATGATGCTTCTGCGCAGAGCTGAAACGATCGAACATTTTGAGAACTGGTAAACTGCTTAGAAGGCCAAAGCCTGCTCGCAGGACAAAGTGGTGTGAGTCAGACTGTCCCTTAAGCACCAGAGTCCAATTTTTCAGAACTAGTCAATGTATGATTAAAGCTTTTATCATTTAAAATTGCAAATATACTTTTATTTTTGCTGAAAAATTTTAAGTTGCTACTCACATTGTTTCGGCAAAATATGACACTGTTTTAGATATTACTCTCACTGGACACTAAAAATTTTGACCACCTACAGCTCATTAAGGTAATGGAGCTTTGTAGGGCCCAGATATTTAACCCTTGTCCTACTGAATAAATTAGGGAGTGGTTGGGTGAGGCAAAGGTGATCTGTATCTTATGTCAGTGGGCGTCCAGCTGATATTGGCTTACAGTTGGACAAGGCCTGCTGTCCTTGCAGCAGGTAAGGGTAGGGGTGTGTGTATGGGTAAGGCTGACACCATTAATCGTATAATCGATTAATCAATCGATAAATTCCACAAAAATGATTATCATTTCTGATTTGCTTTTAATCGGTTACTTCATAGGTACAATTTACTACCCAAAGTTATGCCTAAAATAGAGGGATGAGTGGCAAACAGTGCAGACCCTGATGAGACGCCGCATTCTGCGGCGTCTCATCTGGGTCTACACTGTTTGCTCAGGCCTGTCTGTTCAAATATACATATGGTAATGGGCAACATATGGTAAGAGTCATGCCCAGACAAAAAGCCAGACAGGTAAAATTATGACAAAAACCGATTATCAATCTAAATGGCATGACTGATAATCGATTATCTTTTCAGCTCTGATTAGCCAGCCCTATGTATGGGTGGGGGGGGGGGGGTTTAATTCTTCTGTCTCTACGCTTCCTTTCATTTTCCTCTTTCTCCACTGTCCCTCACTTTCATCTCCTCTACTATCTCTTCTATCTCCTTTCTCCCTTTCTCTGGGAGACAACACAAAATGACCCATAAGGGTTGATGTGTCGTTAAACCCAACACAGTCAATCAATCAATCTGCATAAATTAATGTAGCTAAACCCATTGCTCATTACGACAACACACCCGTGCGACATAGTGCATTTTTTCACATGTCCTAAATGGCTATTTTTCTGATGAAAATCCGTGATATTTTTCTTATAAATACTGCAAACATAGGTTTTGGGTGCTCGTTAGAACCGGCTCATTGAGGCAGTTCTAACGAGTACCCACAATCTATGTCTTGGAACAAAAATAAGAAAAAGTAATGTATACCCCCGTAAACCCCAGTTTTCTCTATATAAAGTGGGGTATAGGGGGGTCTTCATTTCACGGACTTGTTCATGTGATGCTGACTATCAACCAATCAAATTACTTGATACAGTGTATTTGTTCAATTTACAAACTGCATGACAGATAGTATAGATCCTGATCAGATTGCTTCTGATCTGGATCTACACTGTTTGCAAATGTAGGGGTAGTCATATGTAGCGGGATAAGACTTAGTCAACATTTTAACCCTTGTCCTGCTGAATATTTATATATGCCACACCCACTACCGATTATCAACCAATCAGTTTACTTGATGCAAATAATTGCAACAAACTTTTAAACTGGATGGCAAACAATGAAGATCCTGATCAGATGGCTTCTTCAGAAGCCATCTGATCTGGATCTACAGTGTTTCAAAGATAACGCATATCCGGGCTCAGCAGGACAAAGGTTAATGTAGCTAAACACATTGCTGACTATCAACCAATCAAACTTCTTGATACAGTGTATTTGTTCAATTAACAAACTGCATGACAGATAGTGTAGATCCTGATCAGATGGCTTCTGATCTGGATCTACACTGTTTGCAAATGTAGGGGTAGTCTTATTCAGTGGGATAAGACTTAACCCTTCGCTTGCTGTTCACGACAAACCCTATCTTAGCAAACAGTGTAGATCCAGATCAGATGGCTTCTGAAGAAGCCATCTGATCAGAATCTACACTGTTCGGCATTCAGTTTATGAATTTGTAGCAATAAATTATATCAAGTAATTTGATTGGTTGATAGACAGAAATGGGTGTGGCTTAAATGAAAATTCAGCAAGATAAGGATTAAAGTCAACATTTTAATAGCATTGGAACCACTGTGGAAGCCATAGTATAAAGGGTCTGTTTTTCAGATTCATAACAAAACATAGCAAATTTTTTATAGCAAATTTTTCAGATGGTGTTGGTTTTGCTTGATTTCTGCTGAAGTAAGACATTTTCTTTGCGATGAGTCAAGTCTGTTTTTTTTCTCACCCTAAATTATAAACAAATTATAAAATAATTATAACTTTTTAGCTTGATATAAACTGCCATTTGCCCATTGGGCTTAATAGATGCTGCAGTGCATGGAATATATGTTCACTGTTTTGTTAATTGGTATTTCCAAGTTTTTGTTGGTTTGAAAGGTAAGCAGTATTTAATGAAGTCATACTATAATAGTATTTTCTGTGAATTATTTCAGCTAATTCCATTTATTTTATATCAGCAGGGTTAGTATTAAATGGAGTTCAGATTGTGAAACTTCTTTTAATATAATCCTGACAGCACCATCCATGAATAGTAGATGCCATTTTTCTTATTTTTTTTTTCAAAGAAAATAAGGCTTGATATTTCATGTGAATCATCTGCAAGATGGAATGTCAAGCCTGATTTTCATGTGAATCATCATCTGCATTGATGATGGTTCATACTAAATGTCAAGCCTAATTTTCATGTGAATCAATGTAGATGGTTCATATGGAAGGTCAAGCCCGATTGTCTGAGAAAAATTGAAAAATAAATTTGAAAAACAAAAAAAAATGTTGTCTGTTCCAGAATTTTGCATAATGCTTTAATGGTTTATTAGATTTCTATAGTGAAGCTGGAAATGTGAATAAAGTGTGATATTGTACATGTTGTAGAGATGAAGATATTTTATTTTACAAAAAGTCGATTTATAACATGGGAACACCTTCAGGGGAGGCAACTCCTGCAAAAGTACTTTTGTCTCCCATGTCAGTAGGGGTCAACTCTTAAAGGAAAGAATTTGCTGCTGAGGAGCACATTCTTTCCTCTAAGAGTAGACCCCTTTTTCAGTGAGACAGGGTTTATATAAAAGCAAACAGGATGTCCCGAAAGTTGTCTCCCTTTGAAAAATGGCAGAAAATCTGCCAGATGTTCCCACTCCCCTTAATAGTTGTTTATCATATAACATAATCATATGACATGACTGTTATATAGTGGATATTTTCACAAAAGTGATAAAGCATAACATCATAACATCCCTATGTTTGCTACTGAAACCCGTTTGAACTTCTTCGGCATTAAAATCCAATTTAAAAGTGTTATGTGTTAAACACCGGCCTAGGTAGCTCAGTCGGGTGCTCGTCTGACAGGTGATCAGGAGGACGCCAGTTCGATACCTACCGGGGTTGGCAACATTCTTTCGTTGAGATTGATCATGAAATCTTTTCTACGGTCATTCTCTCCCTTCCGGTGATTCAAGAAGGGCAGTTTCTGGCGAAAGAATGTGCACTGTACAGGCTACTTATAAGCTTGCCCAGGTAAAGTGTCGATTGACCGGCTCAAAAATGACGTAAGATAGTATTGACTGGGCCGTTAAACTCCAATACAAACAAACTTCTGGAACTCTTTTGAAATTCTTAGGCAAAAAAATCTAATTTTAAAACATAACTTTGCACTCAAAAAACCAGCCTGAATCAGCCATCACTGTTCAAACCATAGATGTTTCTTTGTATAAATACACCCCAACCTCTTTATAACACTATTGTTGGGTTCCAAAGCAGAAACCGTGTTAGTTAAACAACCGTGTTGTATCCAAATAAAAATGTATAAATTATATAGAAAAATGACCATTTATGGTCATTTTTCTGTATAATCTATACATTTTTGGGATCCAACTTGAAATCATGTTATATCCAAAATCGTGTTATAATGAACCGTGTTATAATGACGTTGTGGTGTATCTTGAAAATTGAATATTTTCGTATTTTTCAGAACACGATAACAAACGCAGAAAAATTACTTGCTGCTGCTGATGAACTTGCTCAAACAGGGGAATGTGATCCGAAAGAGATCTACAATGAGGCTCAGGAACTAGAAGAGCGTATGTCCAGCTTTCTCGCTGCACTGGCTCGACGGAGATCATCACTAGACATGACGGTGTCATTCTATTCTCATGTTCATGCTGTAAGTTTGAATTTTATCACATTTCTACCATGCAGATTAATCCATATATGCCTAGCGGCCCTTTTCTGGGATATTAGCAATCAGTGCAGACCCAGATCAGATGCGGCATGATGCGGCGTCTGATCTGGGTCTCACAAGCATGTCAATGGAAGGTCAGGTGGTTTTTCCCCAGATACTCCAGTTCATCCCACCTCCATTAATGATTGGCTTGAAATAAGTGAAACAATCTTGAAAGCCCTGTAAAACCAAAACAAAACAAACAAAAAAAATGAAGAAAAAAGAAAAAAATATCTAAAAAAAACAAAAAACAATCAGAGGCATGACCTAGCCTTTGGCCGAATTATTGTTTAAAAAAAAAAATATTTGGGGGCCAGAAAACTGTTAAATTCTGTTTTGTTTTTAATCAGGTTTCAATTTAGATTGCTTTTCATTGCATTTTAAGGACTTGGCCATGAAAAATTTGTAGTCAAAGGTCCAGTTAGGATTTAATACTGATCCTTAGAAGCATAAACATATTTAGTTTTAATTGAAGCTGATTGTGACTTGGTTGATATGGTTTTCGTGTACAGAACTGCAAAAGAACTGAAGGATTGGACAACCTAGCTGATGAATTGATTAACAAGCAAAGAGCTGTAACTAAGATACAAGGGCTTGTTCAAAGCATTGTTAGCTTAACTGTCTTGCCTGAATCTTACTATTCTTGTCAGTATATGTAATACTCTGGAAATTTTGCTGAAAAAAATGTGAGTAGCTTTGCTACTCACATTTTTTTCAGCAAAAATGCTAGTTTGTATGCCGTATTAACTGATCAAAGTTTTAACACTTCACTAATTAACACTATCTTAAGTACTGAACAACTAGACCTATGTGTCTTAAAAGTGACTAAATGGGATGGGAACAACTGGCAGATTTTTCTGCCATTTTTCATAGGAAGACAACTTTCAGGTCTTTCTGTCCGCTTTTCTATAAGCCCTGTCCCACTGAAAAAGGGGTCTACTCTTAAAGGAAAGAATTTGCTCCTGAGGAGCAAATTCTTTCCTTTAAGAGTTGACCCCTGTTAACATGGGCGACAAAACTACTTTTGCAGGAGCTGCCTCCCCTGAAAGTGTTCCCATTCCCCTTAAAGGCATTTATTCTAGATTATTGTGGACTATCATTTCGTTACATACCGTAAAAATTCGGCTATAAGACGAGGATTTTTCCCTCCAAAATGAGCCCAAAAAAATGACCCCGTCTTATAGCCGAGGTCATGGACTGCAGGCTTTTTTCCGGCAATGTTCGACGAAGACCAGGCATACGGAAAAAGCCGATTGGTGATTTTTTAATTTATATAAATCGCCGCCCACAAACCACCGCTACGATTTTTCTACACGCGATCGGTAAATGACGTAATCCGACACCATTGCCCCCACACGTGTTTAATGTCATTGCGTGTATCTCTTTCATAAAAAAAAAATGTTTGGAACCGGTAAAAAATATTTTCCCGATAGCTAAGCGGTTGTGAATAGAGGTGGATAGAAAATCAATGCTTTGCACAGCTCCCGAATTATCCCCAGAAGCTCCGTGTCAATCACCAACAACAGCGTTCGACTTTTTCCCGCCAACGTCTGCTATTTGGCGCCAAAACATAACCATTCATGAGATCGTAGAATAGTCCGATTTTATAATGCAAACATTTACCGTTAGATGTAGCTAATAGTCTGAGGAGCAATTAAATCATTTTCACATTGATTGTGGATTAAATTTTATGACTGGAGGATAAACGCAAATTAGAGACATAACTTGACCATATTTTCACACCTTATCGACACGCACCGCAGGGTGGCAATTATACGACAGGGATTAACAATAGTGTCATACTTGAACCGTAATAAATACACATATGGTTTGTCTCTGAATTGACAGCGATTTACTTACTGGTCTAGTTTTACCGTATTTAAGGACGCAAAAAGACTAGCAGTTGTAGACGATTTTTTTTTTTTTTGCACTTGCCCGACCGAGCGTCATACGGTCAAAGTGCACCTGCCCGGCGTGATTTTGGTCTTGTCCCGGACGGCCGGGAAATGGATTTGTCAGCCCCTGTCGTCTATTAAATAGGAGTCTGTAAAGCCTAAGCCAGCAAATCATGTACCGGGCCGACAGCGATACGACGTATCGGCCCGACGTTTGCCGCTATTTTGTGCGGCCAAACAAGCCATGTTAGGGGTAGGTAGAGGGGTTTTCTAACGAAAAAAGGCCGATTTCTCACATCTAACTGACATCTGGTGGTAGCAGATAGGCCCCGACAGATATGGCAAAAATTTGACCCGTCTTATAAAAGAGTATAAGCAAAATCCCGCCTTAGAAAAGCTGAAAAGGGGGTCCCGTCTTATAGCCGAATCGCCTTATAGCCGAATTTTTACGGTAATACTATGAAGCCCTCTGTGCTGATTGAAGAGAAGACCTCTGTCTTCAACATTTAAGGGACCTCCTTGGGGAAAATCAACAGTTTACTTACCATACCTGCCAACACTCCCGATTTGAGCGTGACTCTCACGATTTATTGTGTGTCTCACTCCCCCACGATCGTATTTTGAAAATGGCCCAAATCTCACGAATTTCAATGCATCTCACGCTTAGAAATTCGCTAATTTTGCCATACCGGATATTTACATTGCAAACTGGTTATTATCGGCTTATCTGAATCGCTAATATATGCAATTAGAACCGGGATACAGAACTATTGGAAAATCACCTCAGGTCACAGGTATATTTGGACTATTATTAGCAAATCTATTATTGGACAGATAAATAAAACTATCCATCTTGTCTATAATCTATCTATCGGTAAATTTCTAAGTTTAGTCCTCCGAATAATCAGATATTGAGGCATCCCTGCGTTACAAAAATATTACAGAAATCATATTTAGCCATTTAATTTCTTCATTACATACTAATAATCTTCCATAAAAACGATCTTTTTCTCTTTTTTTTGACACTTTACAAGGCACCCAAAATGTTGTGTGGCGACCTATGGCCTTTCGTTTATGAATCTATGAAAACGTAAACATTAGCAAAAACGCTCATAGTATTGATCAGTTATTTATTTTAGCATAAATATATTCAGTTTTCAATAAGATTTGATGAAGTTCTGTGGTAAAATGAATCATTGTATCTGACTTGTAAAGTGACCTAAGTCACATATATTCGGACAGTACACAGTTTCATACATTTCACCCCTGCTAAAAATGCACGTTATATGCTAGGTGGGTGAGCTAGCACTTCCTTTTTTAATGGGTGCTTGGTCTGGTTAAAAATTGAAATTTATTGGTGGTGGGGTCCAATTTATTTTTTTTATGGGTGGTGGGTCTTTGAAAAAGGTAGCATCCATCCCCACCCCCATACGGTTAGGGATAAAATCTCACTCTTTCAAATTTTTCCTGAAGATTCCCCGCGAGCCAAATACTAAAAAATAAGGTGAAAAAGGGTCCGCCGCGCGCAGTCTCACTCTTTGGATTTTCTCAATGTTGGCAGGTATGACTTACTGTTGACTAGTGTACATTATTGATTTACCCCTTAAGTGCCTCAGTCAGGGGATTCAACAAGAGCTACTAATCACCCTATCAAGGGCTGCCTTTGATCTGCTAGAGACAGTATACCACAAGGGGCAATAAAGCAGTTATGAACACACGGTGTGTGCTACTGTTACAAGAATAAATGCCTTTAAACACTGTTATTTTGTTTGCAGTTGACCTGTTGGCTTGAGGAGTTACAAAATGAACTACAGAGTTCAGAAATTGCCGACACAGTCGAGGGTGCAGAACAGTTATTGAACCAGTTTAACCAGCAAAGGGACACAACTATAGATGCTGCAATGAATACCGTGGGGGAGGGAGAGAATTTGCTGGAACAGCTCAGGTAAGTTTCTGTAGTATAGACTGAAGGTGAGTTGGTACACCTGGACTTTATGTTTGTGTTTCAAATGGAGAGCATTCTCTAGACTAGTAGAAAAGATTTTTCCTTAGTGACTGTTCCTTTTTGTGACCCTAAACCTATAAAATGCCAATCACAACAATTGTCCTCTGCTTTGTCGTCTGCCGGTTACTTTAAAAGTCATTTTTGCAAACAGTGTGGACCCAAATTAGCCTGCTCCTCTAGGCGCAGTCTGATTTGGGTCCACACTGTAGAAGAGCAGTCTTATTTGGGTCCACATTGTTTGCCTGTACGCAAAAACATTTTTAAACAGTTTGCAGAAGAATTTAGCCAACAACATTTGCAGATGTAAATTTTCTCGGCATTTTAATGGTCAAAGGAAAGATTTTGCTCCCTTGAAAGATTTTGCTCCCTTGGTGCTCCCCAAGGGAGCAAAATCTTTCCTTTAAGAGTAGCCCTCCATGTGGGAAGGGCGGTAAATGCTTTTAAATCAGAGTGCTCTCCGTTGAGGTGTATCAGTTAACCTAAACCATAGTTCAATTTATATTGTAACTACCTGCTTCTATTGTTCTCTGTTGTGGCTTAATAAAGTTTGTAAAATTTCATGCTCAGATGAGTTGAGCTTAAAGAAGGTTTTATAATCTAGGGTTACCTTGGGCACAGGTTTTCCTTTTAGAGGGGAATGTATACTTTAACAGGAAGAAATCCGTTTATTACAAACTATCTAGGCCCAGTTTTTCAGAGCATTAATAGGTTTAATAACGAAATTGTTAGTGGTCAGAATTTTAAATGTTCTAGTATGCATTGGACAATATGTAATAGTGTGTTTTTTTTTCTGAAAAAAATATTAGTATTCGTTTTTGCCATGATAAATGATTAAAAGTTTTAACGCTATGTTAACTAATGACATTGTTAATTTTGATCAGCTGGCCCCTAGTCTCCCATATTAATGGTCTTCTTTATTCTCATTGGAGGAAAATAAACTTAATGAAGAGAAGACACCTTTCTTTAAAGAGCTTCAAAATTGGAAATCATAGCAATAGATAATGTTCGGCCCCCACCCATCGGGGCTTGAAGAAATAGATGGGCTGCATGATGCTTCCACGCAGAGCTGAAACCGACCGCGTATAAGTACTGGTAAACTGCTTGAGGATCTAAGCTTGCCCAGGCAAAGTGGTGCTACTTGCCTTTTAAACCAGGTATGGCAGGATCCCGGGCTTCTCCAGACTTTCGGATGAATCTTTAAACCGAGGTCCCGTCTCCGTATGACCTTAGCTGTTGGTGGGCTGAAAACTCAAACACTCACTCACTCGGACTGTCCATGCTTATAAACCTTATTTGTTTCATTGGGTGACAGTTTCATCTCAATTTCGGGTGAGAGTCCCACAAAATAGGAAGCAACATCTCCAAAATGACCTATACAGTGTTGACAGGGACGTTCAAATCAAACAAACAGATAATATTGATATTTTATGATAATTGAAGGCTAGTTTTCGTCAGTTCTCAATAAAAATCTATATTGTGGGTATTCGTTAGAACCGCCTCGGCGCCGAGGCGGTTCTAATGAATACCCACGTCATAGGTTTATATGGCAAAATAAGGAAAACTATCCTTCAGTTATCAAAAATACTAACCTTATCTGCTGCTATGATTGGAAGTCATGAAAATTGACTCTTTCCTAAAAAGATGAGACCAAAAAATAGCAATTTAATTCCCTTTAAATGTTGCTTTGACTAATATTGACATTATTATTATTTTTTTTAAGTATAAACAGTAATGTGCGAGTGTTTGAGTTTTACATCCCAGCTACAGCTAAGGTCATAGGGAGACAAGTTGTTGGTAAAATTCCACTATTAAGATCACTCTGCTATTAAGGACACCATTTTTCAGTCCCAGATTAAGCTTTCCTTATATTTTGCACATTCAGACCACCACATTAATAAGACCACTTCTAGACAGTCCCAAAGGTGGTCTTAATACAGGGATTTTACTGTACATAAACATGTATAGAGGGATAAGTTCATTATTCCATGAGCCACATCAGAAGGAAACCTTTTTTTCAAAGTTAATGATGTTGTTAGTCAACATATGGTTAAAACTTTTATCATTTAATTTGGCAAATATGCTAATATTTTTGCTGAAAAAATGTGAGCAGCTTTTGCAAAGGCAAAAGCTGCTCTCATTTTTATAGCCCCGGCATACGAAGTATGCTACGGGGGTATATAGTTTTCGTCCTGCCGTTCGTCTGTTCTTCCGCACCAACGAAACGACACTTAGGGGGCAAAAAATTTGGACAGTTTGACACTTAAGTATATATTTGTGAGTCCAAATGCGGTTTATTCCGTTATTTGGGTACTTAAGTGGCAAAAACTTGCTCTTAGGTGGCTTGCTGCTTAAGAGAATTTGCCGCTTAAGTAGTCAATATGCCGACGCCTAGCCACTTAAGTATCCGTTCGTGAGAACTTCCGTGTTTCCATCTGTCCGTCCGTCCGCACCAACGAAACAACATTTAGGGGGGGGGGGGGGGGGGGCAAAAAATTTGGACAGTTTGACACTTAGGTATATATTCGTGAGTCCAAATGGGGTTTATTCCGTAATAATGGTACTTAAGTGGCAAAAATTCGCTCTTAGGTGGCTTGCCGCTTAAGAGAATTTGCCGCTTAAGTAGTCAATATGCCCACGTCTAGCCACTTAAGTATCCATTCGTAGAGATGTCCGTCCTTCCGTCTGTCCGTTAACATTTTGGTTAAAGGTTTGTGTTAAAGTTTCTAAGAGATTGTATCTTCTGAATCCTTTGATAGATTCAGTTGATACTTACACTGAAGTTACATACTGGTCTAAAGATTTCATTGATGCATGTCCAACCCCCACAGTGACCTTGAGGTCATGGTCACAGACTTAGAAATTTTACATTTTGGTTAAAGTTTTGCGTTAAAGTTTCTAAGAGGTTGTATCTTCTGAACCCTTTGATAGATTTAATTGATACTTACACTGAAGTTACATACTGGTCTAAAGATTTCATTGATGCATGTCCCACCCCCCACAGTGACCTTGAGGTCAAGGTCACAGACTTAGAGAAGCCTCAGTGGTGCAGTGGTTACGCTACTCGCCTTGTAAACCAGGGATCGCAGGATCGATCCCGGGCTTCTCCAGACTTTCGGATGAGTCTTTAAACCGAGGTCCCGTCTCCGTATGACCTTAGCTGTTGGTGGGACGTAAAACTAAAACTCACTCACTCACTCACTCACTCACAGACTTAGAAATTTTACATTTTGGTTAAAGTTTTGCGTTAAAGTTTCTAAGAGGTTGTATCTTCTGAACTCTTTGATAGATTTAGTTGATACTTACACTGAAGTTACATACTGTTCTAAAAATTTCATTGGTGCATGTCCCACCCCCCATAATGACCTTGAAGTCAAGGTCACAGACTTAGAAATTTTACGTTTGGTTAAAGTATTATCACAAAGTTTATAGATGCCTGTATGTTCTAAACTCTAAGATAAATTCAGTTGATACTTGCATCAATGGTGCATACCAGTCCAAAGATTTCGAGATGCATGTCGCTTCCCCACCCACAGTGACCTAGACCTCAAGGTCATGGACTTAGAAAGTTTACATTTGGTTAAAGTTTTATGACAAACTTTACAGATGCCTGTTACATAATGTTCTAAACTCTAAGACAAATTCAACTGATACTTGCATCAGTGTTGCATACCAGTTCAAAGATTTCATTGATGCATACCCCACCCTGCTGCTTCAGTAACATTGATGGCCCCACCTCTTCAGTAACTTTGATGCTCTCACTCCCATGGTTCATTTAGAAAGATTATGTTTGGTTTAGATTTTATAAGCACATTATAGATTCTTATAGCTTCTTGACTTCTTCATTCATGTTACATACAAGCTCGAAAGATATATCAGAGGGTGGTGCTGGCCAGGGGTATACGTGACCCACTGGTCACTTTCTCTAGTTTCAACAAAAATAATTCTAAATTAGGAAATTATACTTGCTAGAACAGTTAACAATTTCACCGCTAACAAGCTCATTAAGCTAATGATGTTAAGAACAACTGGGCCAAAAACTGTACATAAACATGTATAGAGGGGTAAGTTCGTAATTCCATGAGCCACAACAGGAGAAAACCTATTGTACCATTGGGGAACAACAAAGGTGCAGATAAGGAGCCAGTTGTTGAAAACTAATGGTGTCGTTAATTAAAATATCACCAAAACTTCGATCTTTTAATTTGGCAAATATGCTAATATTTTTGCTGAAAAAATGTGAGCAGCTTTTGCAAATGCAAAAGCTGCTCTCCCTTTTTTGCAGCAAAAATAATACTAAATTAGGACATTATACTTGCTAGAACAGTTAACAATTTCACCACTAACGAGCTCATTAAGCTTACAATGTGTGGAACAACTGGGCCAAAAACTGTACATAAACATGTATAGAGTGGTAAGTTCATTATTCCATGAGCCACAACAGGAGAAAACCTATTGTACCATTGGGGAACAACAAAGGTGCAGATAAGGAGCCAGTTGTTCAAAACTAACAATGTCATTAGTTAACATATTGTTTAAACTTTTATTATTTGATTTGACAAAAAATGCTCATATTTTTGCTGAAAAAATGTGAGCAGCTTTTGCAAATGCAAAAGCTGCTCTCATTTATTTCAGCAAAAATAATACTAAATTAGGAATGTACTTGCTAGAACAGTTAACAATTTCACCACTAACAAGGTTGTTAAGCTAACAAAGTGTTGAACAACTGGGCCAAAAACTGTACATAAACATGAATAGAGGGTAAGTTCATTATTCCATGAGCCACATCAGGAGAAAACCTATTGTACCATTGGGGAATAACAAAGGTGCAGATCAGGAGCCAAGTGTTCAAAACTAACGATGTCGTTAGTTAACATATTGTTTAAACTTTGATCAATTGATTTGACATAAATGCTCATATTTTTGCTGAAAAAATGTGAGCAGCTTTTGCAAATGCAAAAGCTGCTCTCATTTTTTTTCAGCAAAAATATTACTAAATCATGAATTATACTTGCTAAAACAGTTAACAATTTCACCACTAACGAGCTCATTAAGCTAACAATATGTTGAACAACTGGGCCAAAAACTGTACATAAACATGTATAGAGGGATAAGTTCATTATTCCATGAGCCACAACAAGAGAAAACCTTTTGTACCATTGGGGAACAACAAAGGTGCAGATAAGGGTCCAGTTGTTCAAAACTAACAATGTCTTTAGTTAAATTATCACCAAAACTTTGATCTGTTAATTTGACAAAAATGCTCATATTTTTGCTGAAAAAATGTGAGCAACTGTTGCAAATGCAAAGCTGCTCTCATTTTTTTTTCAGAAAAAATAATACTAAATAAGGAATGGTACTTGCTAGAACAGTAATTTCACAACTTAGAGACTCTTTAAGCTAAGGCTGTTTTAAATAACTGGGCCCAGGCTGTACATTTGTGCAGTCTGATCAGCACCTTAGTGTTCACTGATTGGGTAATACAGTATTGTAAAATTTCAAGACTCGTGCTAGTCTGTGTAGCTGAGCAGGCTGGTTTGTGTCTTACCTGGTGGCAAATCTGAAAGACACATTTTCTGGTGATGGGGCTCTTGTGTTGATTTATTCATATCATATAATGTTGTGTTACTTTGGGGATTATGTCATGTCTTTATGTCCCTATATCTCACAGACCACGAATCCCATGAATTGCCAGAAATTGATTTATGAAATTTTGTAAATTTTTTGGTCCAGTTCGTGACGCTCTACGATACAGGTACGATAGTGTTACGTATATTCGTGGGATTAGACTGGATTTGGGTGGAATCACATGAATATTGTCAAGAATTCACTGCGATTTACAAGATTCTATTGGGAAATACGGCAAGAATGTTAGAAATCAGTTACGAATCAGTTAAGAATATGCCGAATGCATGTATGAATCCGGTACGAATAAAAATGAATTCGTGATTGTTCTTGACAATTCGTGGGATTTTCCTTCACAATTTTTCCTGCTTGTTTCGTAACTGCTTTGCCATGTATTCCTGGGATTCGTGATAGATTCGTAACCGATTAGTGGTCAAACCACAAATTCACTAATTTCCTAAAGAGTTAAGAATACCTACGAATGCCTCCGAATTGATAACGATTCAGCTACGATGCCTAAGAATGCACTACGAATTTGTTATGAATTAACTACACATTTTTGGAAACTCGCCAAAATTTTGAACAGCTGAAAACTTTTGCCACTAATTTCCAATTGCTTAAGAATTGCAAGAACTGACTACAAATATATACGATTCAGTTAAGAACTTCACGAACTTACACGATTCAGCTACAAATCCTAAATTTTATCAATTCATGGCGATTTTTAGGATTTGTGGTCTGTGTGGAATAGAGGCTATAGAAAGATATGACCACATGATAACACAGGGTAACTGGGGCGTACTATCATGATGACATCCAAGGCAGCTCTATGTTCCTACTAAAATGCTTTTGAACTTCTAGGGCAGTAAAGTCCTATTTGAAATTGTTACATGATAAACAGAATCTTACGCTCATGGTCATTTTATATGAAATTCATGAAACAAGTCATTTCATATGAAATTCATGAAACAAGTCATTTCATATGAAATTCATGAAACAATCCACAGGATTGTTTCATGAATTTCATATGAAACGACTATGTGTGCAAGAGTCCCTATTTACACTCAAATGATAGAAATATTCAAGTGTGGTCTTTGGGTCTGACCTTTAGACAGCTGGATCTTTGCATATCACTGGATATAATGGGTTTTCGTACAGTTTTTCTTATGAAAGTAAGGGAAAGACATTTAAACAGGAATTAGAAGGAAAAGGCTATACAAAAACAGAGGAAAGAAAGAACTGTAAACTGAATAAAGAAAGAAAAATATTTCATGTGATGGAGGTCCCCTGAAACCTGAATGGAAGACTGAGGAAAGAATGGAAAAAAACAAACAAACTCGGAACAGAATACAGAGAAAAAATATATCTTGTGATAGAGATTCTATAAGAATTGATACCTGAAGCCTGAACAGAAGACTAAAGGAAGAATAAAAAAAAAACAAAAAAAAAACAACTTAATATGGAGAAAAATATATCAGATATTTGATGGAGATCCTATAAGAATTGGAGCTCATTGGTTTGAAGTCTAAACTGAAGACTGTTTGTTTTTGTTTGTTTGATTTGAGGTTTAACGTCCCCATGAGCACTGTAAAGGTCATTTTGGAGACGTTGCTTCCAATTTCGTGGGACTTTTACCCAACATTGAGATGAAATGACATCTCAAGCCCTGCCGCCCAATGAAACCAATAGGGTTTATATTAAAGTATTGACGGTCCAACTCGCACCGCATTGCAGGAGCAGGCACAGATCCTCTAAGTGGTTTTCCAGTACTCGTGTGCGGGTCGGTTTCAGCTCTGCATGGAAGCATCATGCAGCCCATCTATTTCTTCAAGCCCCGATGGGCGGGGGCCTTGAACAGAAGACTGAGGGAAGAACACAAAAAAAAAAACTTGGAGAAAAATATATCAGCTGTTTGATGGAGATCCTATAAGAATTGGAGCTCATTGGTTTGAAGTCTAAACTGAAGACTGATGGTAAAAAAGAACATGGAACTGAATGCAAATAAACATTCATCAGCTGTTTGATGGAGATCCTACAGGATTTGAAGCTCATCGGTTGAAGTGTGAACTGAAGAAATTATTGTTTCTGGGGTATCTAAAGAGCATCAAAGACTGATCACCCTAGCTTGATGCACAGACAGATCTCAGTCTGTTATGGTTACTCAGGTCTTTTTGTAGGTTTTGACATGCTATTACATTGTTGGAGGTAAAATCTACATTTTCTATGGAGTAAGTTAGACAACTCTTCAGGTACTGTTGAGAATTGCTTAGGGGAAGTAATCATAATCATGCATTTTATCTTCCTTTTATAATAGTTAATAAGACATCATTCCTGATTTTATTCCAGGTTGTTCATGTAGTTAAATATAAGTGACATCAAGTGAAAATATCATTATGATGACACACCCATGTGATATATAGAGATTATCATATGGCATTTTTCATATCATACCCCATATCAGCCCGAGACTCCCGTATCAGCCCGAGGGCCAAAGGCCCGAGGGCTGATATGGGTCGAGGGCTGATATGGGGTATGATATGAAAAATGCCATTTCATAATCTATTTATCATACATTTCACTTTTAAAAAGAATTGTTCAAAATAAATTGTATCAATTGCATCTGCCTAATACCAACGTTACAACGAGAACTCATTATCTTCGGTCAAGCTATGTAATTAAAGAGATCCAAAAGTCTGTCAGCAATCCACTGCATCGTTCTTTCGCCCATTTTCCTCTCGTATTCGCTGCGCCGTGCCATGTTTTTTTGCCATACAGTTCGAACAGACGAAAATATTGCAAATTGCAAATGGCGTCCTGAACAACAAATGCGAAATGCCGCACAAGGAAGAACGCCGCATGTTCCGAATAGGGTGACGTTAGAGGTATGATAAAGGCTTAGGGGTGCGATAAAGGGTTGTGATATGGATTTTGGGGGTATGATAAAGCCCATGCGATATGGCAGCACGTGCAAGCGTGATACGTGCATTGGTGTCACGTTCGTATCGCATATTCAAAAACTAAGTATTTTATACTAAATGTATGATAAAGTGCATTCTATCATACCTCCGAATGGCTTCTTTTTCAATGAAAATGTGTAGTATCTTTCTTATTTATACTCCAAACATAGGTTGTGGATGCTCGTTAGTTAGAACTGCCTCATTGAGGCAGTTCTAACTAACGAGTACCTACAACCCATGTCTTAGAGCAGAAATAAGCAAAATAATGTATACCCCCTTTAACCCCAGTTTTCTCTATCTAAAGTGGGGTTTAAGGGGGTATTAATTTCACGGTCTTGTGAACATGATGGTTTGTAGATTATTTAACTCCAGAGAAGACTACGATCAACCTGCACATCTGCACAGGCTCATGAGAGTCTTAACTCGATACTTCAATACAGCCTCTTTATAACACTATTGTTGGGGTTCAAAACAGAAACGGTTAGTTTAACAACCATGTAATATCCAAACTAAAATGTGGTTAAGATTATATAGAAAAACATTTAAGAAATAATCTCCACGTACCGTGTGTTATCGTGATTAACACACGGTGTTGGAGGGCAGATTGCGAAATATTAATTCACGACGGCGAAGCCGGAGTGAATTAATATTCGCATCTGCCCGACAACACCGTGTGTTAATCACGATAACACACCGGGTGCGTGGAAATTATTTCGATTCTAACATGATGCTAAACTGAAATACAGTAGTAACAAAGCGTTATCTTGGGGACTATTTTGCAGCGGATGTCGACAGAAGGAAATGTTTACATGCAACGTCACGATGACGCCAAATTGCACGCACCACGTTGACGACGTGAATTATCGCATATTTGCAAACGCTGACGTTTCCACTGGGTTCAATGGGAAAAACGTTAACGTCATGTTAGAATTTTCTATATAATCTGTACATTTTTGGGGTTGATCTTTGACACATATCATATCACAAACTTTGTTATAGTAGACAGTATTTTAAAGAGGTTTCTTTGTATGTGCACTGCTTCTTAAGGTGGCAAAGGATTTGTTTGTTTGTTTGTATTGGAGTTTAATGGCCCAGTCAACACTAATTAGGTCATTTTTGAGCCGGCCAGTTTACCTATCCACATATTTCCTGGGCAGGCTTGTACATAAGCAGTGAACCAGTATAGCGCACATTCTTTTGCCAGAAACTGACAACTGCCCTTCTTGAATCAGTGGAAGGGAGAGAATAACCGTAGAAAAGATTTCATGATCAATGTTGCTGACCTCGGCAGGTATCGAACCCGAGTCCTCCTGATCTTCAGACGCACATCCGACTGAGCTACCGATGCTGGCAAGGGGGCAAAGGAAGATTGCATTCTGATTGAATGAACTACATATTGTTTTTGTCCTGTCTGTTTGTTGGTGTTTTGTTGGTTGGACAGCTTTATCATTGGTCACAACTTTTGAACCGTGCCAGGTAGAGCCTTCATATTTAGCATGTGGGTTCCTTGTGACAAGAGCTTCCCACTCATTACAAAAAATTTGACCTTGGACCTTGACCTATAACCTATTTTAAAGAAAAAGTTAACATTGGTCATATCTTTTCAACCGTTTCAGATAGACTCATTACAAAATAATGTGACCTTGGACCTTGACCTATAACCTACTTTAAAGAAAACGTTAACATTGGTCATATCTTTTCAAGGGTTTTAGAAAGAGACTTCATATTTGACAAGGGCTTATTACAAAAAAGTTTGACCTGTGGCCTGGACCTGTGACCTACTTTAAAGAAAAAAATAACATTGGTCATAACTTCCTTGTGACATGGGCATCCTACCCATACAAAACAAGAACCTGTGACCTTGACTGTGACCTACTTCAAAGAAAAAATTAACATGCCTTCATATTTGGCATGTAGGTTCCTTTTGACAAGGGCTTCCCACCCATACCGAAAAGTTTAGACCAGTGACCTTGACCTGTGATGTACTTAAAGAAAAAATTAACAGTGGTCATAACTTTTGAATAATTTCAGATAGAACCTTCATATTTGGCATGTAGGTTCCTTGTGACAAGGGCTTCCCACACATATTAAGGATTTTGACCTGTGACCATAACCTTGACCTTTGACCTACTTAAGAGAAAAATGACCTTGGCCCAGAGGCATGTTCGTGTTTCACAAACACATCTTGTTGAATATTTTTTTTTTAGAGAAAATTAGTCTTGATATTTTGTGTGAATAACTTTTCTTCCAGACCATTTTTGATGAAATGGCAATCCCAGTTTTGGACAAAATAATAAAATTTACAACTCAAAACAGTGTGTGTCCAATGCAATTATCATTTAACTCTTTCACCCCTAAAGACTGGAACTGATAAAGAGCCATTTCATCAGGATCTACACTGTTTGTCATCCTATTGAATATTATTGGCTAAACATCCAGTTTAAAATAATTTACTTGTCCAAATTAAAAGGTGGAAGAGTCCATTTCAGAAACTGAGGGGTGAAAGGTTAAGGATTAAGACTTTAACTGCCAATCACAACAATTGTCATCTGTTTTGTTGTCTGCTGGTTACTTTAAACCTGTACTGGAAACCCCAAAACGGTTAATTGGAAAACAGTGCAGGCCCAGATCAGATGCCGCAGAACGTCATTGTTGCAGTGTGGGCTCCTTTAGGAGCAGTCTGATCAGGGTCCACACTGTTTTCCTGCATGCAAAAATATTTTTGAAAAGTTTGCTACAAGATGCAGCTGATGTCATAAATAAACAACATTTTCACTTAAATATGTTTTCTTACAGATCATCTCAAAATTACAGTACTAGACTGTTTTTGTCTGGCATGGCACTAGTATTGAATGTTTCTGTATATAAAGATGCATCTTTTTATCTGTTAGAAATGACATGACCTTGATACTCAACTTTTTATATTGAATCTTTACAAGCAAACAGCATTGGTATTGAATATCAATAACTAGGAGTCAAAGCTCATGCTAAATAGGTTGTCTCTGATGCTGACTCATTGGCGCTGTAATACCCTGCAGAGTTCCAGACAAGGAGTTTTAGCTATTGTGATAGGTCTTTGTCCGTCGTCCATGTGTGCCTGCGTCCGTGATTCCATTGTCAGCTTTTGCTTTTGCTTCTCCAAAACTGCTGGACAGGTTTTGAAATAATTTCACATGAATGACCCTCTACCAATATGGGGTGAACAAGATGGCCACCAGAGCTAAAAAAAGAAAAACCTTTAAACGACTTCTCCTCCATAACCAATGCATGGATTTTTAAACAATTTCACAGGAATGTTCCTCGGGTGACCCTCTACCAAAATTGCTCAAATCATTTGCTTGGATGAGCAAGATGGCCACCAGATCTAAAAATAGAAAAATCTTTAAATGACTTCTCCTCCTTAACCAGTGGATGGATTTTGAAACAATTTTAGAGGACTGTTCCTTGGACGACCCTTTACCAACATTGCTCAAATCATTCCGCTCGGAACAACAAGATGGCTGCCAAAGCAAAAATAGAAAAACCTTTAAATGACTTTTCTCCTTAACCGGTGAATGGATTTCGAAATAATTTCACAGGAATGTTCCTTGGGTGACCCTCTACCATTGTGGTTTAGGACCCCCCCCCCCCCCCCCTTATTCTGCTGAATAAATTAAACCACACCCATTTCTCTATATCAAGCAATCAAATTACTCAGTTAATTTGTTTGTTCTGTTCACTAACAGAATGACAAACAGTGTAGATCCTGATCAAATGCCCATCTGAACTAGATCTAGACTGCTTGCAAAGTTATATTTAACCCTTATCTTGCTGTTCACGACAACCCCTATCTTTGCAAACAGTGTAGATCCAGATCAGATGGCTTCTGAAGAAGCCATCTGATCAGGATATACACTGTTTGGCATTCAGTTTATGAATTTGTAGCAATAAGTTACATCAAGTAATTTGATTGGTTGATAGACAGAAATGGGTGTGGCTTAAATGAATATTCAGCAAGAGAAGGGTTAATGTTGTCATGTTCAGCAGGATAAGAGTTAAATTTACAGTGAAGTGCTTTGGGGGCAATCATTGTGGCTGCTGAAGGGAGTTAGTTGTTGGACAGAGGTGACCATAAGTGGAGGTTTAAATGCATTTGAATAATAAGGTCAGAGAATGGGTCAGAGAATGCTATAGGCCCTTTTCTCATGGTTGGGCCCAAATTTGATTTTCATTGGGGGGCATATAGGCTGTCTGTATGTATGGGTTTGTTTGTATATCCTGTATGTATGTACTAAAAAATTAGTGGTCTGTGCGATAACTTTTGAAAACATTGGTGGATCAGTAGATTTCATTCCTACTTTATACAGAGGTGTATCATTAATCATAAAATAAAGGTCAAATTCAATTTTTGGTATAAGCCACTTGTAATTATGGAAGTTATGGCCCTTTTTCAACTTAAGTTTTTTGTAAAATGCTTGTTTTCAGGTTAGGATAGCCCCTGGGCCATCTGTGTCATATTGACACATTTCTAGTTATACTGTTGAATTCCTCTATTAAGACCGCAAAGAATTAAGACAAATTCTTCTTTTTAAAACATATTTATAAGTTTCAATTTTCTTTCTTTGTGTTTTCTACATTAAGTATCTTGGACTAGTAAGACTCCACCTTTTGAAACTGTTCAAAAACATTCATAAGACCACTTTTGAACAGTCCCCAAGGTGGTCTTAATGTCAGAGTTTTATCATATTTTGAATTACTGACCATACAGTATGGCTGCTATGGTTGTTCATGTCAGTCTTTTACAGCTCACCTGAGCACGAAGTGCTCATGGTGAGCTATTGTGATCAGTCAATGTTCGTCGTCCGCCGTGCAGTATGCGTCGTCCATCATTAACAATTGCTTAAAAAGACTACTCCTCCTAAACCCTTGGGCCAATTTCATTTAAACTTCACAGGAATGTTGCCTAGGTGGCTCTCTACCAAAGTAGCTAAAATGATTCCACTCTGATGAACAAGATGGCCACTAGAGCTAAAAATTGAAAAATCTTTAAACGACTACTCCTCCCAATTCCCTTGGCCAATTTCATTCAAACTTCATAGGAAAACTGCCTAGGTGACCCTCTACAAATATAGCTAAAATCGTTCTGCTCTGCTCAACAAGATAGCCACCACAGCTAAAAATAGAAAAAATCTTTAAACAATTACTCCTTCCAAACCCCTGGGCCAATTTCATTCAAACTTCATAGGAATGGTGCTTAGGTGACCCTCTACCAAAATAGCTAAAATCATTTTGCTCTGTTGAACAATATGGCCACCAAAGCTATAAATAGAGAAAACATCTTATATTTGCTTCAAACACGAACTCCTCCTAAACCCTTGGGCCAAATTGTTTCAAACTTCACAGGAATGTTGCCCAGGTTACTCCCTACCAAAATAGCTAAAATTGTTCCGCTCTGACATCTTGGCTGCCAGAGCAAAAAATAGAAAAAATCTTTAAACGACAACTCCTCCTGTACCTTGGGCCAATTTCATTCAAACTTCATAGGAATGTTGCTTAGGTGACCCTCTACCAAAATAGCTAAAACGGTTCTGCTCTGAGGAGCAAAATGGCTGCCATAGCTAAAAATAGAAAAACATTGTAAATTTGCTTCAAATGCGAACTCCTCCTTAACTCTTGGGCCAAGTTGATTCAAACTTCACAGGAATGTTACATAGGTGACTCCTTACCAAAATAGCTAAATTGTTCCGCTCTGCCAAACAAGATGACTGCCGCTCTGCCAAGCAAGATGACTTCCAGAGCTAAAAATAGAAAAAATCTTCAAACGACAACCCCCCCCCTGTACCCTTGGGCCAGTTTCATTCAAACTTCATAGGAATGTTGCTTAGATGACTAAAATACTAAAATAGCTAAAACGATCCCGCTCTGATGAACAAGATTGACACCAGAGCTAAAAATAGAAAAATGTTAAACTGCTTCAATGTTGCCCAGGTGACTCCCTACCAAAATAGCTAAAATCATTCCGCTCTGATGAACAAGATGGCCACCAGTGCTAAAAATAGAAAAAAAATCTTCAAACAACAACTCCTCCTGTACCGTTGAGCCAATTTCATTCAAACTTATAAGAATGTTGCTTAGATGACCCTCTACCAAAATAGCTAAAATGATCTCGCTCTGATGAACTATATGGCCACCAGAGTTAAAAATAGAAAAAATGTAAATTTTCTTCAAATGCGAACTCTTCCTAAACCCTTGTGCCAATTTGATTCAGACTTCACAGGAATGTTGCTTAGGTGACACCCAACCAAAATAGCTAAGATTGTTCCTCTCTGATGAACAAGATGGCCACTAGAACTAGAAATTGAATGTACTAGAGACAGTGACATTCAGGTGAGCGAATCAGGGCCCTCTGGGCTCTCTTTTTCTTTATTCAGATTCATTGCAGTATAAGGTCATAGAAAGGACAATATGTCTAAAAAGTGTGTTAATTTTCCAATGAAAATAGTTGAAGCTTGGGTGAAGAATAATTGAATTTGTTGGTCTGTCAGAATTCTAAGTCCATTACAGTTTTTGCATTCAGATTCTTCTGAGGTAGACAAACCATAATGATCAATGAAAGCACACCAGATTCTGTGATCTGTTTCAGCTTTGATTTGAGGTTTAACGTCCCCGTCAACACTGTATAGGTCATTTTGGAGATGCTGCTTCCAATTTTGTGGGACTTTTACCCGACATTGAGATGAAATGACATCTCAAGCCCTGCCGCCCATTGAAACCAATAGGGTTTATAAGCATGGATGATCCCACACGCACCGCTTTGCCTGGGCAGGCTTAGATCCTCTAAGCGGTTTACCAGCACTCGTGTGCGGGCCGGTTTCAGCTCTGCATGGAAGCATCATGCAGCCATCTTTTTCTTCAAGCCCTGACGGACAGCTTTGCCTGGGTAGGCGTAGATCCTGTAAGCGGTTTACCAGCACTCGTGTGGGGTCGGTTTCAGCTCTGCGTGGAAGCATCATGCAGCCCATCTATTTCTTCAAGCCCCAATGGGCGCGGACCGAGATCGTGAAATAAGTTTGTTAAGAGTTTTAATGAGAACTATAGCAAGTCCTGAAAATGTCTAAATTTTGAGAATTTTAGTTACGGTAGTCAAAATTTTGAAAAATTAACCCTTATCTTGCTGTTCACGACAACCCCTATCTTTGCAAACAGTGTAGATCCAGATCAGATGGCGTCTGAAGAAGCCATCTGATCAGGATCTACACTGTTTGGCATTCAGTTTATGAATTTGTAGCAATAAATAACATCATGTAATTTGATTGGCTGATAGACAGAAATGGGTGTGGCTTAAATGAATATTCAGCAAGAAAAGGGTTAAAATGTGATCTGATCTACAGCTCTGTAAGCGGATTACATTGTGCATACATGTCATTGTCATGATTTTTATTTCTTATTTATCAATTATTTCTGCAACTGCTACTAAAGTTCTATTGATTTCTTTTGAAGTTCTTGTCATTAAAACAGTGTTAAATACTTTCTGATTAGTAAAGCCAGCCTCGGTAGCTCTGAGTCGGATGTGCGTCTTACTGGTGATCAGGAGGATGCGGGTTCGATACCTGCTGGGGTTGGCAACATTCTTTCGTTGAGATTGATCATGAAGTCTTTTCTACTCTCACGCTCTCCCATCTGTGGATTTTATGAAGCGCAGTTGTCAGTTTCTGGTAAAAGATTGTACACTTATACTGGTTAACCGCTTATATTTAAGCCTGCCAAGGAAAAGTGTGAATAGGTAAAACTGACTGGCTGTATATGACCTAAAATAGTGTTGACTGGGCAGTTAAACCCCTAATCAAACAAAGCTGAAGAAAAAGTTGTTAGGAAGACCAGGAATCTGACTGGCAATCAGGAAGATGTGGGTTCGATACCTGCCAGGTTTGGCAATATTCTTTAATGGAGATTGACCATGAAGTCTTTTCTACTGTCACTCTCTCCCTTCCACTGATTCAAGAAGGTCAGTTGTCATTCTCTGGTGAAAGATTGGGCACATATAAGCCTGTCCAGGAAAAGTTTGTTTATTTGTTTTTTGATTTGAGGTTTAACGTCCCCATCAACACTGTAAAGGTCCTTTTGGAGACGTTGCTTCCAATTTTGTGGGACTTTTACCCGACATTGAGATGAAATGACATCTCAAGCCCTGTCGACCAATGAAACCAGAAAAAGTTTGAATAGGTAAACTATGACCTAAATAGTGTTGACTGGGCCATTAAACTCGAAAAACAAACAAACAATGCAGAACACGGCAATTACAACTGCCTTTATAACACTATTGTTGGGGTCCAAATAGAAATTCTATCCAATCAAAAATGTATAGATTATACATAAAAATTCTGTTACATCCAAAATCTATTACATCCAAAATTCTGTTTCAATTAAAAGTTGTGAAAGAGGATAAGGCATCTATAAAATCATCTTTCTCGGAGATGAAGCCCGGGCTACCTGAGGGGCTACCGATTGGGACAGATTGGCCTAAGCAAACAGTGCAAACCCAGATCAGACTGCTCCTGAAGGAGCAGTCTGATCAGGGTCTGCATGATTTGCCATTCCGTTTGCACCCTTTGAACTCCTCACAGGATCATGAAACAAATTTGTTAAAATTTTAGGAGAATTACAGCAAGTCTACACAGTTTCCGAATTTTTAGGATTTTTACCGTATTCAGAAAAAATCAACACGTGAACATGTCCGTGAAATGAACACCCCCCTAAACCCCACTTTATATAGGGAAAACTGGGGTTTACGGGGTATACATTATTTTTATTATTTCTGCTCCAAGACATAGGTTGTGGGTACTCGTTAGAACCGCCTCAATGAGGCGGTTCTAACGAGCACCCACAACCTATGTTTGAAGTAAAAATTAAAAAAATATCACAGATTTTCATTCGAAAAGTTGCCATTTTGGAAGTGTGAAAAAATGCACTATGTCGCACGGGTGTGTTATCGTAATGGAGTTTTTCTGCAGCAAAGGTGGTTTATTTCTTCCAGTTGATTGGTTGTCCCTGTGATAATGGAATTCATCCAACTGAAGAATGAAAATGCATGATTCATGTTATTTATAACATTTAGTTATCCCACCGGGATGTGATAATACTACAATTATTAAGCTGCAGCAGGAATGGTAAAAGAGTGAGTGAGTGAGTGTTTGAGTTTTACGTCCCACCAACAGCTAAGGTCATACGGAGACGGGGCCTCGGTTTAAAGACTCATCCGAAAGTCTGGAGAAGCCCGGGATCGTTCCTGCGATCCCTGGTTTACAAGGCGAGTAGCGTAACCACTACACCACGGAGGCTTCTATGGTAAAAGAGAATTGACTGTCTGATCAGACAATTCCATGTTTGATTTTTGATTGATTGATTTGAGGTTTATGTCCCCGTCAACACTGTATAGGTAATTTGGGAGACATTGCTTCCAATTTTGTGGGACTTTTACCCGGCATTGAGATGAAATGACATCTCAAGCCCTGTGGCCCAATGAAACCAATAGGGTTTATAAGCATGGACGGTCCGACTCGCACCACTTTGCCTGGGCTGGCTTTGATCCTCTAAGCGGTTTACCACTACTCGTGTGCGGTTGGTTTCAGTTCTGCTTGAAAGCATCATGCAGCCTATCTATTTCTTCAAGCCCCAATGGGCTGGTGCCACACAATTCCTTGTCTAGGGCCCATATCATATAGTGACAATTGTGGCAATTTTCCTCTGGGGCCAGCTCAGCAGTCAAATTGATCTTATTGGTATGGCAAATATACTAGTGTTTTACTGAAAAAATGTGAAGAGCAATTAAAAGCTACTAAATTTTTCAGCAAAAATGCATGTACCAAAGTGTTAGATATTGTACTACGAGTAAATACAACACTCGGAATAGTTAGGGGATAACTGTACTGAAAATTGTCATTTGGGGAGGTAAATCAGAGGTTTTACGGTCGGAAATTTCGTTTTACGGCGACGCGTTAGCGGAGCCGTAAAACGTAATTTGCGACCGTAAAACCGACGATTTACCTCCCCAAATGACAATTTTCAATACAGTTATCTCCATTCTAATGCACTTTTTTGGTTGTTAAGCTAAAAAGTGTACTATTTTGCACAAGGCGACAAGCGCAGTAAGCTGCGTAAAACCAAATGCCAGCCAATGAAAAGCGACGTTATGTGATGACGTCGGGTTTCCGACAGTATATCGCAGAATATACTGTCGCAAATTTTTGACGTTATCCAATCGGACGTCGCGTTACGTACGCAAGTGCATTAGAAGATGTATTAAGCATCATATTTTAAGCTTTCAAGGGCAGTTATGGGCTTTCAAGGGCAATTATGGGCTTTCAAGGGCAGTTATGGCACTTCCTGTTTACCTTTGCTTTCTGTAAAAACTTGATCTGTGTCTTTCTGAAAAAATGTCTATTCTTAGCAGAAAGAATCTGCTCCTCAGGAGCAATTTGTTTTCCTGAAAGAATAGACCACTTGGGGGAATGGGAACACCTTCAGGGGAGGCAACTCCAGCAAAAGTGTTTTTGTCTCCCATGTCAACAGGGGTCAACTCCTGAGGTGCTAATTCTTTCCTTTAAGAGTAGACCTCTTTTTCAGTGGGACTGAGCTTATAGAAAAGTGAACAGGAAGTTCCAAAAGTTGTCTCTAAAAATATCTCCTAGGTGTTCCCATTCCCCTGAAGCCATATCCCAAAGACTTTGACAAACCCTACCTTTGCAACAGTGTAGATCCTGATCAGATGGCTTCTGAAGAAACCATCTGATCAGGATCTACATTGTTTGCCATGCAGTTTGTGAATTGGAGTAATGAAGTAATTTGATTGGTAGATACAGTGAAATAAGTGTGGCTTCAGCAAGATAAAAGTGATTTTTAAAGAATTGTGTCCAAGCCCTAAATGGGGGTGGGGGTATTTTTATGGCCCTTTCAAGACTATTTCACTCATTTCCAGCCAATCGTTAATCAGAGGTGGGTTAAAACTGAAGTACCCAGAGCCCTAAATGAGTAAACTGTGTTATTGGACCATAAAAACTCAATTATGGTAGTAATATCTCCCATCCATCATAACTTGGGGCTGATACATTACAAAATAGACAGAAGAAGGAAACCACAATTATTGAATACTGCAGAGAAAAAATATTGGAATTTCCATCCTTCAGCTAGACAGAGAGTAAATATAAGCTAGCCCGAGAGAAAAAGGACCTCCATGTTGAATGATTTGTTTGTTTGTTAATATTGGGGTTTTATGGCCTGATCAACACTATTTAGGTCATTTTTGATCATGTCAGTTTACTTGTGTGAATCCACACTTTTCCAGGGCAAGCTTATACGTAAGTGGTTAACCAGTACAGAGCACATTCTTTCGCCAGAAACTGACAACTGCCCTTCTTGAATCAAGGGAAGGAAGGTAATGACAATAGAAAAGTTTCATGATTAATCTCCACGAAAGAATGTAGCCAACCCCGGCAGGTATCGAACCCGCGTCCTCCTGATCACCAGTCAGATGGAACTTTGTGCAAAATGCAAAAAGTCATGCAACTTACCATATTACGGTCCAACCTGTATTAAGCAACCACCTATCGGATATTCAAAAAGAGCTTGCTTAAGGCAGGTACTTTCTTAACACAGGTGAATTTTAAAGCATTTTCCCTATTTGGGAACTGAATGCCTGCTTGCTTTAGACAGGTTGCTTGCTTAATAGAGGTGGCCACTTAGACAGGTTTTACTGTACATGTAGTTTACTGTATGTGCTCGGCTGAATCTTGTCTGGTTGGGATATAAGTACCCTTGTCTCATGAACACAATACCGTATTTACCCTAAATATTTGAACACCTCAGCTCCATACCGTACTTGTTCTAAAATGTGAACAGGAACAATTTAATACCGACGTTGTGTCTAAAAATAGCTGGATGAGTGACAGTGTATACTTAAATGAGATGCCACGGTGACAAACAGTGTAGACCCAGATGAGATGCTGCATTCTGCAGCATCTCATCTGGGTCTGCACTGTTTACTTAGGCCTGTCTGTCTGAAAACATCGGTTAAATACAGTACATTCCCCTTTCGGTCTAAATAGGAAACTAATTGTATACAAATCTTAAAGTGAGAAAATCTAACTTGAGCTTTGATGACGACTTACTTGACAGTTTATTGTCCTGTCTGAGAGACCTTAGTCGTCCCCTTTTTATATTCGTCCACATAGCTGCAGATATTGAGACATAAAAAAAGATAATTACCCTTTTCCTGCTGTTCACAGCAACCTCTACCTTTTGTAAAAAGTGTATATCTAGATCAAATGCTTCTCAAGAAGCCATCTGATCATGATCTGCACTGTCTTTCAGTTTTAAAATTCAAATGTATGAGAATATCAAGCAATTTGATTGGTTGATAGACAGAAATGGGAGTGACAAAACAAATTATTCAACAGGATAAGGGATAATTTACCTTATTGCCTGTGAGAAACATGTATCGTGGGTACTTGATAGAATTGCCTCTTTCTTGTTAGAAACATGTTGTGGGTACTTGTTATAATCTCCTCAAAGAGGGTACTTAGAATTGCCTGTTTCTCATTAGAAACATCTTGTGGGTACTTGTTATAATCTCCTCAAAGAGGGTACTTAGAATTGCCTGTTTCTCATTAGAAACATCTTGTGGGTACTTGTTATAATCTCCTCAAAGAGGGTACTTAGAATTGCCTCTTTCTTGTAAGAAACATATTAATCTCCTCAAAGAGGGTACTTAGAATTGCCTCTTTCTCATTAGAAACATCTTGTGGGTACTTGTTAGAATCTCCTCAAAGAGGGTACTTAGAATTGCCTCTTTCTTGTAAGAAACATATGCTGTGGGTACTTGTTATAATCTCCTCAGAGAGGGTACTTAGAATTGCCTCTTTCTCATTAGAAACATCTTGTGGGTACTTGTTAGAATCTCCTCAAAGAGGGTACTTAGAATTGCCTCTTTCTTGTAAGAAACATATGCTGTGGGTACTTGTTATAATCTCCTCAGAGAGGGTACTTAGAATTGCCTCTTTCTCATTAGAAACATCTTGTGGGTACTTGTTAGAATCTCCTCAAAGATGGTACTTAGAATTGCCTCTTTCTTGTAAGAAACATATGCTGTGGGTACTTGTTATAATCTCCTCAAAGAGGGTACTTAGAATTGCCTGTTTCTCATTAGAAACATCTTGTGGGTACTTGCTATAATCTCCTCAAAGAGGGTACTTAGAATTGCCTCTTTCTTGTAAGAAACATATGCTGTGGGTACTTGTTATAATCTCCTCAAAGAGGGTACTTAGAATTGCCTGTTTCTCATTAGAAACATCTTGTGGGTACTTGTTAGAATCTCCTCAAAGAGGGTACTTAGAATTGCCTCTTTCTTGTAAGAAACATATGCTGGAGGTACTTGTTATAATCTCCTCAAAGAAGGGTACTTAGAATTGCCTCTTTCTCATTAGAAACATCTTGTGGGTACTTGCTATAATCTCCTCAAAGAGGGTACTTAGAATTGCCTCTTTCTCATTAGAAACATCTTGTGGGTACTTGTTATAATCTCCTCAAAGAAGGGTACTTAGAATTGCCTCTTTCTCATTAGAAACATCTTGTGGGTACTTGTTAGAATCTCCTCAAAGAGGGTACTTAGAATTGCCTCTTTCTTGTAAGAAACATATGCTGTGGGTACTTGTTATAATCTCCTCAAAGAGGGTACTTAGAATTGCCTGTTTCTCATTAGAAACATCTTGTGGGTACTTGTTAGAATCTCCTCAAAGAGGGTACTTAGAATTGCCTCTTTCTTGTAAGAAACATATGCTGGAGGTACTTGTTATAATCTCCTCAAAGAAGGGTACTTGTTAGAATTACCTCTTTCTTGTTAGAAACACATGTTGTGGGTACTTGTTAGAATAGCCTTGAAGAGGGTACTTGTTAAAATTACCTGTTTCTTGTTAGAAACATACCTTGTGGGTACTTGTTAGAATCACCCCAAGAAATACATGCTTTGGGTACTTTTTAGAATCACCTCAAGGAGGGTACTTGTTAGAATTGCCTCTTTCTTGTTAGAAACATATGTTGTGGGTACTTGTTAAAATCACCTTGAAAAGGGTACTTGTTAGAATTGCTTCTTTCTCGTTAGAAACATACCTTGTGGATACTTGTTAGGATCGCCTCGAGAAACACAATGTTGTGGGTACTTTTTAGAATCACCTTGAGGAGGGTACTTGTTAGAATTTCCTCTTGCGTGTTAGAAACTTATGTTGTGGGTACTTTTTAAAATCACCTTGAAACATATGTTGTGAGTAATTGTTAAAATCACCTTGACTCATGTGTTGTGGGTACTTGTTAGAATCGCCTCAAAGAGGCGATTCTAACTAGTACCCACAACATATGTTTCTGTTGGCTTTTAAGGAAACATTTTCCAAAAATTATCCTTTTAAGCCTCTTTATCTTGAGCTTAGTATAATGATTGAGTCTATATGGATAAAGATAGATCAGACTCGTCAGTATTGGCTGCAGTTGCTGCGAGACACTCTTTCTTCTGCTTGGTCGTAAAAAAACTATTTATGATGTGTTTTGAGTATGTTTGAGCAGTTCAGTTGGTATGTTGCTGTGTGATTAGATTCATTTCTTAAAACAAGTGGGATTTTCACTGTCAGTTTCCGTATTCTTGGAATAATGCACTACTTAGAGTTTTTCGGAGTTTTCGGGGAACTAACCCTTTTTGTACCAAATGGAATCTTCCTCCTTATATAATTTTAGCAGGAGTCCATTTCAAAATTTAGGGGTGTCAGGTTGTGTTTTCGTCAAAGTTGATTTGGAAAATGGCTGAACTTTTAGCAAACGGTGGAGGCCCTGATCAGACGCCGCAGAATGCCCTGATCAGTCTGCGGCGTCTGATCTGGGCCTGCACTGTTTGCCTAATAAATACGCGTTTTGGAGTTTCCGGTACAAAATGGGTTAAAACAAGTGGGATTTTCGCTGTCAGTTTCCGTTTTCTTGTAATAATGCACTAATTAGAGTTTTTCGGAGATTCCGGGGAATGAATATTCGGTTTTGGAAAGTTTCGGGGATTTCATAACGAGCTATGATTAGCGATTGGTATTAATTAATTTGTTCTGTGGAAGCTCAAGGAATAATTCAAAATTGATATGTTCCATGCAATTTCAGGAGGTGTATATAAAAAGTGCTGAGAATCATTCAGATTTTGAAAAAAAGTCAAGTCTTAATGTGCCATGGAAATTTTAAGAGCAGATTTCAATTTTATTTACATTGTTTTTCAGGGAAAATAAGGCTTAACATTACATGTGAATTGAAGGCCCCCGCCCATAGGGGCTTGAAGAAATATATTGGCTGCATGATGCTTTCACGCAGAGCTGAATCCGGCCCGCACACTAGTACTGGTAAACTGCTTAGAGGATCTAAGCCTGTCCAGGAACCGTGGTGCGAGGCGGCCGTCCATGCTAATTTTTTGGTTTTTGGTTTTACGGCTCTTTCAAGATTATTTTACTCATATCGAGCCGATCGTTAATCAGAGGTGGGCAAAAACCGGAGTACCCGGAGAAAAAACACCTGACCTTCAGTTGCAGAACTTGGCGTCTCACATGTGACCCAAGCGAGGCTCGAACCACAGCGGTGAGAGACCTAATGATCAAGAGTCAGCACTCTTAACCACTAGGCCACGGAGGCCCGTCCGTCCATGCTAATATAAACCCTATTAGTTTCATTGGGCGACAGGGCTTGAGATGTCATTTCATCTCAATGTCGGGTAAAAGTCCCACAAAATTGGAAGCAACGGCTCCAAAATGACCTTTACAGTATTGACGGGGACGTTAAACCTCAAATCAAACAAACAGATACATGTGAATTGTCTGCCCAGCAAATTCCTGGTTTTCAATGTAATTTTGTCTTCAGTATCAGTTGTCTTTCACGCCCTGCAAGATAATGTTACAAACCTGTGTGAGATAATATTTTCTTTAATAACGCTGATGAAAGTGATGAAAATTTGTGACTTTTGCGCCAAATATAGATTGTAGGTGCTGGTTGGAACTGCACCCAAAATCTATATTTTGGAACAGAAGCCTGAAGAAAAAACGTGTTGATCTCTTGTCGTTCTGACAACAAAGTATTGTGTAAAGAAGGTTATCTGTAAACTATGGGCTGGATTCCTGTCAGGTCAGACAGCAGAAAAAGACATCTGATCAGAACCTACACTGCTTAAAGAGCAGACCAGTGCTGCCTGTGCTTTGATTCATAGGCCTCCTGAGTGTTTACCGTAAAAATCCTTCGTAAAAATTCTGACACCTTGAGGACTTGCTTTAACCCTTGTCCTGCTGAATATTCATATATGCCACACCCACTGCCGATTATCAACCAATCAGATTATTTGATGCAAATTATTGCAACAAATTCACAATCGGAATGACAAACAATGTAGATCCTGATCAGATGGCTTCTTCAAATCTGGATCTACATTGTTTCAAAGAAAAAGCATATCCAGGTTTAGCAGGACAAGGGTTAATTCTTCTAAAATTTTAACAAATTTGTTTCACAATCAAGCAAAAAGTTCAGATGGAATTGCAAACAGAGTAGACCCTGATCAAACTGCTCCTTCATAAGCAGTCTGGTCTGGTCCTTCAGGAGCAGTTTGATCTGGGTATGCACCATTTGCTTAGGCCTGTCTGTTCCAATGCTTAGGATCTTAAGAACCCACCTGATCTGGATCTTCACTGTTTGCAAAGGTAGGGGTTTTCATGTTCAACAGGATAAAGGTTAAAGGGTACTGACTGACCTGGAAAAGTGTGTCAAAGTTTTCTGGCATGTTCATTGTTAGCTGTACAGTGTTGACTGGGTGTGCTGTCCCAGGGGGTAGGGATGGGGTGGGCAGCCCAGATGTGTCACCACAAAGCCAAATTTCTTCCAAACGTCAGTTCAAGCTGGAACAGATAATAAACAATTAAATTTTCTCTCTCCAAAAGAATCACATCTACATTTCCTCATCACAGATAATTGCCTGGCAGTGGTTCAGAAAAATATTCCCAAAACTTTGTAGTAAAACTTCATCTGAAATAAATTCTTCCATTCAATCAGCAACTTATCAATGCAGCCAAATAAATATGTATGTGTAAGTTAATAATAATCTTATATCCAGTCAAAAGTCTCACCACTGTGGTTCACGCCAGGCTTGGACCACCTGTACGTGAGACACCAAGTTCTGCAATTGAGGATCAGGTGGTTTTAACCCTTATCTTGCTGTTCATGACAACCCCTATCTTTGCAAACAGTGTAGATCCAGATCAGATGGCTTCTGAAGAAGCCATCTGATCAGGATCTACACTGTTTGGCATTCAGTTTATGAATTTGCAGCAATAAATTACATCGAGTAATTTGATTGGTTGATAGACAGAAATGGGTGTGGCTTAAATGAATATGCAGCAAGATAAGGGTTTTGAAATTAACCCTTATCCTGCTGAACACAACAGCCCTCCTTTGCAAACATTGCAGATCTGGATCAGATGGTTTCTGAAAAAGCCATCTGATCAGGATTTACACTGGTTATCATGCAGAGTGTGAATTGAACATTATGCATTACGTAGAGTAATTGGTGGATAATCAGAAATTGGTGTGGTTAAATTAAGTTATTCAACAGGATAAGGGTTAAGGGGTGTCAGATTGAGTTATTGTTTCAGAAATAAAATACAGTAGAACTTCCATGGCTCGAACACCGATGACTCGTTTACCATGGATGTGTCGAACACATTGAGCCCCCTGCGAAATTCTCTACATAAGAAATAGTGGGGGATAATTAAGGAGATTTTAGTCTTTTATCTTGCAAATGTATGCTGTGTGTACTCATTAGAATCGCCTCGATGAGGCAATTCTAATGAGTACACACAGCATACATATTCATTATAGAACACCGAAAAGATGTCAAAAAGTATCTCGTTATACCTCCTGACAGTAAATCTCAGTGGCTCGAACTACCTATGTCTCGAACAGATTTTCAAGGTCCCTAAGGTGTTCAAGCCATTGAAGTTCGACTGTATACAGAAAGCAGCAAAAATTATTGAAAACAGTGAAGGCCTCAATCAGTCATGGCTCAATTTGATTCTACAGTGAAATATGAAAAGTATCAGAAATTTTTATCAGAAAATTTTCATTTTTGGTGGTAAATATTTTTATATATTGCATTACGAGAACACGCCTATATAATTTTGACCCCCTCATACCCCACTTTTAAAAAGTAAAACTGGGGTTTAAGGGGGTATACATTATTTTTCTTATTTCTACTCAAAAACATAGATTGTGGGTACTCGATAGAACCGCCTTGTCGAGGCGGTTCTAACGAGTGCCCACAGTCTATATTTTGAGCAGAAATAAGAAATATATCACAATTTTTCATCTTAAAATTTCAAATTTTTGGCCAAAAAATTGGCAATGTATTTGTATAGGCATGTTCGGAATAGGTGTGTTTTCATAATGTAACTCAGCCTGACATCCCAGAACATTGAAATGGACTCCTATAGTCCTAGATTCTGTTCAGTTCAACATTACGAAAACACGCCTATACAAATACATTGCCAATTCTTTAGCCAAAAAATGGAAATTTTAAGATGAAAAATTGTGACATTTTTCTTATTTCTGCTCAAAATATAGATTGTGGGCACTCGTTAGAACCGCCTCATGGAGGCGGTTCTAACGAGTACCCACAATCTATATTTTAGAGCAGAAATAAGAAAAATAAGGTTTACGCCTGTAAACCCCAGTTTTACTATATAAAAGTGGGGTTCAAGGGGGTCAAAATTATATAGGCGTGTTTTCGTGATGAGATGGGGTAGCCCTTACATACCAGTAATGCCCGGTTACCTTAAAATATAGCTCCATACCATTATATACAATTTGTGAAATGTGTGGGGAAAAAATTTGGTGATTATAGAATAATCAGAAAGAAATTCTGATGCCTGTTTGATGTGAGATAGAGAAAAGAATTTTTTGTCTTGATGTTTCATGGCAATATTGAGATGTTTGGACAGAGAAAAACTTCCTAGCATTTACTGTAATTATGTGCAAAGGAAATTGGGAGAAAAAAATCTCTATTGTCATTAAACACCTGTTAATCTGATTATTTTGCATCTTTTCGGCTTGCTTCTACCTGTACTGAATCCCAGAAATTGACATGCTTCGTTGCAACAGTAACAAAACAAGATAAGGAGTACACCTGGATTCAGTTGGTCAAAGCTAACAATGACTTCATTAAAATTTTGAACATTTAATATGGCAAATATACACTGTACTTATATTTTTGCTGAAAAAATGTGAGTAGCTTTTGCAAAAGCTACTCACATTTTTTCAGCAAAAATGTTAAAATTTTAGGTAATGTACTTGCTAGAAAAGTTAATAATATGACCACTTACAACCTCGCCAGATACTTTTTATGAAAAAAAAAAAATATGTGAGAAGCTTTTGTAAATGCAAAATGTTTTAGATGTATGTCTTGTGAATTCATTATAATCGCCTTGGTATCAGTTTCCCTTAAAAGGCATGCTAGAACAGAAGATTTGTCACCCTTAAAAGGTGTATCTGTTCCTCATAAGTTACATGATAGGAGAGGAGATTTTAGTCCTCAAAGGTGTATTAGTTCAACTTACATGATATAAAAGGAGATTTGCCCCCTTTAGAGGTGTATCAATTCTGCTTAAGTTGCATAATAAGAGAGGAGATTTGTCCCCATCAGAGGTTCATCTGTTCCTCCTAAGTTACATGATAGAGAAGATTGGTTCCCAGTTTCTCTTACTTTACATGATAGATGATAGGAGGAAAGATTTGTCCCCCTCAGAGGTAAATCAGTTCCTTTTAAGTTACATGATAGGAGGAAAGATTTGTCCCCCTCAGAGGAATGTCAGTTCCTCTTAAGTTACATGATAGGAGGAAAGATTTGTCCCCCTCGGAGGTATATCAGTTCCTCTTAAGTTACATGATAGGGGGAAGATTTGTCCCCCTCAGAGGTATGTCAGTTCCTCGTAAGTTACATGATAGGAGGAAAGATTTGTCCCCCTCAGAGGTATATCAGTTCCTCTTCAGTTACATGATAGGGGGTAAATTTGTCCCCCTCAGAGGTATGTCAGTTTCTCTTAAGTTACATGATAGGAGGGAAGATTTGTCCCCCTCAGAGGTATATCAGTTCCCCTTAAGTTACATGATAGGAGGGAAGATTTGTCCCCCTCAGAGGTATATCAGTTCCTCTTAAGTTACATGAAAGGAGAGGAGATTCACCCCCTTCGAAGGTACATCAGCTCCCCTTAAGTTACATGATAGGAGAGAAGATTAGTCCCCCTGAGAGTACTGTATATCATTTCCTCTTAAGTTACATGATAGGAGGGAAGATTTGTCCCCCTCAGAGGTATGCCAGTTTCTCTTAAGTTACATGATAGGAGGGAAGATTTGTCCCCCTCAGAGGTATATCAGTTCCTTTTAAGTTACATGATAGGGGGAAGATTTGTCCCCCACAGAGGTATGCCAGTTTCTCTTAAGTTACATGATAGGAGGGAAGATTTGTCCCCCTCAGAGGTATATCAGTTCCTTTTAAGTTACATGATAGGAGGGAAGATTTGTCCCCCTCAGAGGTATATCAGTTCCTTTTAAGTTACATGATAGGAGGGAAGATTTGTCCCCCTCAGAGGTATGTCAGTTTCTCTTAAGTTACATGATAGGGGGGGGGGAAGATTTGTCCCCCTCAGAGGTATATCAGTTCCTCTTAAGTCACATGATAGGAATGGAGATTTCTCTCCCTTGAAGGTATATCAGTTCCTCTTAAGTTACATGAAAGGAGAGGACTGATTTGTCTGCCTCAAAGGTGTATCATTTCCTCTCAAGATACATGAAAGGAGAGGAGATTTATACCCTCTTGCCTCAAGTTTCATGGTAGAAGGTGAGATTTGTCCTCAAAAGTGTTTCATTTCTTCACAAGTTAAATGATAGGAAAGGAGATTTGTCTTCTTTAAAGATGCATCAGTTCACCTTAAGTTGCATTATAGGTTTATCAGCTCCTTTAAAAGAGATTTGTCCCCCTTGAATGTGAATTAGTTTCCCTTGTGTAACGCACAATTAAAGAGGAGATTTCTCCCTTAATGGTGTTTCGGTTCCTAGGTGTGGAGATTTGCTCCCCCTTGAAAGTGTATCAGCTGCAGTTAACTCTTATCCTGCTGTTCACGATAACCCTTATCTTTGTAAACAGTGTAGATCCCGATCAGATGGCTTCTGAAGAAGCCATCTGATCAGGATCTGCACTATTTGACATTCAGTTTATGAATTTGTAGGAATAAATTACATCAAGTAATCTGATTGGTTCAAAGTCAGAGGTGGGTGTGGTTAAGATGAATATTCAGCAGGATAAGGGTTAAGTTACATGTTAGGTAAGCTGCTTGATAGGATAGGAGATTTGTCCAGCTCGATAGTGTATTAGTTCCCTAATAGTTTTGTTTGTTTGATTTGAGGTTTAACGTCCCCGTCAACACTGTAAAGGTCATTTTGGAGACGTTGCCAGGTTGCTTCATAGAACATGGGATCAAGTAGAAAATAAAAATGAATCTCTCAAAGAATAATAATAGAAACAAAAGAAGCATGTCCCATGATGGCTTTCAGACACTAAGATTTAATGTAGTAGACATGCAAATTTCTATTTGCATATGTTGCCTTTCCCTAAAGATCTTGGTGAATGACTCAACCTTAAGTGGGGGCAACTCTTGTTAAAAGTCATTTTTCTATCTAAACAGTAGAAATCTGCTCTTGAAAGAATTTCTTTCCCTTAATTGTTGACCAAATGAACCAGGGGTCATGGGTTTGATTCTCCCTGAGGGCTTCTCCAGACTTTCTGATGAGTTTCATACAGAGGTCTTTTCTCCCTTTGACCTTGGTACTAAACATGATTGTATGTAACTGTGTTTGTTTGTTTGTGTTAGGTTTTATGCCCCTGTCAACACTATTTGGTTAATTTTGGAGCCGTTGCTTCCGTTTTTGTAGGACTGTTACCCGACATTGAGATGAAATGACATCTCAAGCCCTACAGCCTAAAGAAAGCCTCTAGGGTTTGGGGAGCAGTCCGACTTGCACCACTTTTCTGGGGGAGGCATAGACCTAAGTGGTTTACCAGTACTCAAGTTTGGTCGGTTTCGACTCTGATTCTGGCTCTTTCAGAAGCCGTCTGATCTGGGGGCTTGAAGAAATATATGGGCTGCATGATGCTTCCACGCAGAGCTGAATCCGACCCGCACACCAGTACTGGTAACTCACTTAGAGGATCTAAGCCTGCCCAGGCAAAGTGGTGGGCATGAGTCGGACCGTCCATGCTTATAAACCCTATTGGTTTCATAGGGCGACAGGGCGTGAGATGTCGTTTCATCTGTATGTCGGGTAAAAGTCCCACAAAATTGGAAGCAACGTCTCCAAAATGACCTTTGCAGTGCTGACGGGGACGTCAAACCTCAAATCAAACATCAAACAAAAACACTGATTGCAAAAGGTAAGGGTTGTTGTGAACAGCAGGATAAGGGAAATTTGATCATACAGGAGTGACATAACCTTGGGAGAAATTCTTATGTTTCAAAGTCCACTACAATCAGGGGAGCTACTATGTTCAGAGACGAGCCTTGTTCAGACTTTATAGCAATGAAAAGAATAGAGAACATAGCTTACCCATTAAGCTATTGCTAGTTTCTATTTATTGGTGTAATTACCCAAAGAAATAAGACACCCTCACCAATTTCAGTTCAGAAATTATTCAAAAACTTTTATTCACCATTTGCCTGTATGTGTCAGATATATGGGTGGAATGGCATACGGCGACGACCTATGAAGACCCAGATCAGACTGCTCCTGTACTGTTTGCTTAAACCTGGTTAATATGGGTATATTTACCAGAACTATTGTTGTTAATGGTGTTTATTGGTGAAAGGTTTCTCAGAAGATCATAACTGAAAGGTATACAGCAAAACATTTCCTATTGTTTCCAACAATAGTTTTGACCTTACATTTTCCCAACTGCTTGACTTGCAAGAAGAGGGAGGGTGGGTGAGATGAATGTATCATTGTAATCTTCTGGTTTCTCTAGGGCCAAAAGTATAAAAAAAAAAGAGTAAAATTCCGCTAGTAAGACCACTTTAGATTAACCCTTGCCCTGCTGAGTCCGGATATGTCTGATCTTTCAAACAATGCAGAAGAAACCATCTGATCAGGATCTTCATTGTTTGCCATTCAGTTTATGAATTTGTTGCAATGATTTGCATCAAGTAATCTGATTGGTTGATAATCAGCAGTGGGTGTGGCATATATGAATATTCAGCAGGTCAAGGGTTAAGACTTATTCTCCTTTAAAGAACTTATTTTGAAGGGTGCACTCAATCTTTCTTTGTGTTTTCTGCCCACAGTGTCCTCTGATCAGGGACCACCTTTGGGCCTGTTCAAAAGTGGTCTTAAAGACCACTTTTGAACAGTTCAAAAGGTGGTCTTACTATAGGAAGTTTTTGTAATGGAAATATATTTATATTTTTCTTATATATGTATCTAAATTTTACCATTTGAAGGCTTCTTTTTGAAAGGTGATCCGCAGTCATTTTTCAGGCACTCAGTAAGTATTGTAAAACTCTTAAAAATTCGAACACCTTGAAGACTTATTGAAGTTATTGTAATTCTCCTAAAGTTTGAACAAATTTGTTCCATGATCCAGCAAGGAGTTTGCTCAGGCCTGTCTGTCCAAATACTTGGGATCATTACGGTAGTTCGAGCTAAAAAATCTGTAAACGAATGACGAACATGGTTCCCCAGAAAGAAGGGTGTAATCAGACATCCATGGATTCGTAGTAAGCATTACTTAGTAATCAAGCTTTGCCCACCAATCCTATTGGACCGAACGGTCTGAACTGAAAGAAGCAAATGTAATTAAAACAATTTGTATGTACTTCAGAGAATATTCAACAGGTCTAGCCTACAAGTTCTGAGGTAGCAATAAAAAAAAGAGAAAAAAAAGTATTTTAATGGCAAAAAGCCATGGAAATGCACAACAGAATTAAGACTCTCTGATGTTGTATTGTTTCAAAGTCTAATCCTCAGGTATTTCTCTAGTTAATGAGGTGTGTGTGTGTGTATGTTTGCATCAGAGTATGTCAGAATTTATATTTTTGTCAGTAGTTGATTTAGTTGGTATAGAACCTCACCGAAGATTAGCTGTTGCTAAATGTGTCATCCTCTGTTATCATAGACCATTTTTGAAGGGAAAATTTTGTGAAGATATCATTTTTGCATGGTGCATTAAAGGTATATATCTGCTTCATTAGTAAACTTGCCCAGGCAAAGCGGTGCGACTCGGCCTGTCCATGCTTATAAACCCTATTGGTTTCATTTGGGGACAGGGCTTGAGATGCCATTTCATCTCAATGTCAGGTAAAAAGCCCACAAAATTGGAAGTAAAACCCCTGTCACACCAGGGCCGCGTTTTCACGGCATCCAAGAAAAATGCAGAATGCCGAGGTGCGCGCAGTACGATCACAAACATCGCCGTAGCAATGCGCGTTGGGATCGCATAGAACGCCAAGTGACGGCGCTCATTTTGAGCATGCTCAAAACAAACGCTGTTAAGAGCGCAGTGAGGTTGCCGTAAGGTTGCCATAGCAGCGCAGTAAAGTTTCCTACAACGCTACAGGAGCTCGGCAGGGGCGCACAGAGGTCTCCTACAACGCCTTATAAGCTCCGCTTGTATAATTGATTAATGATTGATTGATTTGATGTTTAACGTCCCTCTCAACACTGTATAGGTCATTTTGGAGACATTGCTTCCAATTTTGTGGGACTTTTACCCGCCATTGAGATGAAATGACATCTCAAGCCCTGTTGCCCAATGAAACCAATAGAGTTTATAAGCATGGACGGCCCGGCCCGTCTCGCACCGCTTTGCCTGGGCTGGCTTAGATCCTCCCTCAAATGACCTGCAATGTGTTGATGGGGACGTTAAACCCCAAATCAAACAAAACTGTTTGACTGATGAAGATGCCGTCAGCGCAGTGTGAGCGCGGTAAAAGCGCAGTGCACGCATTCTGAGCGCCATAAAGGTGCAGTGCATGCAGTGTTATTGCCGTGTAAGCACAGTGGATGCGCCGTGAGAGCGCATACAATCGCCATCAAGAACGCTGCAGGATCGCGATAGATCGCCATGTAAGCTCCGTAGCAACGTCTTGTTCACGAAAAATATCCCATATTTCTTGCGATCCTGCGGCGTTCTGGAAAATTAAACAACGCCGTTCCATCGCAGTGGAAACGCGGCATAGTGTGACAGGGATATAAAGTCTCCAAAATGACCTATACATTGTTGACGGGGACGTTAAACCTCAAATTAAATAAAAAATTAAATTCATTAGTAAACTTGAATCTGGTGATATTAACTTCAATGCTAGTACATCACAACCTTGTTATGACACAGTTCATTATAACACGGTTTTGGATATAACACAATTTCATGATGGATCCAAAAATGAGCAGATTATATAGAAAAAAGTCTTTTTTCTATATAATCTACACATTTTTGTTTGGATATTGCACTGTTGTTTAACTAACACAGTTTCTGCTTTGGACCTCATTAATAGTGTTATAAAGAGGTTGTGTTTATCTATGTATGACCTTGACCTAGATTTCATGGTTTACTGATGTTGTGAAATATTGTACTCACCATAGTACTATACATCATATGACCGGCCCCGATAGCTCAGTTGGTAGAGTGTCCGCTCCGGGGAACGGGAGGTCTCGGGTTCGATCCCGGGCCGCGACATACCAAAGTCGTTAAAAATGGTACTAGCTGCTCCTCGCTTGGCACTCAGATTTACGGGGTAGAGCTAGGACTGGTCGATCCAGTGTCAGGATAATGTGACTGGGTGTGGTATCATGTAATGTGTCTGGGACATGATACTTCAGTGAGGCAGCACTATAAACGTGAGCATTGAGCTCCCTGTCGCAACCAGACACCGTCGTGATATGACTGAAAAATTGTTGAAAGCGACGTAAAACCCGAATTCACACACAAACACTATACATCATGATTGTCAACAAGTCTGTGAAATGAAGACCATACTAAACCCCACTTTATATAGAGATAACTGGGCTTTACAGGTACCTGAGGTTTACAGGGGTATAGATTATCTCCAAGACATAGGTTGTGGGTACTTGCACTTTTGAGCATTTAAAACAAAAATATCACAGATTTTCATCAGAAAAGTAGCTGCGATTAGCAGCAAAGGGTTTTTTAATGGCTTCATTGAGTCCACTCAAATGAATATCCACACTATATAGTCTTCATGGGGACTAAGAAAAATCTAACACTTTGAAATTGACATCTTCTACTTGTGATTAGCAGTCCAAGGGTTAAAATGGCTTCTTAGTGAGTTTGTCCAAATGAATATCAACAGTATATATTTTCATGGAGACCGTTCCTGACTTTCTAGATACAGATACAATTACTACAATTCATCATCAGTGTTAGAACTTGTCAGTTTTGTCTATATGATCAGTATCATTTGTCTTATTCTTGTGTCTATAGTTGTTGGCATAAAAATTCTTTGCAACCTTACTTGGCTTCAGTTCTGAAATCTTGCGAAGTTCTGATCTCTCAGTAGAATGTCTAAATGATTATTACTCTGTAATAGTGATTTATCATCATCATCATTATCTTCATCATCACCACCACCACCAACATTATCATCATCATGATAATCATCAACATCATCATCATCATTGGCAGTTGCTGTGAGTGTCAGGCTGCAGTACCATCCTAATCATCACTGATCATCATTAATATCATTATACCCCCGGCATACGAAGTATGCAATGGGGGTATATAGTTTTTGTCTTTTCCGTCTGTCTGTCTGTCTGTCTGTCTGTCCGTAAACAATTATTTTGTGTCAAAGATATCTCAGGAACTGCTTCACATAGAAACTTGAAATTTTGCACACATGATCAGTATGACTACTTGTATTGTGGGAAAGAAAATAAGGGCCAAGGGGTCAGGCCTTTTAGAGTTATTTCCCTTTGTAGTTCTTGCTGTTTATTAGTGTATATTTTTATTTTGTGTCAAAGATTTCTCAATAACTACTGTACATAGAAACTTGAAATTTTGCAAACATGATGAGTATGACTAGTTGTATTGTGGGAAAGAAAATAAGGGCCAAGGGGTCAGGCCTTTTAGAGTTATTTCCCTTTGTAGTTCTTGCTGTTTAATAGTGTATATTTTTATTATTTTGTGTCAAAGATTTCTCAATAACTACTGTACATAGAGACTTAAAATTTGGTAGCAACAACCAGTATGACTACTTGTTTCAGCTGAGGTGATGGCACTGGCCGGGGGTATACGTGCCCCACTGGGCACTTTTGTCTAGTTCCATTATCAACTACTTCTTCACTTTCATCATCCAGCAGCAATACCATTGTCATCAACAACAGCAGTGTCACCGTCCTCAGCATCATCATCTTCTTCTTCACATCATCATCATCATCAGCAGCAGCAGCAGCAGCATCAGCCAGAGCAATGACAACAACAACAATATTTGTTTTGTTACTATTTTCAATTGCCTCCTTCTCATCATCAAAATCATTCTCTCCAGCTTTGCGCTCCGAGCAGCTCAGATGTATGCCTGACAGATGTTTATTAGGACACGGGTTTGATCTTGCTGGATCGAACAACATTCTTACATGGAGATTTATCATGGACTATTTTTATATGGACATTCTCTTCATTCCACTGATTTAAGAAGGACAGTTGACACACTCTGGCTAAAAAAAAATGTCTATTGTGCTTACGGTATTTACCCTAAATGTTTGGACACCTTACCATCTTACCATAAATGTTCTAAAATAGAACAAGTACTATTAACTACCCATTGATGTGCCTTAAGATATCTGAATGAGTGGCAAACAGTGTAGACCCTGATGAGATGCCATGTTTTGCGGCATCTCATCTGGGTTTACACTGTTTGCTAAGGCCTGTCTGTCGGAACACATATGGTAAATATGGTATAACTGCTTGTGTATAACAAATATTTCGAGGAAAAGTATGTATGGTATGGTAAACTGCAGCCCTTAATAGTATTGACTGGGCCATTAAACTCTTTTTGTACCACATGAAATCTTCCTCCCTATAAAAAGTAGGAGTCCGTTTCAAAATTTAGGGATGTCAGGTTGTGTTTTTTTCTTTATTTGGAAAATGGCTGAACTTTATGCAAACCGTGAAGGCCCTGATCAGATGCCGCATTCTGCGGCATCTGATCTGTGCCTGCAATGTTTGCCAATTACCCATTTTGGTGTTTCTGGTACAAAATAGGTTAACTCCAAACAGCAACAGTGGTTACTGTACTCTCAACATTGTCTCCAATAGTCATTCCATTGTCATCGTTCTCATCATCATCATTACCGTCAGCATCTGGTATATCTACTATGAGAGAATGTGTCATTGTTTACATTGTTCTCTTGGCACCCTGGAATATTATTGATGGCATGTAGCAGGCATAATGTGTGAGATAAGAACACCACTTCTGGCATCTGCATAAAACAATTATTAACCCTTATCTTGCTGAATATTCATTTAAGCCACACCCATTTCTGTCTATCAACCAATCAAATTATTTTATGTAATTTATTGCTACAAATTCATAAACTGAATGCCAAACAGTGTAGATCCTGATCAGATGGCTTCGTCAGAAGCCATCTGATCTGGATCTACATTGTTTCAAAGATAAGGCATATCCGGGATTAGCAGGACAAGGGTTAAAGAAAAGTTTTGGCAGCAGCATAGGAAAAGATACAAAATTGATGAGATTCTAAAACACCTGGCGTCCCACAAAATTGGAAGCAATGTCTCCAAAATGACCTATACAGTGTTGACGGGGACGTTAAACCACAAAATCAAACAAACAAACAAAACCATCTGGAAGCAAGGGTTTGCAAAAAAGGGTTTATAGTGCAGATAATATTTTCTGGTCCTTTGTTGAATCATTTTGAAAATAGAGTTCTGCTTAAGCCGGCGCAAGAGGGGGTGGTCGGTGTTGCACATTTCAGTACTGGTCATGAACAGACTCAATAAAACCCGAGACTCCAATTTTCGTTTATTTGGTGAATTCTTTGCTTCTAAAGGATCTAACCATTCAGAACTTCTTTAACCCTTATCCTGCTGTTCATGACAATCCCAACCTTTGCAAACATTGTGCATCCAGATCAAATGAAGAACCCATCTGATCAGGATCTACACTGTTTCATTGATTGAAATGTAACTGGGTGTGACTAAATTAATTTATGTGTGTGTGTGTGTGAATTTGGGTTTAACGTCGCTTTCAACAATTTTTGAAAGTTGATTTTTTAAATCAAGTTTCTTTGTCATTACATTTCTACTTCCGGTACTGGACCGCGTTGCTCCACTTCCGTTGTTCGTACGCTGCATAAAATAGTCCAAATGAACTCTTGAAAATTAATTTTGCAGGCCGGCCCCGCATGGAACGTCTTTCAAAACATTTCAGTTTTCGAGACTTTATACGGATTGAATTTAAATTGGCACAGAAAGACGAATTCTGAAAAGAAAACAGTACTCTGGAACTATTTTCCTACGCGCTTTTCGGTGATATTTATGTTTTACTCTTTCATCCCTGAGTTTCTAAATAGGACTCTTCTCGCTTTAAATATATTCTTATAGAAAAGGATTTCTGATTAGTTCACTGACAGGATGACAAACAGTGTACATGTAGATTCTGGCGAGACGTTCTAGCTACGTGCCGTCTTATCAGGATCTACAAGGTTTGCATAGATACAGTGTATTTCTACCTCGGCGTCTGCACCGGTCTACAGGGTTAAAAGGGATAGCTTATCATTGACCAACTAAACAACCCTTTACTGACCTACAATTTGCCTGCTTTCGAGAGCTCTAATATTACAAAACACGTGTTGTTTAAATCAAGTTCCGTACTTTAGCAAATAGTAAAGAAACCGATCAGACACAACATTCTGTGGCCTCTAATCTATCTTAACTGTTTCCAAATGTCACAGAATTGAAACAATTGACATTTATGGGTTAATGTTTTTAGGACCCCGTACAGGTGGGAATAAACGTATTTTAATTCGCCTTAGGTAAACGCGGTGTCTGACCAGAGTTATAATGTCCAAATCAAATGGTTTAAAAAATGATCTTTTTGTCAAGTTATTTTCCTTTTTATGTCCCGACGCCCCAAGGAACATAGCTACAAGCGGCTGCACAACCTATGTGCATCGTCGTATCAATGCGACGTTGATGCGACGTTGCTAAGACATCATGTGCCCGCTAGGAGATTGATTGATTGATTTAAGGTTTAACTTCCCCATCAACACTGTAAAGGTCATTTTGGAGACTTGCTTCCAATTTTGTGGGACTTTTACCCGACATTGAGATGAAATGACTTCTCAAGCCCTGTCGCCCAATGAAACCAATAAGGTTTATTTGCTTGGACGGTCCGCCTCGCACCGCGGTACCTGGACAGGCTTAGATCCTCTAAGCGGTTTATCAGTACTAGTGTGCGGGTCGGATTCAGCTCTGCGTGGAAGCATCGTGCAGCCCATATATATTTCTTCAAGCCCCTATGGGCGGGGGTCTCCCGTTAGGAGAACTTCTCTGTAAGATTATTAGCAGATATGTACTGAGCTAATTTAGAAATTTATGGTTGGACCATGAAGAAATTGGTTGGCACGTTTATCTTTCTTTCTTCCGTACTTTCTTCTGGGGGTAGTTGAGTGAGGCAATGGCGATGTGTTTCTTATGTAACTGGGAAGTCCAGCTGATATTGACTTACAGTTGGGCAACACCTGCTGTCCTTGTAGCAGGTAACGGTATAGTCTTTCAAAACGCAGTGAGATGTGACTGCACTTTTGAATTTGGACTAGTCCGTGTTTTAGGTAAGTCGCCTTCAGTTGGTATTTTACATTGGGAGATACAGTTTTACTGAGATTCGTACTGCATCATACTAATCACTTGTCCACGACTTCTACGTACTGGCATTATCAAAAAGGCTTATTTATAATTTTAAAATCCTGTGAAAAAAGAAATCCGAAACCTGCTTCCCCTAAAACATGGAATAGTCTTGCCACGCTTGAACGTTGAACTCTCAAAGGTCGTTGATAAACTATAGAATGAGGGAGTGTTGATATTTCTTCTGTTCCTACACTTCCATTCATTTTCCTCTTTCTCCTCTATCCCTCACTTTCATCTTCTCTACAACGGCCCTGCCCATCGGGGCTTGAAGAAATATATGGGCTGCATGATGCTTCCACGCAGAGCTGAAACCGACCCGCACACGAGTACTGGTAAACTGCTTAGAGGATCTAAGCCTACCCAGGCAAAGCGGTGCGAGTCGGCCCGTCCATGCTTATGAACCCTATTGGTTTCATTGGGCGGCAGGGCTTGATATGTCATTTCATCTCAATGTCGGGTAAAAGTCCCACAAATTGGAAGCAACGTCTCCAAAATGACCTTTACAGTGTCGACGGGGACGTTAAACCTCAAATCAAACAAAAAAACAAACACATCATCTTCTCTACTGTCTCTTCTATCTCTTTTCCCCTTTCTCTTGGAGAAGACAAAAATGATCCACTAGGGTTGCCCTGTCGTTAACCTCAAAACAATCGATGAATAATTTTTTCTTTGTCGAATTTTTTAACCCACCTAGACCTTGTCAAATCAGAACCAGACTCAGAATTGTTACTGGTGACACGTCAAATGTCATTCATACACCAGGACCTGTGATATGGGAAGTTAGTCTCTATATTTGTTTCAACAAAATATCTAGATAACTGCTTGATCTACGACTAACATTGTTATATAATAATTATTCCTCATAAATCAACTTTCCTCAGTACTTTCAGTACTTTGATTTAGTCATATCACGACGGTGTCTGGTTGCAGCTCACTTTTATAGTGCTGCCTCACTGAAGTATCATGTCCCAGACACATTACATGATACCACACCCTGTCACATTATCCTGACACTGGGTCTACCAGTCCTAGCTCTACCCCGTAAATCTGAGTGCCAAGCGAGGAGCAGCTAGTACCATTTTTAACGACTTTGGTATGTCGCGGCCCGGGATGATGGATCGAACCCGTCACCTCCCGTTCCCGACACTCTACCAACTGAGCTATTGGGGCCGGTAAATTAATTTATGAAGCAGGATATGGGTTAACCCTTCTCTTGCTGAATATTCATTTAAGCCACACCCATTTCTGTCTATCAACCAATCAAATTACTTGATGCAATTTATATTCCTACAAATTCGTAAATTGAATGTCAAACAGTGTAGGTCCTGATCAGATGGCTTCTTCAGAAGCCATCTGATCTGGATCTAAACTGTTTGCAAAGATAGGGGTTGTTGCAAACAGCAAAATAAGGGTTAAGACACTGTTGGATTTGTCAGTCACTGTCTAAATTAGAGTTTTAACCATCTGGCACTTATTGTCAGTATCTTTTGGGCTTGTTGGCACTTCGTAGTGTCATTTTGCTAGGCTTGATCACAGAATCAATTCTACCAAGTATGACTCTGATGGATTGAATTAACTTGTAAGATCCGTTGCGAAGACTCAACATTTTTATGTCACATTCACATACCTGTGATACCTCCCTCATCAGGAGGGAGACTTCCTCATTTTGATGCTAATTTTTGCCCAATTTATGCTAAATTTTAGTACAATCTTGGGGTCTCCCTCATTTGAACTAAGAATTTCCCTGTATATTCTTCGCATCTCCCTCATCACAATGGCAAATCTCCCTCATACAGTTAAAATAATTATCACAGGTATGCATTCAGTAGATGGAAAAATTGAAATTCCCACAGTAAAATCCTGAGCTAATGACCCAATCAACATTATTTAGGCCATATCGAGCTGGGCAGTTTATCCAAACTTTTCCTAGGCAAGCTTGTACTCACCATATTTGCATTATTTGCTGGCTCCCAGCTTGCACATTGTCATTATTGGAAAAAACAGGTAACCAGACCCCCCTGACCTTGAAAGGTCAGGGGGGTCTGGTTACCTGTTTTTCCAACACTGATAACCTTCAGACTAGGAACCAGCAGATAATGCAAATAAGGTGAATACATGTACTTGTATAATGCAGTTAATCAGCAATCAGTGCAAATTCTTTTGTCAGAAATGGAGTTGAAGGGAGGGAATGATCATGATCAGTCTCCGCAAAAGAATCTCATATAGGTGTGAGAGGTGGATGGAAAAATCCGTCCCGAGGGTCACTGTCCGGCATCACGAGGCTTGCCGAGTGATGCCTGACAGTGATCCCGAGGGAGGGATTTGGAAAGAAAATGTCCCCTATTGATTTTCAAGGTCAAAGGTCAAGGTCACAATGACCTTGGCATTAAAAACCTTGTGAAGAGGAGAGAAGACAAACAGATCATCCTAGAATCTTCAAACCTTCCACAAATGTTCCCCAGGGAAAGATGATGAACCCTATTGATTTTCAAGGTCAAGGGTCAAAGGTCAAGGTCACAATAAACTTGACCTTAAAACCTTGTGAACAGGATAGAAGACACATTTATCCTCGTATAAGCTTCAAACCTTCCACAAATGGTCCCCATGGATAGACGATGAACCATATTGATTTTCAAGGTCATAGGTCAAGGTCACAATGGACTTGACCTTTAAAACCTTGTGAACAGGATATAAGACATAGTTATCCTCGTAGAAGCTTCAAACCTTCCACAAATGTTCCCAATGGAAAGACGATGAACCCTATTGATTTTCATGGTCAAGGGTCAAAGGTCAAGGTCACAATGAACTCGGATCTTTAAAAACCTTGTGAACAGGATAGAAGACATCATAGAAGCTTCAAGCCTTCCACCAATGTTCCCCATGGAGAGACGATGAACCATATTGACTTTCAAGGTCAGGGATTAGAGGTCACAATTGACTTGACCTTAAAAACCTTATGAACAGGATAGAATACACAGTTATCATCGTAGAAGCTTCAAACCTTCATGTTGATGAATGATATGCAGTTGCGAGGGGATGCTACGCTTGCGTTGCCTTGTTGTAATTGCCCTAAGATTTGAGCATGTCCATAATACTGTATAGCGATACATAATAATATTCCCTGAAAGTTTCGGCAATATGACAGTCATTTCAGAGCCTGATCAGAATGCCCCTACAACTGCTTCTGTAAGAGTCTACACTCATTGTTTAAGGTGATGCATTTTATGATGTTTAAGGCTACCTGTGCTGGCGCCTACTGAACATGCATAGTGTTTGTTGCATGTGTTAAAAGTCTGCAGATGTTTTTGCAATCCCTGCAACTGCATAGTTTCTCTCATCTGTCAGAACTTTTCTAAATAGTTTTCCCACAGGATGAAATATGCAAGATACAGAATGAAAATGTGCAAAGCTTACTCACTTTTGTTTAACACTTAATGTACTGCCACACACACAAAAAAATTCAGAGAGGTGACTGTGTGATGGGGAGACTTGAAACTACTCCTTCAATACAAGGATAACTGTTCATTATACAGGCCCCATACTAACGAAGCTTTTCCATGCCTGAAAGACCTGATTTTGCAGCCTTAACCCTTATCGTGCTGAACAACTTGTACAAGTCAACCATTACCTTTGCAAACAGTGTAGATCCTGATCAGATGGCTTCTGAAGAAGCCATCTGATCAGGATCTACACTGTTTGTAATACAGTTTGTGAAATGAATAAATACATTTTATCAAGTAATTTGATTGGTGAATAGTCAGAATTGGGTGTAGCTAAATAATTTCGTTCAGGAGAAGCGTTCAATAGTCATTTTAAACAGAATGTAGGAGGAAAAATCAAAATCCAAAATGCCTGAAATCAAGAAAAATGATGAAAAAATCCAGCTCTGAAAGCTGAAATCCTGCATAAGCCTGAAAAGTATGAGGCCTGATTATAGGAAAAAAGGGAAGAAGATGATTCACATGAAATGTCGACTTTTATTTTCTCGGACAAATACAATTTTCAGGATGTTTGTTTGTTTGATTTGAGGTTTAACGTCCCCATCAACACTGTAAAGGTCATTTTGGAGACGTTGCTTCCAATTTTGTGGGACTTTTACCCGACATTGAGATGAAATGACATCTCAAGCCCTGTCGCCCAATGAAACCAATAGGGTTTATTAGCATGGACGGTTCGCCTCGCACCGTGGTTCCTGAACAGGCTTAGATCCTCTAAGCAGTTTACCAGTACTAGTGTGCTGGCCGGATTCAGCTCTGTGTGGAAGCATCATGCAGCCCATATATTTCTTCAAGCCCCTATGGGCGGGGGCTGCAATTTTCGGGATGATCACAGCGTTTATCAATGGACCCAAAGTTACTAATTACAAAAGCAGCGAAGTTCCTGCCTGCTGTTGTTCATGTACAAAATCCAAGTAGTCTTCTCTTTGTGACATCAGAACTCTGTGTAAAATGTAAAATCTGGACTGGGCTTGTGTACTGGGACATTGGCAGACAGTGTAGACCCTAATCAGATGCGTCATCATGCAATGATGTGGCATCTGATCAGGGTCTACACTGTTAGGATGAAATACAGAAATTTAAAGGTTAAAATTGTCTAACTCCCCCATTTTCCTAATCTACACTAAAGATAGTCGACCCACTAGTACTGTCAGTGTTTTGATTCTTAAATGTCATCTGCTAATTTTGTGATTGGTGCTTTTATTTTTTGTGACTGATATGCAGGCTGCTCACCAACTGAAAAAAATTTCGGCTTTGCATTATGGTAGATAGCCAGCTAGTTGCCTCCCAGACATATGAATCCGTACATCCTTAAAACAAATGCATATTTTCATTTTTGTCATGAGCAGGTAATAATAGTTTTCCCACAATACTTAGATGGTTTATGCCACGGTAAACCAGATGTTTATTGTTCAATATGCCTTCAAAGAATAACAGACATTGTTTTGCATTAATGAATAAGTATCGTGATGATGTTGATGATGATGATGCTTGTAATAATGACCTGAAGTTTTGATGATGATAATGATGATGATGATATCAGTGACCATCATGTTGATCATGATGATGATGATGATTATAGTGATGGTACACAAGGTACTGTCATCTGCAAGCACAAGTACATGACACTGTTTATGAGTTTGTATAAAATGCCACCATTCAATTATATACTTAACTTAGGAAAAAATAGCCATCAGAGGAGGCGGCAAGGCCAATATGGCCTTCAGAAGACTGTTCACAAATAGAAAGTGCACCAGAATTAACCCATATCTTGCTGTTCACGACAAACCCTATCTTTGAAAACAGTGTAGATCCAGATCAGATAGCCATCTGATCAGGATCTTCACTGTTTGACATTTAATTTATGAATTTGTAGCAATAAATTACATCAAGTAATTTGATTGGTTGATAGACAGAAATGGGTGTGGCTTAAATGAATATTAAGCAAGATAAGGGTTAAAACACACTGGTAAGCCCATAGTATATTTTGTATATGTAATGTTTATTGAGACGATCCTCGCCTAATGATACAAAGGATCGCTTCTCAACATGATGAAGATCCAAGATTTTCAATGCATAAAGTACAGGTATACTGAGTTGTGGTTCTTGCATATGAAATGCCTTTTCATCCTTGTATATACATGTACAGTTGTGGCAAGTACCAGCAATATATCTCAAAGGTATTGGAGTTATAGCCATCACAAGATTATCCTGTCAGGGGAGATAACTCTTAAACCAACACACTCAGAATTGTGGTTCTTGTGCATGACACGCCTGCTTAACCTCATGTATACCTGAACCAAGTACCATCATTATGTCTCAAAGGGTGATCACAAGGTGGTCGTACTGTTATATTGAAAGGGGAGATAACTCAAATACCACAGCACCAAGAGTTGTGATTGTTACATGTGACATTCCTTCTATACCTTGTATTCCATTGTGCCAAGTTCCTTCACTATATCTCAAAGGGTATTGGAGTTTGATCACAAGGTGGTCATACAATTATATTGGAAGGGGAGATAACTCAAATACCCTAGCATCCAGATTTGTGGTTCTTAGGCATGACACGCTGTCTCCACCTTATCCACAATTGTGCCAAGTACCAGCAATATATCTCAAAGGGTATTGGAGTTATGGCCATCACAAGTTTATATTGTCCGGGTAGATAATTAAAAAAACAGGGCACCTTGCACATGACATGTCTGCTTAATGTCATGTACGCATGTACCAAGTACCATCAATATATCTCAAAGAGTATTGGAGATATCCCCATCACAAGGTAGTGATTCTATTTTATTGGAAGGGGAGATAACTAAAAAACCATGACACCCAGAGTTGTGGTTCTTGCGCATGACACACCGTCTCAGCCTAGTGAACAATTGTGCCAGGTACCATCAATATATCTCAAAGGGTATTGGAGTTATGGCCATCACAAGGTAGTCATTCTATTTTATTAAAAGGGGAGAAAACTAAAAATTTATGGCAGCCAAAGTTGTGTTTCTTGCGCATGACACGCCGTCTCAGCCTTGTGAACAGTTGTGCCAAGAACCATCAATGAATCTTAACCCTTCTCTTGCTGAATATTCATTTTAGTCACACCCATTTCTGACTTTCAACCAATCAAATTACCTTATTTAATTTATTCCTATAAATTCATAAAGTTAATTTCAAACAGTGTAGATCCTGATCAGATGGCTTCTGATCTGGATCTACACTGTTTGCAAAGATAGGGGTTGTCGTGAACAGCAAGATAAGGGTTAAAGGGTATTGGAGTTATGGCTATCACAAGGTTGCATCTCTGACAGATGGACAGACAGATGTACAGACGCAGGGCTGATCGCTATATCCCCCGAACCTATTCGGTCAGGGGATAAAAAAATCAACAACATGAATTTGCATGGTCATCCTGTATTTAAGCTGTTCCTTGAAAAATCTGTTTTGCAAATCCTATAAGAAGATAGCATTTCTGTAACGAAGTAATAACATTATTTTACCTAAATATTCAACACCTCAACTCCTTACCATTTTTGTTCTTTATTAACAAGTACCGGCCCCCGCCCATAGGGGCTTGAAGAAATATATGGGCTGCATGATGCTTCCACGCAGAGCTGAATCCGGCCCGCACACTAGTACTGGTAAATCGCTTAGAGGATCTAAGCCTGTCCAGGAACTGTGCAGCGAGTCCATGCTTGGTTTCATTGGGCGACAGGGCTTGAGATGTCATTTCATCTCAATGTCGGGTAAAAGTCCCAAAAAATTGGAAGCAACGTCTCCAAAATGACCTTTACAGTGTTGATGGGGACGTTAAACCTCAAATCAAACAAACAAACAATTAGCAAGTACAATTAACTGATTGTCTGATTTTGTGTATAAAAGTAGCTGGATGAGTGGCAAACAGTGTATACTCTGATGATGCCACCCTCTTGGGCATCTAATCAGGGTCTACACTGTGTTCATACCCTGTAGACCAATAGGGATGCTCATAATGCAAATAGTGTAGATCAAGATGAGATGGCTCTTTACCCTTGACCTCCTTATCTTTGAAAACAGTGTAGATCCAGATCAGACGGCTGACCGGGATCTACATTGTCAATGAACAAATACATGTATCAAGAAATTTGATTTGTTAATACCATAAAATCCTAAAAACTGGGACACCTTGAGGACTTGTTGTAATTCTCCTAAAATTTTAACACATTTGTTTCACGATCCTGCAAGTGTTCAAAAAAGTGCAGATGGAATGACAAACAGTATAGACCCTGATCAGACCGCTTCTTCAGGAGCAGTCTGATCTGGGTCTGAAATGTTTGCTTAGGCCTGTCTGTCCCAATACTTAGGATCCAGGGTTGGCAACATTCTTTCGCGGAGATTGGTCATGAACTCTTTTCTACTGTCATTCTGTCCCTTCCGATGATTCAAGAAGGGCTGTTGTCAGTTTCTGGCAAAAGAATGTGCACTGTACTGGATAACCGCTTCCCAGGAAAAGTGTGGATGAGTAAACCGATCTGCTCAAATGATTTTGACTTGTCCAAATTCAGAGATGTAAGAGTTCGAACGCTTCAGGGGTGAAAGGGTTAAAAATGAAAAGGGTTAAAAAAGAAAAAAATAGTAAAATGCTTCATCTGCCTCTGTACTATTGTGAGCTTGTTCAGTTATGTCATCTTTATTATTGTTGTTAAACTGACAAGTGCGGAGATGTCCCTTTAAGCTACGAATACCAATCTAGGTTATAATACATTTTGATCAATACCTGTATAACGATTATTAGTTGCTGCAGCAAGAATGTCTTAAAAATGGATAAATTGAGAAAAATCCATGTTTTTATTGATTCGTGATTAGTTTATGTGGTTATCATTATGAGTTTTTTCTGTTGCTGAGGAATAGTGCCAGAAATTGCAAGTTTTGTGGTTGTTTTGCCCTCTGATTCATATTAATGGAAATAACTGGGTAGATTTACAAAAGTGGTTTTGGAATTGTTGCTAGGAAAGATATTATATACACCTTAACCCATTTTATGCCAAATGGAATCTTCCTTCTTATATATATATATATGACAGGAGTCCATTTCGAAATTTTGGGGGTGACACTGGTTGTGTTTTCTTTAACTCTTATCCTGCTTATCACGACAACCCCTATCTTTTCAAACAATGTAGATCCAGATCAGATGGCTTCTGAAGAAGCCATCTGATCAGGATCTACACTGTTTGTCATTCAATTTATGATTTTGTAGGAATAGATTACATCAAGTAATCTGATTGGTTCAAAGTCAGAAATGGGCGTGGCTTAACTGAATATTCAGCAAGAGAAGGGTTAAAATTGATTTGGAAATGCAGGCCTTGATCAGACACCGCTTTCTGCTGTGTCTGATCTGGGCCTGCATTGTTTGCTAACTTTTACCCATTTTGGGGTTTCTTGTACAAAATGGGTTAACCTCTTTTATGACTCTGTTAGTTATAACATGACTCTATTGGTTATAACATGACTCTGTTAGTCATAACATGGTTCAGGATATAATGTGGTTCAAAGATGGGTTCAAAAATGTATAGATTATATTAAAAAATGACCATGAATGGTCATTTTTCTATATAATCTACACATTTTTGTTTGGGTGTAACCAGGTTGTTTAATTAAAACAGTTTCTGCTTTGGACCTACCGGTAAACAAATTGTGTTATAAAGAGATAGTGGTGTAACAGGGTTGTTCAACTAAAATGGTTTCTACTTCAACTTACATAGATCACGACAATTGTAAGCAGTACTCAAAATATGGTGTTAATCCATTTAGTACCAGAAAGCCCAAAGCGGGTACCCTGGCAAACAGTGCAGGCCCAGATCCGAACGCGGCGTCTGATCAGGGCCTCCACTGTTTGCTAAAAGTTCAGTCATTTCCACAATAAATTTTGATGAAAATTAACACAACCTGTCACCCCTAAAGTTTGAAATGAACTCCTGCTATATATAAGGAGGAAGATTCCCTTTGGTACAAAAAGGGATAACATAGAGACATAAGAAAAAGTGTCCAAAATTTTCCTTGTTTGGAGCTCTGTTGATAATTGTGATTCTAGGATGGATATTTGATAATTGGAATAAAGACTGTAATATGCCCATTTTGAAATGTTCAACATGTGTCCACTGATTGGATCTCTTACAAGTGAAAAAGTGTCATAGCATTTAGCTGCATAATTCAGTGCAATCTTATATGGCACTATAAGGTTAAGGTTAATTTTTGTGCTATTTTTCATGTTTTTGCTTCAAAATGTCATGTTTTTGCTTCAAAACATACTCACAGCAGGTGCTTTGGTTTGGATTTTGGGCACATGTTAGAACTGCCTCAGTGAGTCTGTTGTAAAAAGCTCACCCACAATCATTGCTATATTTTAAAGAATATATTGATAAGAAAATGTGTACCCCTGGAAGCAGTGGGTGCACCACCACGGTCAACAATCCTTATAAGAATATTTTTGTACCTCCTATTTATAGGGGCCTGGGGGTGGTTGAGTGAGGCAAAGGTGACATGTATCTTTATCACTAGGGCATCCAACTGATATTGGCAGAATTACAGTTGGACAAAGCCTGCTGTCCTTGCAGCAGGGAGCATTTTTAATTCTTCTGTCTCTACACTTCCATGCATTTTCCTCTTTCTCCACTGTCCCTCACAAAATTCATCTCCACTACTATCTCTTCTTTCTTTTTCTACGGTCATTCTCTCCCTTCCACTGATTCAAGAAGGGCAGTTGTCCGTTTCTGGCGAAAGAATGTGCACTGTACTGGTTAACCGCTTATGTATAAGCCTGCCCAGGAAAAGTGTGGTAAACTGACCAGCTCAAAAATGATCTAAAATAGTGTTGACTGGACCATTAAACTACAAAACAATCAAAACAAACAAAATCTCTTCTTTCTCTTTTCACTTTCGGAGACAACACAAATGACCCACAAGGGTTGACATGTCATTAAACTAAAAACAATCAATCTATAGGGGCCTTCTCTGAGGAGCAAATTCTTTCCTTTAAGAGTCGGCCCTTTTTTCAGAGGAGCTGAATACTCAATAGCGGGGCAAGCAGAAAATGACACAAATAAGGGCAGAAAATGGTAGGTGTATCCATTCCCCTTGCTGTTGGGATGATAATGACCTGTGCGGATTCAAAGCTTGTTGACATTATTTGATCAATCCTCTAGAACAATAGTATCCTTGGGCCCCAAAGGACAAAGATTCTAAATTGTTTGATTGTGTTAAGGTTTAACGACATGTCAACACTTGTGGGTCATTTTGTGTTGTCTCCCAGAGAATGGGTTGGTTGGTTTATTTGAGGTTTAACCTCCCCGTCAACACTGTAAAGGTCATTTGGGAGACGTTGCTTCCAGTTTTGTGGGACTTTTACCCGACATTGAGATGAAATGACATCTCAAGCCCTGTCGCCCAATGAAACCAATAGGGTTTATTAGCATGGACGGTCCGCCTCGCACCGCTTTGCCTGGGCAGGCTTAGATCCTCTAAGCGGTTTACCAGTACTAGTGTGCGGGCCGGATTCAGCTCTGCGTGGAAGCATCATGCAGCCCATATATTTCTTCACGCCCCTATGGGCGGGGGCCTCCCAGAGAATGGGATAAAAGAGATAGAAGAAATAATAGAAGAGATGAAGGTGAGAGTCAGGGGAAAAAGAAGAAAATGAATGGAGTGTAGAAACTGAAGATAAAATGCCATTCCCCCCTCTACTTTTACTATATCTGCTGCAAGGACAGCAGGCCTTGACCAACTGTAAGCCAGTATCAGTGGGATGCCCCCAATGCCACAAGATACACAACACCCTTTGCCTCGCCAAGGCACTGATTCAAAGCTTTTTACCATGTTTTGCTGCCTAAAAATGAAAAGATCCCTAAAACCACAGTGTCCTTTGGATAGAACACCAAAGAACAAAATATTTAGGGTAATTAAGGTAATTAAAGTATATGGGGGAAATACCAGTGCTGAATATGGAATTGACTTATGCATTACATTGGATCATCAATTTTTCTGATCAAGATATTTTTATCATATTTGATTGTTGCTAATATCCTTGGGAACTAGGTCACTAATTAGGTTGGTAATATTGATGGAGAATGAGTCATGCTTATTTCCAGACTATAATTATGTTGCTCTTTATGGTTCATGCCCCAGGGACACTGTTGTTATATACAGTGAAATTCTGCTATTAAGACCACCTTAAGTTAAGACTAATTCTGCTTTAAATGGTTATTCGTGTGTTTTCTGCATGAAGTGTCATCTGGCCAGAGACCACCTTTGGGGCTGTTCAAAAGTGGTCTTAAAGACCACTTTTGAACAGTCCCAAAGGTGGTCTTAAAATTGGAATTTTACTGAATATGGAATTTTTAGCTCACCTGGGCCGAAGGCTCCAGGGGAGCTTATAGTATAGTGGGTCCTCCGTCGTCCGTCCGTCGTCCGTCCACACTTTTGAGCAGCTATATCTCTGTATCCTGCAGGCTGATCTCAATCATTTCTCACCGGTAGCATGCCTCTGGTGGGGCATTGATGACATAAACTTTTTTTCGAAATCGCTCTAAAACTTTGGTTCCTATGGTAACCACAAGGTCCCATAGACTTACTATGGGAAAATGCTTGTCATCACCGTAGGGCCTTCAGTTTTGATCGGATCATTCTGAAACTTATATGTAAGGTGACTGGGGATAAAAACTCGGATGAGTTCGAAAACCGGCCAAGTCGGCCCAATTATCATAGAGTTACGTCCCTTTGATTGCTGAAAATACCAATTTTCGACCTTGTCATCACAGTAGCCCCTTCAGTTTTGATCGGATCTTTTTGAAACTTATATGTAATGTGGCTGGGGATAAAACCTCGGATGAGTTCGAAAACCGGCCAAGTCCGCCGATTTATTTTAGAGTTACGTCCCTTTGATTGCTGAAAATGCCGATTTTCGACCTTGTCATCACCGTAGCCCCTTCAGTTTTGATCGGATCTTTCTGAAACTTATATGTAAGGTGGCTGGGGATAAAATCTCGGATAAGTTCGAAAACTGACCAAATCGGCCCATTTATCGTAGAGTAACGTCCCTTTGATTGCTGAAAATGCTGATTTTTGACCTTGTCATCACTGTAGCCCTTTTAAGTTTTGATCGAATCTTTCTGAAACTTATATGTAAAGTGGCTGAGGATAAAATCTCGGATGAGTTCGAAAACCAGCAAAGTTGGTCCATTTATCACAGAGTAACGTCCCTTTGATTGCTGAAAATGCCGATTTTTGACCTTGTCATCACCGTAGCCCTTTCAGTTTTGATCGGATCTTTCTGAAACTTATATGCAAGGTGGCTGGGGATAAAACCTCGGATGAGTTCGCATACCAGCCAAGGTGGCCCATTTATCATAGAGTAAGGTCCCTTTGATTGCTGAAAATGTTGATTTTTGACCTTGTCATCACTGTAGCCCCTTCAGTTTTGATCGGATCTTTCTGAAACTTATATGTAAGGTGGCTGGGGATAAAACCTCGGATGAGTTCGAAAACCGGCCAAGTTGCCCCATTTACTATATAGTTATGTCCCTTTGATTGCTGAAAATGTCGATTTTTACCTTGTCATATGACCGTAGCCCCTGCAGTTTTGATCTAATCTTTCTGAAACCTATATGTAAGGTGAATGGAGATAAAACCTAGGATGAGTTGGAATACCGGCCAAGTTGGCCCATTTATCATAGAGTTACGTCCCTTTGATTGCTGAAAATGCCGATTTTTGACCTTGTCATCACGGTAGCCCCTTCAGTTTTGATCGGATCTTTCTGAAACTTATATGTAAGGTGGCTGGTGATAAAATCTTCGATGAGTTCAAAATAGGCCAAGTCAGCCCATTTATCGTAGAGTTATGTCCCTTTGATGGCTGAAAATGTTGATTTTTGACCTTGTCATTACCGTAGCCCCTTCTGTTTTGATCAGATTTTTCTGAAACTTATATGTAAGGTGGCTGGGGATGAAACCTCGGATTAGTTCGAAAACCGGCCAAGTTGCCCCATTTACTATATAGTTATGTCCCTTTGATGGCTGAAAATGTCGATTTTTACCTTGTCATCACCGTAGCCCCTGCAGTTTTGATCTAATCTTTCTGAAACCTATATGTAAGGTGAATGGAGATAAAACCTAGGATGAGTTGGAATACTGGCCAAGTTGGCCCATTTATCATAGAGTTACGTCCCTTTGATTGCTGAAAATGCCGATTTTTGACCTTGTCATCACGGTAGCCCCTTCAGTTTTGATCGGATCTTTCTGAAACTTATATGTAAGGTGGCTGGTGATAAAATCTTGGATGAGTTCGAAAATAGGCCAAGTCAGCCCATTTATCATAGAGTTATGTCCCTTTGATGGCTGAAAATGTTGATTTTTGACCTTGTCATTACCGTAGCCCCTTCAGTTTTGATCAGATTTTTCTGAAACTTATATGTAAGGTGGCTGGGGATGAAACCTCGGATGAGTTCGAAAACTGGCCAGGTCGGCTCATTTATTTTAGAGTAACATCCCTTTGATTGCCAAAAATGCCAAATTTTGACCTTGTCATCACCGTAGCCCCTTCAGTTTTGATTGGATTTTTCTGAAACTTATATGTGAGGTGGCTGGGAATAAAATCTTGGATGAGTTTGAATACTGGCCAAGTCTGATCGGATCTTTCTGAAACTTACATGTAAGGTGGCTGGGAATAAAACCTCAGGTGAGTTCGAATACCGGCCAAGTCGGCACATTTATCATAGAGTGACATGCCTTTGATTGCTGAAAATGCCTATTTTCAACATTGTCATCACTGCTGCCCCTTTAGTTTTGAACGGATCTTGATGAAACTTACAAACAAGGAAGTCAGGCAGAAAGCTTGGAGGAGTTTGAAAACTTGTTTTTGAACTTGTCATCACCATAGCCACTTCAGTTTAGATCGGATCTTCTTAGCAAGTCAGGAATAAAAGCTTGAATGAGTTTGAAAACCGGTGAGGTCAGCCTGTTTATCATAGAGTTGCATTCTACTTGATTTTCAGAAAATGCTTATCCTGTCATCACCATGTCCTCCTATAAAGCCTTCAGTAAAGGTTGGCACTTCCTTAAACTTTGAATCTGTTTGCTCAGGTGAGCGATACAGGACCAAGCTAGCTTGGTCCTCTTGTTCATTTTCTGGGGAAACACTCAGTTTTGAATGCTCTCACGGACCATTTCTACAAGTATACTGTAAAGCAAAGCATTCCTATATTCTAACCCTTACAGTTTAGCCACACCCATTTCTGACTTTGAACCAATCAGATTATCTGATGTAATTTATTCCTACAAATTCAATAACAGAATGTCAAACAGTGTAGATCCAGATCAGATGGCTTCTGAAGAAGCCATCTGATCTGGATCTACACTGTTTGCAAAGATAGGGGTTGTCATGAACAGCAAGATAAGGGTAATCTCTTTAGTTAACACGACATTCAGATTAGTTCTTTTAACATTATTCTAAAAATTGTAAAAGACCAGGTCTTAGTGGTCTGCCTGCTGAACCAGAAAATGTGCTACCTTTTGCAGTCTCGATACTGATCAGATGAGCCCAGAAAAAAGAGGCAGATAACAAGTATAAGCTTTCACACAAAAAAGGTCCACAGGCAGAGCTCTGGCACAGAATTGCTATCACATTAAAACATTGTGCAAGCCAATATTTGTTGTCATATTTGTACAGGCTAATACAAAACATACATCCATGACGGACCACTGCCTATCCTATAAGCTCCTTGGGAGCCTTTGGCTCTTGTGAACTAAAAAACTTGCCTCACCCTTAGCAAAATTTTTTGGTTAATATTCAGCTAGTTTTCAATAAAGTGTAGGAAAGTTGTCTACCTAACTTCAACAGTTTTCAAGCATTCCATTTGATAAGCTGTTACAAGCATATTGAAGTTGCATATGTGCCTTTTTAAAGATGAAAAAAGTACTTTTTGACAAAATTACAGCATTTGCAACTTTGACATTTCAGTCGGCAGGATCCTCGGTGCAGACTGGCAATTAGATTTTGCCAAAGACAGATTGTATAAAACACATTTCTGGGATAACTTTAATATGTGCTAAGTGTAGCTTTGTGTAAAAGCAATACTTGTATAATTTTTGTACATGTTTATTTGATTTCTGATAATAGTCAAACCTGCGAACTTAGTGACTGCTACAAGTGCTTAAAAATTTTTAGTACATGTATGTGGAAACAAAAGAAATAAATAAAGTTTGAATAGAAAGCTTCTTGGAAATCGCAAAAATTATTTTTGGAAAAAAGGATGTTGACCAATGTAATTCATTGCATATGATATTCCTTTTAATGAATTTCAAGTACCATCTTATGATTGAGTTTGAAGTGCCTTCTTGAAGTAGTCTCTTCACTTCTATACCGTAATGATTCTAAGTATTGGGACTGATAGGCCTAATCAAACAGTGAAGACCCAGATCAGGATCTTGAAGATGGGCTGCATGATGCTTCCACGCAGGGCTGAAACCAACCCGCACACAAAGTACTGGTAAACCACTTAGAGGATCTAAGCTGGCCCAGGCAAAGCAGTGTGAGTCAGACCGTCCATGCTTATAAATCCTATTGGTGTCATTGGGCAGCAGGGCTTGAGATGTCATATCATCTCAATGTTGGGTAAAAGAAGCAATGTCTCCAAAATGACCTTTACAGTGTTTACGGGCACGTTAAACCTCAAATAAAACAAAAACTTGTGGATTAAATATTCAAATTAGTTAAATACGCCTGTAAAATCACAAGTATGATGTCCCGTTTACTAATGGCCGAATACTGGCATTTTTGTAAAATAATCGTGAATAAAATGCGTTTTAAATGTCAAATGATAAATAGAATCTTGCATTCGTGCTCATGACAATTGTATAATTGGATTTGTTAAGGGATAAAATGCTCGGCAGAGCCTGGCATTTTATCTCCTTTCCTCTACTCTTATATAGATAAAGCCTCCGTGGTGCAGTAGTTACGCTACTTGTCTTGTAAACCAGCGATCGCAGGATCGATCCCGGGCTTCTCCAGACTTTCGGATGAGTCTTTAAACTGAGGTCGCGTCTCAGTATGACCTTAGCTGTTGGTGGGATGTAAAACCCAAACACTCACTCACTCACTCTACTCATATAATAAATGCAATAATACATGAACACTCATGTAAGATCCTCAGCCAATCAGTTAACCAAACCACACTTTTTCTGGGCAGGCTTATTCATTATACCCAGCATACGGGGTATGCTATGGGGGTATATAGTTTTCGTCCTGCTGTTCATCCAATGATCCATCTGTCTATCCATCCATCAGTCCAAGTGTCCGTCTTTCTGTCCGTTAACATTTTGGTTAAAGTTTGTGTCAAAGTTTCTAAGACATTGTATCTTCTGAACCCTTTGATAGATTTAGTTAATACTTACACTGAAATTGCATACTGGTCTAAAGATTTCAGTAATGCATGACCCACCCCCACAGTGACCTTGAGGTCAAGCTCACAGACTTAGACATTTTACATTTGGTTAAAGTTTTATGACAAAGTTTGTAGATGCCTGTATGTTCTAAACTCTAAGACAAATTCAGTTGATACTTGCATCAATGTTGCATACCAGTCCAAAGATTTCATGCTGTATGTCAATGCCCCCACCCATGGTGACCCTGACCTCAAGGTCAAGGACTTAGAAATTTTACATTTGGTTAAAGTTTTATGGCAAAGTTTATGGATGCCTGTGTGTTCTAAACTCTTTAGACAAATTCAGTTGATACTTGCATCAATGTTGCATACCAGTCCAAAGATTTCATGACGTATGTCCCTGCCCCCACCCACTGTGACCCTGACCTCAAGGTCAAGGACTTAGAAATTTTACATTTTGTTAAAGTTTTATGACAAAGTTTATAGATGCCTGTATGCTCTAAACTCTAAAGACAAATTCAATTGATACTTGCATCAATGTTGCATACCAGTCCAAAGATTTCATTGATGCATACCCCACCCTGCTGCTTCGGTAACATTGATGCCCACACCCCTTCAGTAGCTTTGATGCCTTCACCCCCTTTGTTCATCTAGAAATTTTAAGTTTGGTTTAGCTTTTACAAGCTTATTTATAGATTCTTATAGCTTCTTCACTTCTTCATTCATATTACAGACAAGCTCGAAAGATATATCAGAGGGTGGCATTGGCCGGGGGTATACGTGACCCACTGGTCGCTTTCTCTTGTTCAAGAAATGATTTGTATTTTTCTACTGTTTATGAATGTATGAACGCAGTGGGTCAGGTGCAAACTAAATGAACCCTAAACGGGTTCATGTAACCTTAGCTAGCGACTCGCTGTCGTTCATACTTCCATGAAAAGCAGCAAAAATCACTGGGTGAAAAAATACTTATAGGGCAAACTTCTAAAGCTGAAAAAAAGTTACATGTTGTTTTTCTACAAAGAGCAGAACCAACACCCGTAGAGGACCATGATTTAGACTGACGTTACTTGATGTCACTGAACATCATGTGACTCAATGCGTTCATGGAAGTATGATTGAACTGCATTATTTTCTATTGGTTTACATTAGACTTAACCCTTGTCCTGCTGAATATTTAATTATGTCACACACACCCACTACTGATTATCAGCCAATCAGATTACTCGATGCAAATTACTGCAGCAAATTCATAAACTGGATGGCAAACAATGAAGATCCTGATCAGATGGCTTCTTCAGAAGCCATCTGATCTGGATCTGCATTGTTTGAAAGGCAAGACCTATCCGGGCTCAGCAGGACAAGGGTTAACACTGGAAATGTAAATAGCAGTTAACCAGTACACTGACCAGAAACTTACAACTGCCCTTCTTGAATTAGCAGTAGCTGATGAGAATTAATGTAGAAATACTACAGCAGTTATCAAAACCTGACACCTGATCAACAGTCAGACATCCATTAGACTGATCTAACCAAGGCCAGCTTCAGTGTATGAATTTAGAAAATTAACAGGAGAAATAAAATTTCGGACAACTTTTTTCTGACATGATTAGCGTGAAGGTACTTTATCAGACAGATGATTGATTTTCTGGTCTAAGATTAATATCTGATGATTTAGTACATATCAATATTCATTTCTGAGAGAAAAAAATCAATGGTAAGGCAGTGAGTGCATTCATTTCTGTTACAATGTCATGACAGCCATGTTGACCTTTATTCTTTGATAAATAGGTCAAAATGACCAAGACCCAGGGCATTCTTTATGAAATATTTTCTTCAGTCATTCTCTCCCTTCCGATGATTCAAGAAGTAAACATTCAGTTCTCAAAAAAGGCAAACAAATTTTAGCCCACCTGTTTTAAGCAAGCACTTGTCAAAAACAAACAGGTTGACAGAACAGGTAGGGCTTTATTATTAAGACTGTTAGCCCTGGGTTTGTGTCAGCATTGAGTGATGGCATTGGCATCAGTGTCAGCATCTGCAAAGTTTTCAAGTTTTGCATTAATGTTCTAAAGATTTCTCATTTTGGTGGATTAGAAGCTTATACTCTGCCTGCATGCATGATTATAGATAGGCACTGGCTTTGCCCCAGGCCTGCCTGTAACATTAAAGCCAAGGTCGAGGACAGTAGTTCTAGTTTTGCATTTCAAAGACAAGGTATGGATACTTTACTATTTTCCATTCTGTTAACCCTTATCCTGCTGAATATTCATTGTAGCCACACCCATTTCTGACTTTGAACCAATCAGATTACTTGATTTAATTTATTCCTACAAAATCATAAACTAAATGTCAAACAGTATAGATCCAGATCAGATGGCTTCTGAAGAAGCCATCTGATCAGGATCTACACTGTTTGCAAATATAGGTTAACGCGATCGACTTACGATCGAGAGGTTGTGCGTTCGAATCGGCCACCGGTATCGAGGTGTGTCCTTGGGCAAGACACATCATGACACTGCTCCACTCCACCCAGGTGTAAATGGGTAGCAGTGGTGTAAAAGCCACTGCCTCTCTCGCATGCGCGTGAAAACACCCGGAATGAGTGTTCGAGAGCGATTCAATAAGCTTGCAGCTTTCATCCCAATCAAACAAAAATAAATTAGTATAAACTAAATATAGGGGTTGTCGTAAACAGCAGGATAAGAGTTAATCTGAATCCACAAGGTAAAAGATTGAAATCATGCAACACAAATGGCTGGAAATTGGGGTGGAGTGTAGAATATTGAAATATTCAGCATGGTGGGGGTTGAGGTGTATAATTTTCCCATTATTTGTAAACACTAGGTAGATAGCCTGCCAGGGTTTTGTTAACCCATTTTGTACCGGAAACCACAAAACAGGTACCCTGACAAACAGTGCAGGCACAGATCAGACGCCACAGAACGCGGCGTCTGATCAGGGCCTACACTTTTTGCAAAATATCCAGCCATTTTCCAAATTGTTTTTGAAAAAAACACAACCTGACACCCCTAGATTTTGAAATGGACTCCAGCTACATATAAGGTGGAAGACTACATTTCGTACAAAAAGGGTTAAATGATGACACAGCTTGAGAATTAATTATGGTAAACTTGGGCGTCTTGGACAGTTTTCAAATGTGATTAGTGTAAATTAGCCAAAACGTGAAAAAATATATTTTTGGGCAATTGCAGCAGCCAATGAAAGCCAAGATCAACCTGATTTGTTTGGAAATTAATGGCCCAGACAATACTGTTTGGGTCATATTGAGCTTGACAGTTGACCACACTACACTGTTCCTGGACTGGCTCATACATAAGCTGTTGACCAGTATACTGGGCATAATATGCTTTCACCAGAAATTGACAACTGCCCTTCTTGAATTAGTGGAAAGGAGAGAATGACCAAAGAGAGGATTCCATGATCAATCTAAGCCCCCCGCCCATTGGGCTTGGAGAAATTGGTTTGGCTGCATGATGCGTCCATGCAGAACTGAAACCGACTGCACGAGTACTAGTAAAACGCTTAGAGGGTCTGATGTGCAGAACCCAGCCAACTCAAGGTCAAGTCCCTACATATAAGCTCTTTGGGTTATTTGGGTGGCAGGGCTTGAGTTGTCATTTCATCTCAATGTCTGGTAAAAGTCCCACAAAACTTGAAGCAACATTTCCAAAATGACCTAAATAATGTTGACTTGGACGTAAAACCTCAATTCAAACAAACAAATCCACGATCAATCTCCAGGAAAGAAATTTGTCAATTCGGCTTGTATCAAACCGGCCAAGACCTGACCAGATGTACACTTGACTGAGGTACCATCAACATGGTCATCCTGGCATTTGCCTAGTGTTGTACATGAACTTTTTTAGAAGCCTCCGTGGTGTAGTGGTTACGCTACTCGCCTTGTAAACCAGGGGTCGCAGGATCAATCCCTGGCTTCTCCAGACTTTCGGATGAGTCTTTAAACCGAGGTCCCGTCTCCGTATGACCATAGCTGTTGGTGGGACGTAAAACTCAAACACTCACTCACTCACATGAACTTTTTTGTATAAAAAAATACCACATTATTGGTCACCTCTGGCAGTTGTAAGTTGTGCACTTTACTCAGGTTGACCTCCTATTATGTATCAGTCTGCCCAGGACAAGTGAGTGTGTGGTTTAAGGTTAACTTACCAGCTCAACTTGACGTAAATAGTGTTGATAGGGGCTCTGAAACCTTCATTGCTCCGATCACTCAGCCATTGGACTTAGCTCTGCCTAATTTGAACAACATTTGCAATTTCTGCCTTATTTTCTCTCAAAAATTGTTTGTAATTCAGCTCATGAATTTGTTGCAATAATTTGCATCAAATAATCTGATTGGTTGATAATCAGTAGTGGGTGTGGCATATATAAATATTCAGCAGGTCAAGGGTTAAGTCATCACATGTGAGACTATAAGAATCTGATATGGGGTTCTGTTGTAGATGAGCGTTTCCAACCCGAGGGATGACCGTGCTGAGCGGAACCGAGGCTACGCCGAGGTTCCGCTCAGCACGGTCATCCCGAGGGTTGGAAACGCCCATCTACAACATAATCCCATATTGGATTCTTTTTCTTGCATAACACCTCCGGTTAGTTTTGACAGCTCGCACATGTATATTGTTTACAAAATAAAAGAAGTGCGGAAGTAGTTCCGACAGTTCAATAGAATTGAAGCGCATTTATGTTAGTTGCCTGGGTTGGAACATCAGGGTCAGAACATAAATTTCTATCCCAGGGTAAAATCACGGATTTCCTTGTCTGGTGTGCAAGAAACCAAGTTCTGTAACTGACGGTCAGGTGGTTTTCTCCAGGTACTTTTGTTTTCGGCCACCTCTGATTAACAATCCACTCAAAATAAGCGAAATAATCTTGAAAGGGCCATAAAACCAACCCCCCCCCCCCCCCCCCCCAAAAAAAAAAAAAAGTTGAAGGATCAAAACTGTGGACGATGCCTAAAGAGAAAAGGATAAATTCCTTATGGAAAAGGGCAGGTAAGAATTAGTCCAATGATATCCTTCCTTTTTGGGTTGATTGTTTACCAGTCAAACCAAATTTACTAAGCACAGAAGCTCTTGACTGCTGATGTCCACATGACTACCAATCCAGATAATGGTTATATATAGGAAATAGCCCACCTATGAGGCTAGAGTGTTGCATAAGAGAGCCAGCTATAGAATCTGAACTGGAATCATGAGTTGGATTTTGCAGACAGCAGAATGTGGCATCTGATCATGCAGGGTCTACACTGTTTGCTTACAGTTTGTTTGTTTGTTTATTAGCATGGACGGTCTGCCTCACACCGCGGTTCCTGGACAGGCTTAGATCCTCTAAGCGGTTTACCAGTACTAGTGTGCAGGCCGGATTCAGCTCTGCGTGGAAGCATCATGCAGTCCATATATTTCTTCAAGCCCCATTAAACGAGTTGAGGAAAAGGGATAAAATGCGAGGCTTTCCTCAACGAGTTTAATAAATTCAATAATACATGAGCACTAATGCAAGATTCTATTTAGATCATATGACATTTAAAACCCATTTTATTCACGATTTTTTACAAAAATAGCAATATTCAGCCATTAGTAAAAGGAAGTCGTACATGTAACGTTACGGGACGCATCTACCTAATTTGCATATTTAATCCAAAAGAGGATTATCAAAAATATTACATGGCGTTATTACACTCTCAGATGCGACATCATATGATAAATAGGAAATAGCCCACTTGTGAGGCTAGAGTGTTGCATAAGAGGGCTAGCTATAGAATCTGAACTGGAATCATGAGTTGGATTTTGCAGACAGCAGAATGTGGCATCTGATCATGCAGGGTCTACACTGTTTGCTTACAGTTTGTTTGATTTGAGGTTTAACGTCCCATTCAACACTGTAAAGATCATTTTGGAAACGTTGCTTCCAATTTTGTGAGACTTTTACCGACATTGAGATGAAATGACATCTCAAGCCCTGTGGCCCAATGAAACCAATAGGGTTTATTAGCATGGACGGTCCGCCTCACACCGCGGTTCCTGGACAGGCTTAGATCCTCTAAGCCGTTTACCAGTACTAGTGTGCAGGCCGGATTCAGCTCTGCGTGGAAGCATCATGCAGCCTATATATTTATTCAAGCCCCTATGGGCATGGACCAGAGTTTGCTTACAGTATGTATACAGGAATTTAGGGGTCTGATGCCACAGAATGTGGCATCTGATCAGGGTCTTTACTGTTTGCTTACAGTACAGGAATATATATAAGGATTAACGAAAGTCACTGTTCGGGATCATTTGAGCCCCGCCAAGCGAATTTGTGTTTTTGAGCATTCCGTCGTGACAAATTTTAACTGCGCATGCCCAGCCATTCAGAGAGGCCAGGGATATGGCTTTCTGTCTGAAGGTTCCTCTTGATTCACTGCTTGTATGAAGGAGCAGCGAAGGTTCTGGCGAGACTGCACGGATGCGCAGGCTCGCCTGAACCTTCGCTGCTCGCATAGGCGATAAGTACCAAAATCACTTGACGGGGCCCATTTAGGAGACTTAGACTTAGTGCTTTTATTATACCCGTTTTTTTTTTTTCGAAGAAAAATCAGGTATATTTTTTTCGTGTTAGATTCGAGTGTCTGTCAGTCCGTTGGTCTGTATGTATGTGTGTGCGTGTGTGCATGCGTGCGTCCATGCGTCATGTTTCTTTGGAATGACTCTCCTCTAAAACCGGTTAAGGTACACTTTTCAAACTTTGTCAGGTTGTAGATGGCACTAGGCTACTTTTGGTGTGACCTTGGCCTCATCATGACCCCAAGGTCAAAGGTAAAAAAGTATGACTTTGCCATATCTGTGTTATTTATAGAAAAAGCAGGTATTTGCGATGGTACACCTCTAGTTTATTTTTTTTTTATTATCAGTAGTAGATCAGCAGCTTTCATAAATTATTTGAAGAATTTTATGATGTGTTTGAAAGACAGATAACACCTGTTTTGTCAAAATTCCTGTCTTTGATCTTTGCTTATCTAATGAATGGAAAGTTGTAAATCAGTCATTTGTAAAATGTCATATTTCTTATACATGTCAAAACTTTCATCAGTGATTTTTTACTGAGTTCAAATGTCACAATTTCAGTGTCAGTATCTTTTTGACCCCTGTATGACAAATAGAATCTTCTGCTTATTCATTTAGCTTGTCTCAAATGGACTCTTCCATCTTATATGTAGCAGGATAACCCTTTTTGTACCAAATGGAGTGAGTGAGTGAGTGTTTGAGTTTTACGTCCCACCAACAGCTCAGGTCATACAGAGACGGGACCTCGGTTTAAAGACTCATCCGAAAGTCTGGAGAAGCCCGGGATCAATCCTGCCACCCCTTGTTTACAAGGCGCATAGCGTAACCACTGCACCACAGAGGCTTCTAAATGGTACCAAATGGAATCTTCCTCCTTATATATGGCAGGAGTCCATTTCAGAATTTGGGCTGTCAGGTTGTGTTTTCTTAAAAATTTATTTGGAAAATGGCTTAACTTTTTGGAAACAGTGTAGGCCCTGATCAGACCTTAAAACTATTTTTTTTGCAAACACTGTGGACCCAGATCAGACTGCTCCTGTAGGAGCAGTCTGGTCTGGGCCCACACTGTTTGTTTCTGATCTGATGAAAATTTGTATTTTTTTTTTTATTTATTTATACTCCAAATGTAAGTTGTGGTTGCTCCTCAACCCATAAAATGCCAATCACGACAATTGTTGTCTGCTTTGCCATCTGCCGGTTATCTGAAAAGTAATTTTTTTGCAAACCATGTGGACCCAGATCAGACTGTTCCTGTAGGAGCCGTCTGATCTGTGCCCACACTGTTTGCCTGTATGCAAAAATATTTTTAAAAAGTTTGCAAAAAAAATCAGCAGACGACATTAAGCAGATGACATTTTCAGATGTAGTTTTTCTCGGCTTCTTAAGGGTGATAGTGATTCTGACGTTGTTCTAATGGGTACCCACAACTTATGTTTTGGGAGTAGAAAGTGAGAACATGGCGTCTCGTCAGGGTCTACACTGTTTGCCTCTCATCCCACTATTCTTTGACACAACATCGGGTAATTAATTTTACTTGTTCAAATTGTAGAACAAGACTTAGTATGGTAAGGAGTTGAGGTGTCTGAAAATCGGTAACATAGTTTTGGCTCAATTGGACCTTAATAATAGTGTTATAATGTTTGTTTGAGTTGAGGTTTTACGTACCGTCAAACCTATTAAGGTCATTTTGGAGACGTTGCTTCCAATTTTATGGGACTTTTACCCAACATTGAGTTGAAATGACATCTCAGGCCCTACCACCCATAGAAACCGGTAGGGTTTAAGGAGCAGACCGACTCGCATCACTTTTCCTGGGCAGGCTAAGACCTAAGCTGTTTACCAGTACTTAAGTTCGGTCAGTTTCAGCTCTGCGCGGAAGCACCGTGCAGCCCAATCTTTTTCTTCAGGCCCCGATGGGCGGGGACGCAGTAGTGTTATAAAGAGGTCCTTATGGTGTATGTTATAAATTTTACTCCTGAGAAATACTATTTTTATGAAGAATGTGTGTATTAAGCACCATTTGGAACATGTTTATTTCATGTTAAACATGGCGATAATGTTGAGCTGCTAATCAATATTGATTGAGATCAGAAGGGAAAACCGGATGATTTTTCAGACAGGTCAGAAATGAAAATCTGTAATCAGTTGAATGAGTAATGATATACAACTTTTCTGTGGAAATATATTTTGCCAACTTGACAATAATTGATATCCATCCATCCATCCAGCAACCCATCAATCCATCCATCCATCTGTCCTCACATCTGTCCATCCATCCATCCATCCATCCATCCATCCCATCCGTCCATCCATCCCATCCATCCATCCATCCATCCATCCATCCATCCATACCTCCATACCTCCATCCATCCATCCATCCATCCATCCATCCATCCATCCATCCATTTGTGTTCTTGCAAGACAAAGAGCATCCATTTGTGTTCTTTGCAACATCCATCTGTGTTCTTGCAAGAAAAAAAGATCATTTGAACGATTTTACTTTAACAAAGAAGAATTCAAGAGCCGAGAATTTGCAGCTTAGTAGCAAAAAGAATTTACTTTTTGAAGAAGCCATCTGATCAGGATCTACACTGTTTGACATTCAGTTTGTGAATTAGCAGGAATAAATTACATCAAGTAATCTGATTGGTTCAAAGTCAGAAATGGGTGTGGCTAAATGAAGTTGTTCAAATCATCCATTACGATAACACTTCCATGCACTATAATGGTATCTTTCATATCTCTAGCACTTGCATTTTTCAGATGAAAATGTACGATATTTTTCTTAATTCTAGTTCAAATATAGATTGTTGGTGCTCATTAGAACCGCCTCAATGAGGCGGTTCTAATGAGTACCCACAATCTATATTTTTGAGTAAAAATAATCGAAAATACTGAAAACCTGTCTAAATGCCAGTTTACTCTATTTAAAATGGGGTTCAGAGGGGTCTTCATAACGCAGACTCATTAATATACTTACCGTATTTAACCTATGTTTTCGGTCAACTGAACTCCTTCCTATACTTGTTCTAACATTTGAACAGGTACAATTTATTACTCAATGTTTTGTAGTAAAATAGCTGAATGAGTGGTAAACAGTGTTGATCCTGATGAGATGCCGCATTCTGTGGCATCTTATCAGTGTCTACACTGTTTCGTCAGGCCTGTTTGTCCGAATACATATGGTATTAAATAAAGTAGTTTGATGACCTATTCTTGATGTCCCGAATTGAAGTATTTTCGCTGAAAAAAATGAAGAAGAATGAATGGTTAAAGTTTATGGCATAACGTTAACTAATAACTCAGTCTCCTTTGAATAACTGGGTCCTGGTATTTTTTTCAGAAAGGGTCAATTTCGAGACTATGACCTCTCACAATAATGACTCCACCATGATACTTGATAAAGCTGTGGAGAAAAATAGTTTGGTTGTAGTAGCATTTACTTATGCAGTATTTTGGAGGTTTTCGGAGCTTAAATGACCATTATATATATAAACACTCTCAATCCTAATATGCTTGGATATAGATAGCTATGTGAAATTCTAGGGGATTTTATTCATGAAAATGAACACATCCATAATGGGAATAACCTGATAGTTTTATGTGTTGTTCACATGTTAAATATTAGAAAAATGAAGCGAAGGGTAAAATTAAAAGCTAGTGATAGATGTGATTCAAACCCAGAAAAAAGTTCAGAGCCACAACCTTCAGGAAGTGGAGCCAGTCCAACAGAGACTGGTCACCGGTCTTCGTGGCATGGTACCAGCCTGGAGGAGGATTTTACAAGTGAGGAGGATTCTGGAAGTGTTTCAAGGTCATGTAGCCAAGGCAACCTGCAGCAGGTCAGGCTACGGTCTCGACCTAGACTTAGATTATTCAATAGAAGGAGTTTGCCTGCGAACTTTTTGTCAGATATGCCTAATGAAACTGACCAAACAGAAACACAGGGATCAAGAACTAACCAATCAGGATCTCCCAAACATAAAACCAGCCATTCGGGATTCAGATCATTATTTGAAAATATTCATCGAAAAAAGAAGAAGGAAGAATGTAATGCGAAAGTAAACAATGATATAGAAGAAGAAAATACTAATGATTCCATTTCAAGTGTAAAAACTAGTCCTGAGGTTGAAGGTTTTCCAGATTTTAGTCTTTCTGATGAAAGACGTCGCAGGAGTGATAGCTCTCTTCTGGAAGAAAGGCGGGAAGAAATTTCTCAGACTGGTGACATGCAAAGATCCAGAAGTAGTGGTTCTAATTTAGGTCAGGCTGAAACACTTGAAGCTTCAAACCAGTCTGAACTTCAGACTGCTTCCAGGGCACAAATTCGAACATTCCAAAGACCACAAGGTAGAAGGACTGAGAACCAGTCCAGATTTTCCATATTTGGTAGACCTCGGTCCCGAAAAACTGTGATAAAAGATGTTGAAAACAGTTTAGTTCACCCAGTCCTTCTTGGGGTTCTTTCGCTTGTGAACTTCTTACTATGGATATTCCTTGGCTCTGTTAAAGTTGGTCGAATTTCGGCAGTAGTGGCATTGTGGTTGTGGTTAAAGATGGCTTACACATTTGAATTTCTTGTTAAATGTTTTCACAGGATTTTCAACTTGGACCCTGACAAAGTGAACCAGAACAATGACTACACACATATTGAAGGTATGTAAACTTTTCTTCATTGTAACCATAACCTATAAAATGCCAATCACGACAATGGTCGTTTGCTTTGCCGTCTGCCGGTTACCTTATAAGTTTGTTTTTTTTGCAAACAGTGTGGACCTAGATCAGACTGCTCCTATAGGAGCAGTCTGATCTGGGCCCAAACTGTTTGCCTGTATGCAAAAATATTTTTAAAAAGTTTGCAAAAAAAATTGAGCAGACGACATAAGCATATGACATTTTCAGATGTAGTTTTTCTCGGTGTCTTAAGGGTTAACCCTTTACAAGCCTACCTTTGAAAACAGTGCATAGCCAGATCAGATAGCTTCTGAATCTGAAGAAGCTATTTGATCAGGATTTGCACTGTTTGTCTTGAATGAATACATTATATCAAGTAATTTGATCGGTTGAGAGTCAGCATTGGGTATGGCTAAATTAAGTTATTGAGCAGGACAAGGTTTAACGGTAAATTTTCAGATATTTTTGTCCTGTTGTTTCGAGAAAATAAGGCTTAAAGAAAATTGACAGTGTATGTTTTTGTATTGTACTTTTACAGTACAGTCAACAGCTGAGGTCTCATTGGGCTGGTCAGTTCACTTTTCCTGGACAGGCTAAGTCCCTGTAAGCGGATTAGCAGTACTTAGTGAGATCACCCCCCCCCCCCCCCCCCCCACACACACACACACAGTAACTTACAACACCTTGTGGGCCAGTGGCTGAGTTCTCAACAGCTGTCCATCTCGGGAGAAAACTGACAAATGCCCTCTTGCAGAAGGGTACTAATAATGGCAGAAAAGGTATATGGTCAACCTCTACAACGGCCCCCACCCATAGGGGCTTGAAGAAATATATGGGCTGCATAATGCTTCCACGCAGAGCTGAATCCAGCCTGCACACTATTACTGGTAAACCACTTAGAGGATCTAAGCCTGTCCAGGAACTGCGGTGCGAGGCGGACCGTCCATGCTAATAAACCCTATTGGTTTCATTTGGCAACAGTGCTTGAGATGTCATTTTATCTCAGTGTCGGGTAAAAGTCCCACAAAATTGGAAGCAACATCTCCAAAATGACCTTTACAGTGTTGATGGGGACGTTAAACCTCAAATCAAACAAATCAACCTCTACAGAATAAATTTACCAACATGGAAGTGAAGGTAATGATCTGGAATCAATACAATTAACCCACACCTCCCATCAGAGACACCATAGGGAAAGAAACACAAACATGAAATAACTAGACCCTAGTGGAAACATCAATAGCGGAAAGCCAAAAGGACAGTTACTTTCTTACAAAATGATCAGTTGGCAATCAAAACAAAAAGATGCAAGTGACACACACACTCAAAGACAAACATAACAAAAACAAACGGCGACAGAAGAACCGCCTTGGAACAGTCAGTGAAAAGAATTTTCAGGTAACCCTGTAGGTATTCACCATATTTGCATTATTTGCTGGGTCCCAGCTTGCCCATTGTCAATATTGGAAAAACAGGTAACCAGACCCCCCTGACCTTTCAAGGTCAGGGGGGTCTGGTTACCTGTTTTTCCAACTCTGATAACCTTCAGACTAGGAACCAGCAGATAATGCAAATAAGGTGAATACAAAGAGAAAGTGAAGTAATTCCTGTTTTCTATTGTAGGAGTATTGAGGCAGCTAAACGACAGTCGTACTCAGCTCGAGGAGCTATGGGCAGCTAGGAAACTGAAGTTGGACCTCTGTTTACAACTTCGATTGTTCGAAAGAGATGCAGTGGAGGTAAAGTTGATTAACCCATTTTGTCCTGTATACAATCTTTCCCATTATATACAGCAAGACTAGGGGTGTTGAGTTTGAGTTATTTTTACCCTTTTTGTACCAAATGGAATCTTCCTACAAGATACAAGATACAAGATACAAGAATCTTTATTTTGAGTCGGTTTTTACATAACGAGAGAACATTAGCTAGTAGCTATTTACCGACTAGGTTAACAAACAACGTAACTATTTAACACAACAACCTGTAAGAGAAACACATGATTAAAATAATGTTATATATATAATTATGATAGCTAAACCTTGTTAAACTATAAGATAATCTATATAGGGGGAGTTCTGAAATAAGCACATTAAATGGATAGGCACAGTTAATGATTTATAAACATAAAGAAATGATAATCAAAATACAATAGGGCTGCAAAGTAATAAAATAATAGTAATAATAATAATAAAACTAACAAGCACAGCAAGCAAACTGGGATAAATGACATAAAATACTGAAATAGGGGCTGCAGTGGGGCCTGTCTGCCGTCCCACCCCCCTTAATAAAAGTATTAGAATTTGAGAATGTGATTGCTAATAGAATCACATGAATTGTCAGATTGGGCAATATATAGGATTTGACACAGGACCGACAGCATCCCCACACAGGAAGGGTAATTGAACTGGCATGCAATTTAGAACAGCACAAATGAATCAAAGCGCCAAAAGGCACTGAAATGACAGATTCTGTGAAAAACCAGTGCTTCAGCTGAAGTGCACGACCCGCCGGATGCTTTTAGCTTTATGAGTGTAACCATATATGGGTATGACGGCCATTTTGGTCATGTGACCTGGACCTAAAACGGCTCCCCCAATAAATGCGCCTTATCGTAAGGAGCAAAAATATATCTTGTACTTTAGTACTGTATTCTGAATGGTTTGCAGGATAAAATGCATTCTCACTTTTCCAGTACAAAAGCATATGTGTCAAAGTTTGACCTAGGCACAAAGAAGGTCAAGGTCAACCCAGGGTCACCATTTTAGCAAATGATGATGGGCCTACGTCCCAGAAGCTATTTATCAAGTTTCGTGGAAATCTGCCCAGTGGTTCTGGAGAAGACTATTTTTGAAGGGTTTTTATTTTACCATATATGGCTTGGCGGCCATTTTGGTCATGTGACCTGGACCCCATGAGCAAATTTTGGTTTCCCCCATCCCATAGAGGCCCCATATGAAATTTGACTTCAATCGGCCCAACGGTTTCCGAGGAGAAGCAGTTCGAAAATTTTCACATTTTTCGCCTCGGCGAGGCTATACTAAATGGAATGTAATACTTCGCAAGTTCATTGGTTAGATCTCATTGATATCTATCAGTATGCCAAAAATTGTTTAAATATTCCAAGCGGTTAAGTCACTATCACCATTTTTCACAAACGGGTTACGGACGGACAGACAGACATACCATATATGGCTTGGCGGCCATTTTGGTCATGTGACCTGGACCCCATGAGCAAATTTTGGTTTCCCCCATCCCATAGAGGCTTCATATGAAAGGGGGAGTTCCAGCGTATAGTAAATTTCCATAGGGTTCTGCCCACGCACAGATTTCCATGATATTGTGCATAATTAATGCCTGGTAAATGATTATTCATTACTTAGCTATTTCACTGTCATATCTGTTTTCATTATAAATCTACAATGTTTTGTTTATTTCCACTTCCGAAAATAGGGGTACCCTCAAACAAGTGTATATATACATAACAGCTTCTTATGTTTTGGAGTTATTTTGTTCTCAGACATCTTTGTAGTCATTTGTGATTATTTTTGTATCACATTTGCTATTGTTCAGTTGAAGTTCCATAGACCATGATCAATTTCATATGGAGCAGACCCCAGGTTTCACAACCATAAAATCTTTTGGCATATGTTTGACTTTTGATTTCACACTGTTGCAGTTCTTGTCACCCCATCATTTTAATATGAAAATTGCCCATGTATATATAGAACATTTTGTCCAACTTTCTTGAAAATCTGAGGCCGGTAACATACTGCATTTGAACATTGAATAGTAGTGGTCAGATTTTTTATTTTTTTTTTCAAACCATTTGTAGATATGGTATAACATTTTCAATCGAGAAATTGCTCACCAATATATATACACATGAATATATGTATGTTTAAGCCTTGATTGTGTAGTATGAGCTCATTTAATCAACATTTGTATCAGTTATGGTACCCTAGGGAACACCAAAAACACAATTCACTTTGAGCGCTCATTAACAATTCAATCGGATTTTATTGAAACTATATTTCATTTCTTAACAGGCGCTTTTGCATTTAATGTAATCCTAAAGCCTGCTGAAGCTTCTTATGACAAAGATTGTTGAAATGGCAAGTAAAATGAATGGTTCTATCGCTTGACTCTCTGAACTGATGCAGTCTACTTAAAAAGTTTGGCTCTTTTGTCACCGCCCCCCCCCCCCACCCCCACCCCCCACACATCCCGCAAAATCTCGACTAAAGCACAAACAAATGTCGCCTGCTGTGCAAATCAGCGTCAGAAACTTATATTCATAAATATGATCTATTTATATTCTTAAATATGATCCAGAAAGCAACCAGTTATTTTTTGAGTAACATGAATTAGTATAATAGAGATGACCAATCAGTTCAGCTTTCGAACTATTTCAGATGAAGAAAAGAGCAAACGGTATATTTGCTACCAGTATTATGGAAAAATATAAAACCAACTGCAGATTTTGGTTCAGGAATATGCTAATAGTACAACTATCAGCTGATTTACGCCATTTGCAAAAACAGATGAATACAGGGCTAGAAAACTTAACACAAATGACAAATACAGATGACTAAAAATGCGAATGGTATTACAACATCTAAATATAATATCAGCTATCAAATGCATTAGTTACAGCAACTTGCCTTCCATCTATTTCATTTGGGGAAGTGTATACCAAATGCCAATTTTACAACTAGTTACAGTGTGACTAGCTCTGCTTTTATTTTGAAGACTAATACAGTGTAGCTTACACTTTTGCAGATGTTATAATGAACCTAGAAACAATGCAGAAAATAGCTTTCATGAACTCACAAAACCTTTGGTTGGGGAGCGGAGTGTGAGTCTCTTTGACCAAGTGATGTAAGAAAAAATGATCAACACATGGACCGATCAATCATTAGAACAAATGGAAAAATCAGTCTGTCCCTTTACAGCTAGCAATTTATTGGCTGCTGTTTTATTTTAAAGAAGAGAAGGACAACAGCAAACATAATTAAAGAAAAAAATAGGACTATGCAAGTAATTTATTAAGCAGATTCAATACGTCATTGCGTATTACTGACATCAAGTTCTTTTTATTGCGAGGTTTAAAAATATACAGAAAGACCAAATAAAACAGGGTAAAAAGATCCACCTTGTCTTATTCCTATTCTGCCATAATGTAATTTTTTCGGGATTATCATTTTTACAAAACTGTCAAAACTAACATTCATCATGAACATTGCATGAATGCATTTTATTTTTTCTCTTTCAACTGTTTGGATTGAACTGGTATACTTTGCTAACGTATGTTCTCATTTACTTTTGAAAAGTCAAACTAAAACGCCTGTATCTTTGTGTGTGTGTGTTGGGGGGGGGGGGGGGGGCAGGTGGTGTGGGGATGGGGGAGAGAGTTTTTATTACATAAATGCCTATGCTAAGCTTTGTATGATAACGTGACACCAAATGGTCATTAAAAACACAATAAAAATACACTTTAAGGAAATCTTGTCCCCTTATATTGCAACTGATTTTAGCACAAAAATAGACCTGAACCCACATCTAGCAATCAAAAACAATGTTACCGGTTTCTGACTTTTCTGAAATTTGTTTGCTATGAAGAGGATATATGTGGCCTATTTTATATGCAATATCTTGGGGTGACAAGATCAGTAACACATCTTACACCTATGATGAAAATCTCATTGTTTATAAATTTTCATGAAAAGTAGAAGAAATTTTGAAAATAAATTTATCAGAAAAATTAAAAGACATAGACACATTTACATTTTTTGTATTAGATTAATCCTTATAGAGTTCTGTTGCCAATCAAAGCAACAAAATTTGAAAATAATCATACCTATTGATTTAAGACTGAAAAGTTCACAGGTGTGTATGACCTCTACAGGGGACTACCCCAGGGAGCTCTCCTGAGACCTATAGTAATTTATCAAATGAAACGTAGTTATATATATAGTTGATAGTCCTCAAGTAAACAACAATTGAAGTTTCAAGAAAATCTGTGCGTGGGCAGATTTGGAACTCCCCCTTTGACTACAATCGGCCCAACGGTTTCCGAGGAGAAGCAGTTCGAAAATTTTCACATTTTTCGCCTTGGCGAGGCTATACTAAATGGAATGTAATATTTCGCAAGTTCATTGGTTAGATCTCATTGATATCTTTCAGTATGACAAAAATTGTTTAAATATTCCAAGCGGTTAAGTCACTATCACCAATTTTCACAAACGGGTTACGGACTGACAGACAGACTGACAGACTGAGCGAATGACAGAATGACACGGTGATTTTAGGGCACTCTTAGAAAATCAACCGACTTCAGTCGGTCGCTTTTCTGCGGGTCGTGCAATTCAGATTTACTTTATTAAGTGATAATGACAATGGCGCTGGAGTGCTGATTTTTAGTTTGGTTCACAAAACTGAGGTGAATCGGCTGTTAAACACTTTCATCTTCATTTTACTTGGACATTATAAATAAAACAACATGCAAATGACTACCCAGCAGGCACACGTCCCTAGGGCAACGTCAAATCAACGTCGATGCAACGTCATGACCTTGCACCGACGTTGATTTGGCGTCACAATTACGTCATGTGCCTGCTGAGATAGTTTCCAGTTTTATGACAACACATAGCCGCAACTTTCTTGTTAAAGCTTACACTTGTTGACTGAGATGTGTTTCGCGGCTTAGTCAAGAACCTGCCTTATTTCGTGAGCTACAATAAAGGAGAACACTTTTTGTGCGATGTTTTAAGTTTTGCGGCATGTGACTAATTATTTATCACAACATTGTGCTTACATATTCAGTTATTTAGACCTATACAACAGAATTGGACAGTGATAACTGTTAGGAGTTTATTATTGCTAGCTTGCTACCGTACGGTGAAGTTTCTAGCGTCACGTACTTCGCATTTAATTAGGTCATGTAAGTGTTATGAGTCTGTACCCTTTCAACCCTTTATAGCCAAGTACAGATACCTACAGATGCAAACAGTGTAGAACCTGGTGAGATGGCTCACAATGATACACCACATTCGGTTCTACATGGTTTGACATGCTATTGACGACTATTGACTAGACACCTAATTTACATGTGTAGAATGGACGCGTACAAATTCAGTGACTGAAGAGTGAACTGGAGAAACTTGTGGGTTGAAGGGGTAAAATCTTAACCTGGCCTGTAACTGTTGTGTGCGGTCAGGACCAGACAAAGCGGCTTGGCCGATTATCAAAAGTTAAATACAGCTTATTATACGGTCTATTTTCTTTATTTTTCAAAGTTTATCTAGATACTTAAATGGTGTGCACTGATTGTTGCTCTATACATATTTTTTTTTTTTTTTTTTTATAAAAATATGCAAAGGTACTTTAATGGCGTATTGATACAAATATAATTAATCATAACCCATTTTGTACTGAATGTAATATTATTACTTATCTGACGAAGATTTCATTTCGAAATCCCGGTTCAAAATTAAGGGGCGTCAGCTAGAAATATAGGAATTAATTTAGGAAAAAAATGGGCTAACTTTCGACAACAATGAAGCCCGCAGTGAAGGCCGTGTTTAGACGCCGCCGCCAAGATTCGCAAATGACCAATTATGCGGTCCTCTGTATAAAATGGGAACTTTCCTTATGCATATTCAATTAACTTTTCCCGTTTTGTTTGTAATTTAAGAAAGATCATTTTTGTATTTTGATTACAAATGAAACAAAACATGTGATCAAAATGCGGAAATAATGCCATGAGAAATTAGTTTTGAGACAGCGAGCATGAAAAGTCAACAAACAACGGACTATTTGCGCGGAGTCATATTTCAAAAGTAGTGGAAGCCGGAAGTTCGGACGTTAAAATTGTAAACATGCAGCACGACGAAGAATGACAGAAAGAATCTGTCATTAAAAACAGGCAATACAAACATAAAGGAAGCTTGGCATGCACATAGAGAACAAAGTACACACGTCATCCCGAAATCACGCCTACTGGGATTTTAAAACAAATTTGACATTAGATATATGCAGTTAAAAAAAAAACAAAAAAACTGGTGATACTCAGTAGAACCGCCCCATTGAGGCGGCTCCAATGAGCACCCGCAGTTTATGCAAAAAAAAAAAAAAAAAAAAAAATTGTTGATACTCAATAGAACCGCCTCATTGAGGCGGCTCTAATGAGCACCCACTGTTTATGCCAACCAGTAATAAGGGCAACAGATAGCATATAACACCCCAGCCCCGCGTTCAGAGGCGGGGCTCTGGGGGTTAAAGAAAAAAAAAAAAAAAAAAAAAGCAGGCATGCTTTCGCGATGACAATTTAGGACGAGCACCACAAAACACAACTAGCACATAGTTATAACATAGTTATCCTTTTATATGGCAGGGGTTTATTTCGCAAATTTGTGTTTTCTTAAAATTTGTTTGGAAAATAGCTGATTTTTTTTTTGGCAAATTGTGTAGGCCCTGATCAGATGCTGCAGAATGCCTGCACTGTTTGCCAGTGTATAATGTTTTGGGGTTTCTGGTACAAAATGGGTAAAAAAATTATTCAGAAAATTGCTGAAGTTGTTATACTTATACATAGGAAATTATATGTGCTTTGTGTGAAACATATAGAAGTTATTGCAAACAGTGAAGGCCCTGATCATCTGCCACACATTCTTTCACAACAGGCAAAGGAATCTTGGATTTAGCCCTTAAATAAGAATATAAGAATCTGATATGGGGTTCTGTTGTAGATGAGCGTTTCCAACCCGAGGGATGACCGTGCTGAGCGGAACCAAGGCTACGCCGAGGTTCCGCTCAGCACGGTCATCCCGAGGGTTGGGAACGCCCATCTACAACAGAACCCCATATTGGATTCTTATTCTTGCACAACACCTCCGGTTAGTTTTGACAGCTCGCACATGTATATTGTTTGCAAAATAAAAGTAGTGCGGAAGTAGTTCCGGCAGTTGAATAGAATTGAAGCGCATTTATGTTAGTTGCCTGGGTCGGAACACCAGGGTCAGAACATAAATTTCTATCCCAGGGTGAAATCACGGATTTCCTTGTCTGGTGTGCAAGAAATTCTTATCCTGCACAGGTATAGGATAAAATTCAGGAATTCTCACGTTTGATATGCACTGATTGAATAGGACGTTATATACCCCGTTGTAAAGTTGACACCCTTGCACTTTTCATTACATCACTACACATAGCTATCACCATATGAGGAAGTTGACAGATTTGATCACCACTGTGTCTCGAAACATTCTTTTATGAAGATTGGCCATGGAATATTTTCTGTGGTCAGTCTCATTCAAGAAGGGCAGTTGTCAGTTTTTTGCAAAAGAATTTTCACAGTACTGGTTAGCAGTTTTTGTCGGTCAGTTGTAAGTAGACAAATCACGCACGCGCGCTTGTGATTTGTCTACTTTACAACTGACCTCCAAACTGTGATTTATTACTCAACAAATCACAGTTAGAGCTGATCTATTTCTTAAATCATTTAATCACTTAGATGCTATAATTGGAAAAATACTTAAAAAGCATTAAAATGTTAACCCTTCTCTAACTGAATATTCTGTTAAGCCACACCAATTTCTGACTTTGAACCAATCAGATTTCTGCATGTAATTTATTCCTACAAATTCATAAACTGAATGTCAAACAGTGTAGATCCTGATCAGATGGCTTCTTCAGAAGCCATCTGATCTGGATCTACCCTGTTTCCATAGATATGGGTTGTCGTGAACAGCATGATAAGAGTTAACACCCTTCTATAAAAAAATTTCTCATCTGAATGGGAAGACTTTCACTGGCCTGTGTTATGTATGTCAAACTTTTGTTGAAGAAGAATCTTACTTAGGAAAATGGTTCCACCGTCAGGGGAGGTAACTTGTTTAAAATTGTTTTCTTATTTTGTTTCCTTGCAATTTACTTCATGATCCATAGGGGTCAACTCTTAAAGGAAAGAATTTGCTCCCTTTTCATTGGGGATCTTGATTGATTGTTTAGTGTTTGACAACACATCATTTCTTGTGGGTCATTTTGTGTCATCTCCCAGAGAAAGGGACAAAAGAGATATTAGAGGAGAAGAAAGTGAGGGACAGGAGAGAAAGAGGAAAATGAACGGAAGTATAGAAACAGAAGAAATAACAACACTCCTCTACCATCACCTGCTGCAAGGACAGCAGGCCTTGACCAAATGCATGGCAATGTCAACTGGACGCCCAGGTGACACAAGATACATGTCATCTGTGCCTCACCCAACCACCCCATCATTTGGGCTCTTCAAGGGCAAAAACTTTCTTTTAAGACCCCTCTTCATTGGGGGCTTTTATTGCAGAAAAGTAAACAGAAAGTAAAAGTTATGTCCCTAGAAATTATAGCAGGAGTAGCAGGAGTCAAGCCCAGTTTTTCACTGAAAAATAAGAGAAAAAAATAGATTGTCATCTGCTGTTGGTTGAACTGGTTAAAAGCTTCATTATTTTGTTTTAGGTGTCATCTCAACTGGAGCTTTGGGCGGAGGAACTACAGCACCAGGAATTGGTAACCGACGGCAACAAGGCAGAGCAAATGCTGGTCATGCATAACGAACGAGTGCTGCACATGCAGAACTGTACATTTGAGGTACTGCAGAGGGGACAGGAGTTAGCACAGGTAAATTTGTTGAAAGACAAGGCTTGAAGCCTCTTTTCTTGCACACCAGACAAGGAAATCCGCGATTTTACCCTGGGATAGAAATTTATGTTCTGACCCTGGTGTTCCGACCCCAAATCGAATATAATCGCGTGTTTGATGAATGCACTGGTTGATTACGACCTTGTGTGGGCGGTCGTTAAGGTTGACGTCATGTCACTTAACATTCCTGCAGTGTCAACACAATATGGCGGACGTAGGTAACCGAAGTGACTGCAGCATTGAAATTCCGCACTAAGAAATGGAAGGTATGCAAGAAAAAGAATCCAATATGGATGTGAGGGGTGGATAGAAAAATCCGTCCCTCGGGATCACTGTCCGGCATCACTCGGCAAGCCTCGTGATGCCGGACAGTGACCCTTGGCACGGATTTTTCTATCCACCCCTCACGCCCATATAAGATTCTTATATTGTGTAGTGGTTAAGGTACTCCCCTCATTAATCATGGATTCAATTCTGGGTTTCTCCGAACATTCCAATAGGTATGTAAATCAAGGTCCAGTCATCCCCAAATGATCTTTGCTGTTGGTAGAACATAAAACTGAAGCATTTTAGATATAGGTAATGGAGGTATTATGCTATCCAAGTAGAAGCCTCTGTGGTAAAGTGGTTAAGCTACTTTTGATATAAACCAGGGCTCCAAGGTTCTGTCTTCCGCTAACTTGGAGATTATTTCCTGAGAAAATGCAAGCCAATTACTTATCGGTCTGCCGCTAACTCAAAAGAGTTCATTTTCAGAGAAAACGGCAAACCAGTCTGCTGCTGAGAGTTTATTTTCTGAGAATATGGCAAGCCAGTTACTACCCATCAGGCTGCTGCTAACTCAGTAAGAGTTTATTTCCTGAGAAAACAGCAAGCCAATTACTACCCATCAGTCTTCTTCTAACTCAGTAAGAGATTATTTCCTGAGGCTAACTCAGTAAGAGTTAATTTCCTGAGGAAACAGCAAGCTGTTTAATACCCATCAGGCAGTCGCTAACTCAGTAAGAGATTATTTCCTGAGGCTAACTCAGTAAGAGATTATTTCCTGAGGCTAACTCAGTAAGAGTTAATTTCCTGAGAAAACAGCAAGCCGTTTAATACCCATCAGGCAGTCGCTAACTCAGTAAGAGATTATATTCTGAGGCTAACTAAGTAAGAGTTTATTTCCTGAGAAAACAGCAAGCCATTTAATACCCATCAGGCAGTTGCTAACTCAGTAAGAGATTATTTCCTGAGGCTAACTCAGTAAGAGTTAATTTCCTGAGGAAACAGCAAGCCGTTTAATACCCATCAGGCAGTCGCTAACTCAGTAAGAGATTATTTCCTGAGGCTAACTCAGTAAGAGTTTATTACCTGAGAAAACAGCAAGCCATTTAATACCCATCAGGCAGTCGCTAACTCAGTAAGAGATTATATCCTGAGGCTAACTCAGTAAGAGTTTATTCCCTGAGAAAACAGCAAGCCAATTACTAGCCATCAGTCTTTTTCTAACTCAGTAAGAGATTATGTCCTGAGGCTAACTCAGTAAGAGTTTATTTCCTGAGAAAAAAGCAAGCTATTTAATACCCATCAGGCAGTCGCTAACTCAGTAAGAGATTATATACTGGGGCTAACTAAGTAAGAGTTTATTTCCTGAGGAAACAGCAAGCCAGTCACTGCCCATCTGGCAGTCGCTAACTCAGTAAGAGATTTTATTTCCTGAGAAAACACAAGCCATTTACTACCCATCACTTAGTTCCAAACTCAGTAAGAGTTTATTTCCTGAGGAAACAGCAAGCCAGTCAGTTTGCCGCTAACTCGGTTATAGTTTATTTTCTTAGATTATCTCTGAATTTAGCAATATTATCTCGGAATTTAGCAATATGAGCATTGTTTGATATGTCTGTATTGGAATTCATTATAAAGCCAAATTCTTTAGACTTGTAAACATCTTGAGAACAAATACGGCCATTATACTGAGGTTCCTCTGTATTTAACATTTTATCCTGTGTTCTTGTAAAAATAATTTCAGTTGTTTGAGACCACTGGTATCCAGCTGATGGCTGACAGTCACTACGATGCTCCGACCAGAATCCAAGAACTTCTGGAATACCTCCATGAGCGAGAAGTTGATCTTGAAACTCTTGCCGACTCCAAGAGGAACCGTCTTGAGCAGTGTGTGCAGTTACGGAACTTTGAAGTGGAAGCAAGACAGGTATCAATATCCAAAGACAGTTAATCCTACTGTCATAATAACTGTCACTCAGGCTGATCTCAAAGATGCCAAGAAAATCATTAGGTGTCTCACAGCTGTGGTTCGAGCCTCGCAATGGTTTTTCGCCAGGTACTCTGGTTTTCGCCCATCTCTGATTAAAGATCGACTTGAAATAAGTAAAATAACCTTGAAAGGGCTGTAAAACCAAAGAAAAGAAAATGTCGTCTGTTGGGAATTCTTGCAAACTTTAAAATGTCTTTTTTTGGCGTACAGGCCGTGTGGTGGCCGTAAAACGTCTCCCCGTAACATCAACCATAGTGCAGTTTATATTTTACTTTTGGTCCTTTGAGATCAGCATGACTATTCTGAGAAATCAGAAATAAATTATTAGTTTAGACTCAAATTCTAGACAGGTTTCTAATTATTTGGACTTCATTTTGATTTATATCAGTCTTTGAATCGACTGCCTATTCGAAATTCGCAAAAATTGCAGTATGCTTCCTCTGGCTTTCGTTGCCGGATCATTACAGGGTCACTGATGAGGCTTTATTAGCCAAAATTTATGTAGTATGACCCATCTTCTTTCTTATAAATATTTTCATTGCTCTTAAAGGAACTCATTTTTTATTTTTATTCCTCTGTTAGCAACAAGTAACCAGCAGACAACAAAGCAGACGACAATAGTTGTGACTGGCACAGGGGCAATGCTACATCATGCATAGCAATCTTTACAGTTGTATAGGGAAAAACCTTTCTGCTTCTCATTTTGACTGTAACAAGCAAAATCTTTGAGCATATTTTCTGCATAACTAATTTAACCCTTATCTTGCTGAATATTCATTTAAGCCACACCCATTTCTGTCTATCAACCAATCAAATTACTTGATGTAATTTATTGCTACAGATTCATAAACTGAATGACAAACAGTGTAGATCCTGATCAGATGGCTTCTTCAGAAGCCATCTGATCTGGATATGCACTGTTTGCAAAGATAGGGGTTGTCGTGAACAGCAAGATAAGGGTTAACAAACATGACAAGGGACTCCCTACTCACATTTTTGCGGTAATGAATATGAGAATATTCTGGGTCATATGTCTTCACTACATAATGAGCATAAAAAGCAGGGGCATATGTTATTTTTCTTATTTCCTCTCCAAGACATAGGTTGTGGGTACTCCTAAGAACTGCCTCATTGAGGTGGTTCAAACCAACACCCAAAACCTATGTTTTAAATATAAATATGAAAAATGCCACAGAGCGCTGATTTGTTTGTTTGTATTGGAGTTTAACGGTCCAGTCAACATGATTTAGGTCATTTTTGAGCTGGTCAGTTTACCTAGCCACACTTTTCCTGGGCAGGCTTATACGTAAGCGGTTAACCAGTACAGTGCACATTCTTTCGCCAGAAACTGACAACTCTACTTCTTGAATCAACGGAAGGGAGAGAATGACCATAGAAAAGATTTCATGATCAATCTGCACGAATGAATGTTTCCGACCCCGGCAGGTTTTGATCCCCCGTCCTCATCATGAAAACACGCCTTTATTATTTTGACCCCCTAAAACACTTATTTATACAGTAAAACTGGGGTTTCCGGGGGTATACCTTATTTTTCTTATTTCTGCTCTAAAATATAGATTGTGGGTACTCGTTGGAACCGCCTCAATGAGGCGGTTCTAACGAGTGCCCACAATCTATATTTTGAGCAGAAATAAGAAAAATATCACAATTTTTCATTATGAAATTTTCATTTTTTCGGCGATAAAGGTGGCAATGTATTTGTATAGGCGTGTTTGCGTAATGTCCTGATCACCAGTCATACACACATCTGCCTGAGATAAAAGTGCAGACTTAATCATTAGATCTCTCACCACTTTGGGTTTGAGCCCGGCTCAGGCAACATGTGAGATGAAGTTCTGCAACGGAAGGTCAGGTGTTTTTTTTCAGGTTCTCTGGTTTTTGCCCACCTCTGATTCAGCAAATTCTTGTCGAAACACTGCTCTCCTCTTTTCCCAACTACAGTTCTACTTTTGGAGATTCACAGTATAAAGTCACCTTTGTGATCTGTAATACAGAGGAACTTACCGTATTCGCCCTAATTACTGCATATGCTCCTATAAGCGCACACTAAAGGTATTTTTGAAAAGGAAATGCATAAGCGCACACTTTACAGTAATCTCCCCTTGAAGCTCTCATAGTAAATCTATAAAAACTTACCATTATTTCTTTTAACAGTGAAGGCAATGCTTAAGTATCTTTTTCCGTCACTTTAAATATCAGTATGCATCATCTTGGAAGCTGGTTTTTCGTATCAAGTGTGCGCTAATTAGGTAGATTTTTCACCATGATTTTATGACACGATTTTGAAAAAACAAAGTGCACGGTGCGGTAATTAGGGAGAATACGGTAGTTATAAAGTGAAAACATAACCATTCAGGAGACAGTAGAAGAATCCATTAACCCTTATCTTGCTGAATATTAATTTAAGCCACACCCATTTCTGTCTATCATCCAATCAAATTACTTGATGTAATATATTGCTACAAATTCATAAACTGAATGCCAAACAGTGTAGTTCCTGATCAGATGGCTTCTTCAGAAGCCATCTGATCTGGATCTACACTGTTTGCAAAGATAGGGGTTGTCGTGAACAGCAAGAATCCATTAATATTATGCACACATGTGCTGCGTGTTGTCTTTTGTGGTAAATGACACCAAAACATAACCATTCATGAGACAGTAGAATAATCCGTTTTTATTATGCACACATGCTGTCCCATTCAAGAGACAGTAGAACTGTCCATTTTTGTTAGCTTGGCTGTTTTCGAAGAAAAGGACGAGGTATTTTCATAGCTCTGGCATCGTCGTCGTGCAAAAACTTGGACATTTTGTCTGCTTCATCGTCGTGCAAAAACTTGGACATTTTGTAATATCTCTGTCATTACTGAACATATTTACTTGAAACTCGGAACTAGTTGCTCATTATGAAATGGGGCTGCAGCCGAGCATTGGCACCTGCATGCGGTGCTCTTGTTTTCCATCCATCTACCTTAGGAGCGATTAAATCATTTTCACACTGATTGTTGATTAAATTTTATTAGGGATTTAAGCAAATTAGAGATGTAACTTGACCTTATTTTCACACCTTGTCACATGGAACATTGTAGGCTTATTGATAGCACCGGAGGCATGCGTTTACAGTGTTAAAGTAGAATAGTTTGATCTGTGACAAATATGGTCCGTGTTTATAATACAACTTAGTTGGACCGGAGTTCCGTGTTATAATGAGGTTGAGGTATAATTCCACTAATCCATCTTGAGCTTTGGATTCGTCTTATTAACATTATCATTACTATGAGTTTTGTCATTTTATCGAATGTTACTATAGAGAGTTGATTCCATGTCCGAGGGCAGCCATAATAGATTTAGATACATAACTTGACCTTATTTTCACACCTTGCCACATGGAAGATTGTAGGCTTATTGATAATGCTGGAGACATGTGTTTACAGTGTTAAAGTAGAATAGTTTGATCCATGACAAATATGGTCGGTGTTTATAAAAGGATTCGGTTAACCAGCTGTTCGTTGGTTGGACTTGAGTTCCGTGTTATAACGAGGTTGAAGTATATTACCATAAATCCATCTGGAACTTTGGATTTGTCTTATTAACCCATTTAGTACCGGAAACCCCAAAACAGGTACCCTGGAAAACAGTGCATGCCAAGATCAGACGCCGCAGAACGCGGCGTCTGATCAGGGCCTCCACTGTTTGCTAAAAGTTAAGTCATTTTCCAAATTATTTTTGATGAAAATACAACCTGACACCCCAAAATTTTGAAATGGACTCCTATATATAAGGAGGAAGATTCCATTTGGTACTAAAAGGTTGAACGTTATCATGTCGCTATAGAGAGGTTATTCCATGTCCAAAGACAACCATAATAGACTTAGTCCATCATTTTCTTATCAGGTGATATCATGGATTCGGAATGGAGAGTCAATGCTGTCAGCCAGCTTTATGTGTCCTAACTCACTGGTGGAGGCAGAACAATTGAAGAAAGAACAGGATCAGTTTATGATGGCCATAGAGGTGGGTTTATTGTAACTACTCTATACATAGTTGATGTTTTGATTGAATTGAGGTTTTACATCCCTGTCAACACCATTACGGTCATTTTGGAGATGTTGCTTCAAGTTTTGTGGGACTTTTACCTGACATTGAGATGAAATGACATTTTAAGCCCTGCTGCTCAAACAAACAAAAAGGGTTTTTATATAGGGACTGTATGATTCACACCAATTACATAGTTGATGTAAATCGATATACTACAGCCCCTTTATAGCACTATTATAGGGATCCAAAGTAGAAACCATTTTTGTGAATCAGTTGTGTTATATCCAAACAAAAATGTAAAGATTATCTGGAAAAATCACCACTTATGGTCATTTTTTCTATATTTGTAGGCTATAGATTTATGTAGAAAATTGACTGTATATGGTCATTTTTATGCCCCCGCATCGGATGATGCCGGGGGCATAGAGTTTTTCGGTTTTCCGTATGTGCATCCGTGGGTACGTGTGAATTGCATCTGAATGTACGTCCTTCTGTGCGAAAGTGTGTACGTACATTCTTACGTGCGTACGTACGTACGTAATCCTGTTAGACTCAGGTTAAGGTTTTTGTACCAGGTAGAACTTGAGCTCATATTTTCCAAACCATACAATAGATTTGGTTTATATTTAGTATGATGATAGATATAGGTCCAAAATTTTATTCAGCAACAACCCCACCAATACCCGTGACCTCAAGGTCAAGGTTACAGACTTAGAAATTTATCATGTTTAAGACCTAGATTAAGGTATTTGTACCAGATAGAACTTGAGCTCATATTTTCCAAACTGTGTAATGAATTTGGTTCATATTCGGTATGATGATACATATAGGTCCAATGGTTTATTCAGCAATACCCCCACCCATACCCATGACCTCAAGGTCAAGGTCACAGACTTCGAAAAAAAATTAATGTTTAAGACTCAGGTTAAGGTATTTGTACCATGTTGAACTTGAACTTTTATGATTCATTTGGTTCATATTTGGTTTGATGATAGATACAGGTCCAAAGTTTTATTCAGTAATACCCCCACCAATGCCTATGACTTCAAGGTTAAGGTCACAGACATAGAAATTTTCAAATTTAAGTATGTTAATAGCTTATATTTTCCAAACTTTATACCGGCCCGATAGCTCAGTTGGTAGAGTGTCCGCTCCAGGGAACGGGAGGTCACGGGTTCGATCCCGGGCCGCGACATACCAAAGTCGCTAAAAATGGTACTAGCTGCTCCTCGCTTGGCACTCAGATTTACGGGGTAGAGCTAGGACTGGTCAACCCAGTGTCAGGATAATGTGAATGGGTGTGGTATCATGTAATGTGTCTGGGACATGATACTTCAGTGAGGCAGCACTATAAAAGTGAGCATTGAGCTCCCTGTCGCAACCAGACACCGTCGTGATATGACTGAAAAATTGTTGAAAGCGACGTTAAACCCGAATTCACACACAATTTCCAAACTTTATAATGGATTTGCTTCATATTTGGTATGACAATAGTTGCAGGTCCAAAGTTTCATTGAGTCATACCCCTCACCCCTGATCTCAAGGTCAAGGTCACCGACATAGAAATTTTTTATATTATGTCTTTTGAGAGTTCATATTTCCTGAACCATTTGATGGATTTGCTTCATATTTGGAATGATGATAGATACAGGTCAAAATTTTATGACCTTAAGGTCAAGGTTTCAGACTTAGAAATGTTTAATGTTAACGTTTGTAAGAGCTCATATTTTCCAAACCATTTGATGTATTGAGTTCCTATTTGGTAATAGTTTTTTTTCAAAGGCTTAACCCTTTACCACTCAGGGATTTTGTGAATTTCGCTGATTTTCACAGTGTTGCACCTGACAGCAACTTGAACTAGCCATTGTTTCATAATGGATGGTCTATTTACACCAAACTCAGTATGAATGTTCATTGGGCAGTAGCCTTTCAAATGCAACCTTTGATGACTTGATCATTGTTGTCGTGGTAAAGAGGGGGCATCTCAAAGTTGGCAAAAAGTGTGTTTTCACATGAATTTTTGACCACATTTTAATCTTCACACAGCTCTCAAGGCAACAATTAAGGTGTTTGGCACTGGCCATTTTCACTGTTTGCAGCATGTTTTATCAGCATCAATTTTCAGGCATTTTTGACCCCAGACACACTCAGATATAAATTTTAGCGGCCGGTTGGGCCATACATCCAAAATTTTTCGGGATGTGAGGGGCGCACGAAAAAACAGGTCACTTTTTTGCCCGACAAATCCTAAAGCAAACATAACTATCCAGGGGTAGAAATGCAGATTTTAGGTGCTTCTGGGGCTTTAAATGTGGGGGGGGGGGTGCAGACACGTAAAAACACGTATCTGAGTGGGAAAGGGTTAATCAGCAATACACCAATCTATGCCAATGACCTAAGGACACTTTTCCAGGCGAGTTATGCTGTCCAATGACAGGTGTTATTGCAATATGAGTTGTTTTTTTTTGGGGGGGGGCGTGGGGGTTGGGGGGTGAGGTAGGTCCCTGGGCAGGGGCATTTGTGTTGTATTAACACATTTCTAGTTCTAAATAAGCTATACATTTTTGGAATCATAAGCTTGGTATTTTGTGATAAGTCAGGGACAGTTTTTGTAAATTCTCAATAAAAACCTATGTTGTGGCTATTCATTAGAACCACCTCACCAAGGTGGTATTCATTAAAACATAGGTTTATATGGAAAAATAAAGAAACCTATCCGTCAGTTATAAAAAATACATACCTTATCTGCTACTAAGGGGCAGCTATACTTTACTGCCAAAATCAGCTAATCACAGTTGAACTTCAGTGACTCAAATACTTTTGGGACCATACATTACGAAAACATGTCTATACAAATACATTGTAAACTTTACCGCCGAAAAACGAAAGTTTTAAGAAGAAAAATTGTGATATTTTCTTATTTCTGCTCCAAATATAAATCGTGAGTGCTTGTTAGAACAGCCTCATTGAGGCGATTCTAACGAGTACCCACAGTCGATATTTTAGAGCAGAAATAAGAAAAATAAGTTTTACCCTGTAAACCCCAGTTTTACTATACAAAAGTGGGGTTCAAGGGGGTCAAAATTATATAGGCATGTTTTCTTGATGAAAATCTGTTTGTGGAAGGTTGTTTGAGCTGCTGAGAGTTAATCGTAATGTATTGTCCGGAGGCATAATTGGGATAGTTTAGGATTCAAGCAGCTGCAACAATGATACTGCTTTGTTAATCCCCCGCCACAAAGCGGAGCGGGGATTACAGGAATGACCTTCGTCTGTCCATCAGTCCGTCCATTCGTCTGTCTGTCTGTCCGGGCAGACGAGAGGTACCTAGTGGGGTTAGGATTCTGCCCAATTCAACTGAATGGGGTTTATTCCGTAAGGCACAGTAACTTTTCAGTTAGTGGGGTTAAAAATTTCGTATGTGGGGTTAAAACTCTGTACAGTGGTGCGTTATGGGGTTAAAGTCTCTATAGACTTTACATTAGTAACCCCACAAGGTACCTCTACTAAGAACATCCGTAACCACTTTCTTGTCCGCTCCATATCTCCTAAACCCTTTGATAGATTTTCATTAAACTTAGGTCAATTATAAAATATCGGTATGGTTCATTTATTGGTTCTGCACATCAGCTCACTGAGGCGAATATTATTCGCCTCCGTGAGCTGATGTGCAGAAACAATAAATGAACCATACCGACTCAAGGTCAAGGTCACAGTTGAAGGTCATAAGTTTGAAACTTGGAATTTTGTGTCCGTTCCATATCTCCTTTACCCTTGGAAGGATTTTCATTAAACTTTGGTCAAATATTCTTCTCAGTGAACTGATGTGCAGAACTCATAAATGAACCATGCCTTCTCAAGGTCAAGGTCACATTTGAAGGTCAAGAATTTAAAAGTTTGATTTTTGTGTCCGTTCCATATCTCCTTTACCCTTCAAAGGGAGAAGCCTCCGTGGTGTAGTGGTTACACTATTTGCCTTGTAAACCAGGGATCGCAGGATCAATCCCAGGCTTCTCCTGACTTTCAGATGAGTCTTTAAACCAATGTCCCATCTCCGTATGACCTTAGCTGTTGGTGGAACGTAAAACTCACTCACTCACTCACCCTTCAAAGAATTTTCATTTAGCTTTGGTCAAATATCCCCCTCAGTGAGCTGATGTGCAGAACCCATAAATGAATCATGCCGACTCAAGGTCAAGGTCACATTTGACGGTCACAAGTTTAAAACTTTGAATTTTTTGTCCGTTCCATATCTCCTTTACCCCTCAAAGAATTTCATTAAACTTTGGTCAATTATCCCCCTCGGTGAGCTCATGTGAAGAGCTCATAAATGAATCATGTCGACACCAGATCAAGGTCACATTGGAAGGCCATATCTCCTAAACCCTTTGATAGATTTTCATTAATTGCACCCGCCCATCGGGGCTTGCAGAAATATATGGGCTGCATGATGCTTCCACGCAGAGCTGAATCCGACCCGCACACAAGTACTGGTAAACAGCTTAGAGGATCTAAGTCTGCCCAGGCAAAGCAGTGCGCACGAGTCGGACCGTCCATGCTTATAAACCCTCTTGGTCTCATTGGGCGACAGGGCTTCAGATTTCATTTCATCTCAATGTCAGGTAAAAAGTCCCACGAAATTGGAAGCAACGTCTCCAAAATGACCTTTTCAGTGTTTACGGGGACGTTAAACCTCAAATCAAACAAATAAACCAAAGATTTTCATTAAACTTTGGTCAATTATTCGCCTCAGTGAGCTGATGTGCAGAACCCATAAATGAACAGTTGAAGGTCATGAGTTTGAAACTTGGAATTTTATGTCTGTTCCATATCTTTACCCCTGGAAGGATTTTCATTAAACTTTTGTGAAATATACCCCACAGTGAGCTGATGTGCAGAACCATAAATAAACCATGCCAACTCAAGATCAAGGTCACAGGTGAAGGTCACAAGGTTGAGCCTTGATACAAAGTGCAGCGGTGGATTTGGCTGTCCCTCAGACTGCTTCCTTGTTAATATTATTTTGCAGTCCAGAATTGTCATAAAATGGATTTTATTATGCCCCCAACTTTGAAAAAGTTGGAGGGGCATATTGCTTCTGGTTCGTTCGTCCGTTCGTCTGTTCGTCTGTTCGTCCGTTCATCCGTTCGTCCGTCCGTCCGTTACGCTTTTGATGCATAGCATAACTAAAGAACCGTGTATGCTAGGGTTTTGAAATTGCATATATGGATTCCTCATGGAAAATTAGCTGACGCGTATTTTTTTTCTCGTCCGGATTATGCCCCCTTCAAGAGTTATTGCCCTTTGAAATTTTTTTAATAAAATCTTGTCAGCAAGATATCTCAAAAACTATTGGAGCTAGAGCCTTGAAAATTGGTGATTATATTGGTGGTGATGAGTAGATGAACTGATTAACTTTTGACAAAATTCCGAAAAATACTTTGTGAGTTATGGCCCTTTGTCATTTTGGTAATTTGTGCCCATTGTAATGTATGCTAAAAGTGATGCATACCATAACTTTAGAACCGTGTATTCTAGGGTTTTGAAATTTCATATATGGATTCCTCATGGAAAATTAGCTGAAGCGTATTTTTTTCTTGTCCGGATTATGCCCCTTTTAAGAGTTATTGCCCTTTGAAATTTTTTTAATAAATTTTTGTCAGCAAGATATCTCAAAAACTATTGGAGCTAGAGCCTTGAAAGTTGGTGAATATATTGGTGGTGATGAGTAGATGAACTGATTAACTTTTGACGAAATTCCGAAAAATACTTTGTGAGTTATGGCCCTTTGTCATTTTGGTAATTTGTGCCCATTGTAATGTATGCTAAAAGTGATGCACAGCATATCTTTAGAACCGTGTATGCTAGGGTTTTGAAATTTCATATATGGATTCCTCATGGAAAATTAGCTGACGCATATTTTTTTTTCTCGTCCGGATTATGCCCCTTTTAAGAGTTATTGCCCTTTGAAATTTTTTAATAAAATTTTGTCAGCAAGATATCTCAAAAACTATTGGAGCTAGAGCCTTGAAAGTTGGTGAATATATTGGTGGTGATAAGTAGATGAACTGATTAACTTTTGACAAAATTCCGAAAAATACTTTGTGAGTTATGGCCCTTTGTCATTTTGGTAATTTGTGCCCATTGTAATGTATGCTGAAAGTGATGCATAGCATATCTTTAGAACCGTGTATGCTAGGGTTTTGAAATTTCATATATGGATTCCTCATGGAAAATTAGCTGACGTATATTTTTTTTCTCATCCGGATTATGCCCCTTTTAAGAGTTATTGCCCTTTGAAATTTTTTTAATAAAATCTTGTCAGCAAGATATCTCAAAAACTATTGGAGCTAGAGCCTTGAAAGTTGGTGAATAGATTGGTGATGATGAGTAGATGAACTGATTAACTTTTGACAAAATTCCGAAAAATACTTTGTGAGTTATGGCCCTTTGTCATTTTGGTAATTTGTGAAAAACTTTGTCATCGTTCTAGCGCCTACATTTCTTCAACAATTTCAATATAACTTCACACAAATGTTCCTTATAAAAAATCTCGAGCGAGTTCTACTTTCAAGGACATGACCTCAAGGTCAAGGTCACTATGGCTATTTTTAGAAAAACTTTGTCATTGCTCTAGCGCCTACATTTCTTCACCAATTTCAATATTACTTCACACAAATGTTCCTTATAAAAAAATCTCGAGCGAGTTCGACTTCAAGGTCATGATCTCAAGGTCAAGGTCACTGTGGCTATTTTTAGAAACACTTTGTCATCACTCTAGCGCCTACATTACTTCACCAATTTCAATATAACTTCACACAAATGTTTCTTATGACAATGTCTCAGAGAGTTCGACTTTCAAGGTCATGACCTCAAGGTCAAGGTCACTGTGGCTATTTTAAGAAAAACTTTGTCATCACTCTAGTGCCTACATTTCTTCACTGATTTCAATATAACTTCACACAAATGTGCCTTATGACAATATCTTGAGCGAGGTCGACTTTCAAGGTCATGACCTCAAGGTCAAGGTCACTGTGGCTATTTTTAGAAAAACTTTGTCATTGCTCTAGCGCCTACATTTCTTCACTGATTTCAATATAACTTCACACAAATGTTCCTTATGACAATATCTCAAGTGTGTTCGACTTTCAGGGTCATTACCTCAAGGTCAAGGTCACTTGCTATTTTTAGAAAAAATTTGTCATCGCTCTAGCGCCTACATTTCTTCACCGATTTCAATATAACTTCACACAAATGTTCCTTATGACAATATCTCTAGCGAGTTCCACTTTCAAGGTCAAGGTCACTGTGGCTATTTTTAGAAAAATTTTGTCAATGCTCTAGCGCTTACATTTCTTCACCGATTTCAATATAACTTCACACAAATGTTCCTTATGACAATATCGCCAGCCATATCAACTTTCAAGGTCAAGGTCACAATGGCTATTTTTAGAAAAACTTTGTCATCGCTCCAGTGCCTACATTTCTTCACCGATTTTAATATAACTTCACACAAATGATCCTTATGACAATACCTCGAAAGATTTCGACTTTCAAGGTCAAGGTCACTGTGGCTATTTTTAGAAAAACTTTTTCATTGCTCTAGCGCTTACATTTTTTCACCAATTTCAAAATCGATTCACACAAATGTTCCTTATGACAATATCTGTAGCGAGTTCTACTTTCAAGGTCAAGGTCACTGTGGCTATTTTTAGAAAAAAATTGTCAATGCTCTAGAGCTTACATTTCTTCACCAATTTCAATATAACTTCACACAAATGTTCCTTAAGACAATATCTCGAGCGATTTCGACTTTCAAGGTCAAGGTCACTGTGGCTATTTTTAGAAAAACTTTGTCATCGCCCTAGCCACAACATTTCTTCACTGATTTCAATATAACTTCACACAAATGTTCCTTATGACAATACCTCGAGTGACATTTATGATTTTAATCTAACTTCACACAAAAGATGCTTATGATAATATCTTGAGCAAGATCTACTTTGCGGCCATGGCCTCAAGTCAAGGTCCCTATGACTATTTTTAGAGAAATATTGTCATCACTCTAGAACCTACATTTATGGATGGATTTTTAAACAAACTTTACATAAATGTTGCATATGATAATATCTCAAGCAAGTTGGACTTTAGCCATTTCAGTGTTTTCAACACACGAAGTTGTCTTGTGCGAGGGGATTTGTATCGCATGCGATGCCTTGTTTTTTTTTAAATAAAATCTTGTCAGCAAGTCCATATCTTGAGAACTATTAGAGCTTCATTAATCATTCTTGGTACAAACTTGCATCCAGGCATTGCAACTTCAACGCAAGCATCCATATCTGACCTTGACCTATATTTCATGGTTCACTGACTTCGTGAATTTTTGCGACCACCCTGACTTTCACCATTTCTCGAAAACTATTAAAGCTTTTTAAATTATAATTGGTACAAACTTGCATCTAGGAATTGCAACTGCAACGCAAGCATCCATATTTGACTTTTACCCATATTTCATGGTTCACTGACTTTGTGAATTATTGCGACCACCCTGACTTTCTATCTAATGTAAGAGTCCATTTCTCAAGATCTATTAGAGCTTCATTAATTGTATTTGGTACAAGCTTGCATTTAGGAATTGAAACTTCAATGCAAGTATCCATTTCTGACCTTGACCTACATTTTATGGTTCACTGACTTTGTAAAATAGTGTGACAACCCTAACTTTCACCCTGATGTAAGAGTCTGTTTTTAAGAGTTCCATTGATGATACTTGGTATATGCTTGCAACTAGGAGTGAAATTTTTATGCAGGCATCCATGTTTGACCTTGACCTAGATTTCATGGTTTGGTGACTTTGCGCCCCCACAGGCGCGACATAGCCTTCGGGGGAATTCTTGTTGTATGTTTTTGATTCTTTAACAATATTTGTTGAATATTTTGCCATCTTAGGACAAGCAAAGGTTGGGGGCATTGTGTTTTACAAACACCATTTCTAGTTTATAGAATTACATCTGTAAAGCATATTTTCAAGCAAAGCTATCAAAAGCTGTAGAAAAATAGGGTTTTTGCACTGATATTAGGATATATTGTCCCTCAATGGAATATTGTGACACTGGCGAGCTTGTGTTATCGATATTCCAGCTGGGGACAACAATTCACCATATTTGCATTATTTGCTGGCTCCCAGCTTGCACATTGTCAATATTGGAAAAACAGGTAACCAGAAAGGTCAGGGGGGTGGAAAGGTCAGGGGGGTCTGGTTACCTGTTTTTCCAATATTGACAATGTGCAAGCTGGGAGCCAGCAGATAATGCAAATAAGGTGAATATCGGAATGAATTTCATTTTTGTGGATTTTATTGATGTGTAAATGTTGAAAATGCCACAAAAATGGTTATTTTTAGGAATTATTTTGAAAGCGTAAGAATGAACTTATCAACGGCCAGGGCGGAATGATTATACAATTAGAAGCTGCCATCTTTGAATGAAACCCAAGCCAAAAAACACAAAGTCTTTAAATTCAGTTTATTTGTCTTCTAACATTTATGGCTTCAATAGTTTCCCATCTTTTAAATGAAGGCTGTTGGTGTAGTTTCATATAGAATGAAGTAACATGGGTTATTAACATGCCCTTCGATGTCATTCATGTTATATTACTATCTGTCGCTGTTCGAAATGGTTCTGAGAATCCTGATCGAAGTATAAAACTTTATTTCACCCAATCATATCGCTTTAACCCTTATCTTGCTGTTCACAGCAACCCCTATCTTTGCAAACAGTGTAGATCCAGATCAGATGGCTTCTGAAGAAGCCATCTGATCAGGATCTACACTGTTTGGCATTCAGTTTATGAATTTGTAGCAGTAAATTACATCAAGTAATTTGATTGGTTGATACACAGAAATGGGTGTGGCTTAAATGAATATTCAGCAAGATAAGGGTTAAATGTACATAATGATGGAGAATTGGAAATATTTACCATTATCACATATTCAGTACTATATTTAACATGATAACCCATGTTTTGCATGTGTGATAATGCTTGTTTCCATTTCCGGTTATCAGCCCGCCCGGTCTGATAACCGGAAACAGTGTATTTTGAATGGACAGAGGTTATCAGCCCACTCATGACGTTATTGTGACGTTGCCAATTACATGACGTAACGCGAATAGTTAGGCGTGACGTTACGCGCTTTTTTGCTTGAATCACGCCTTTTATCGAATTTTTTTTTCAAGTTATGAACGTCAATCACAGTAAAAATAGGATCTGTATATGTGATAAACAAATTATAACATGGGGTTTTGGTTATTGCCCTCTGTATCAACCCTCGACCATTACCTGCCCTCAGGCTAAAGCCTTCGGGCAGATAATGGGGTCTCGGGTTGATACATGGGGCAATAACCAAAATCCCATGTGATAATCTCTAAATATCAGTGCAATAACCATGTAATATCTTTCTCTGATAATATCTTCCTCCAGAAAACCCACTACAGTGTAGTTCAAGTGACCCACAAAGCAGAGGCAATGATCAGTGTACAACACTACAACTCTGACTTGGTGCGAGCTATTGTAGACAATGTCACGTTGGCATGGCAACAGCTGAGAAATCATGCTGAAGAGAGACACAAACTTGTGATGGCTTCCATGACTTGGTACAAAACTGCTGAACAGGTAAGTTGGTGGATACAACAGATAATTCTATTACACACAGTCAGCTGTCTTTATATATATGGACATTTGATGTAAGAACAAAACTAGTTCAGTAGATAGTTATTATTATGCATTAGACAGATAATATACAGTCGAACTTCAATGGCTCGAACACCTTTGGGACCATGAAATCTGTTCGAGACAGGGGCAGTTCGAGCCACTGAGGGCTAATGCCAGGAGGCATAACGACATACTTTAGCACATCTTTTTTTGTGTTCTATAATGAAAAATGTATGCTGTGTGTACTCATTAGAATCGCCTCGATGAGGCGATTCTAATGAGTACACACAGCATACATTTGCAAGATAAAAGACGAAAATCTCCTAATTTTTACCCTCCCTATTCCTTATGTACAGAAATTCTCTAGGGACTCAAGAACAGGTTCGACTCAGCCATGGTAAACGAGCCATCGAATCTCTACTGTAAGTTATTTTGATTCTTGACGGTGAACATGGGATATCGCTTCAGGTGGGGAATGTGACCCCATGTTCCCCATCAAGAATCAAAAATAACAAATTCATACTGGAAAGCTTTTGGATGATATTTTGTACATTGTTGCAATGTTTTCCTAAGTATTATTTTGTAGCGGACATCGTCAGAAGTACATGTTTAGATGTGGTCATCGAAACCGTCCTTCTGCCCGCAGTACTTTGATCAGGATGCTCAGTGGGAAACTGTTTACGTCATGTTAGAATGAGATTTTTATATAAGAAAACAAGGAAATAAAGTACTGAACAAATGAAAAACAAAGATTTTGTTGGCTGGAAATCATTGTGGTGCATAAAATTATTTTTGTTATATTTCTTACCAACTGCAGTAGATCCGAAATGGCGGACATCGCAATTCAGCCAAGGCAAGTGCAAGATTGGGTATATATTTTTGCTAACAAGGTATATGGCGACCACCTGTCTTAAGCGATTTCCTGTCTTGCACAACCATCATTTAATCCTCCCGAGCGATTTTCATTGTTAAATTACCTGTCCTGAGCACCCACCAGCCCAATGCAACCAATGACCACTTAAAACTTGTCCAAATTGTAAAATTTCCCTGCCGTTTGCGACCAGTTAAGTTTACTACTGTGACACCAGAAGATCAACTGGTGCGCCAGTACCAATAATTATCTCTCTTCCGAAATTATGACACTGATTATGACAACTGAGGTGATTAAAATTAATTGTTTGCGAATTATAATCAATACATGCACTGATTATAATCAATACATGCACTGATTGAAGCTAATTGGATTGTTTGGTCATAATGCGTGACGGGACTTAGCGTTTGAATAGGCGCGAAAAAAAATATCGAACGAATTATGGTCGTTTCAGCAAACTATCATTGCGACTTGTATCGGCGGCTCGGCAAACTACCACCATGGCTTGTATCAGCGTCTTAAGGGTTAAATAAACTCTTGACTCATGTATAAAGAAAGATTTATTGTCTTTCAGTTACATACATTGTTACTGCCTTTCTACGGTCATTCTATTCCTTCTGCTGATTCAAGAAGGGCAGTTGTCAGTTTCTGGTGAAAGAATGTGCACTGTACTGGTTAACCACTTAAGTATAAGCCTGCCCAGGAAAAGTGTGGCTAGGTAAACTGACCAGCTCAAAAACGACCTAAATAGTGTTGACTGGGCCGTTAAACTCTAATACAAACAAAACAAAAAATTGTTACTGCCAACAATTTCTTTCTTTTAATATGTACATTATCATTTCTGAAAGTTTTTTCTGATTTCAATTTAAATGTATTTCTCTAGGTATGGTCGGTGTTGGAGAGTCTAGATCGGGACTATAAACGTGACGAGGACTGGTGTGGAACTGAGCGGGCCAACATCTCGGACAAACCCAGCTATATGGTGCAGCTTATCAACAAACACAATGAACAAAAAGAGGCTTTTCTAAAGGTAACAATTTCTTACCTGTTTCTTTGACCCTTTTTTCCTGTTGACCCTAATCCTGCTGTTCACGACAACCCCTTTTTGCAAACAGTGTAGATCCAGATCAGATGGCTTCTGAAGAAGCCATCTGATCAGGATCTACACTGTTTGACATTCAGTGTATGAATTTGTAGGAATAAATGACATCAGGTAATTTGATTCATTCAAAATAAAAGTGGGGGCAATGATCAGGAATCGATACAATCAACCCACAGCTCCCATCAGAGACACCAAAGGGAAAGAAACACAAACATGAAACAACAGACCTAATGGAAACATCAATAGCGGAAAGCCAAAAGGACAGTTACTTTCCAACAAAATGGCCAATAGGCTATCCAAAATAAAATAATGTAAGCGACACAAACACCCAAAGACAAACCATAACAAAAATAAACCGCGACAGAAGAACCGCCTTGGAACGGTCACCGGAAACGAATTCCACTGGAGGGCTAAAATCGATTTTACGTGGCCACAATCCTGGCCCTTACTTCTGTCACGATTTAGACAAATAATTTGTTCAGTCCGCATGAAAGCCTCCTAACTCAGAAATGGGTGTGGCTAAATTGAATATTCAGCAGCATAAGGGTTAAACATCAACACTAAAATCACCAAGCAAAACTGGCAAGGGGAATTGAGTCATCTTCAAGGGTAGTAACCCTGCAGATACAGCCTTGAATCAGCATTGAAACGATATTGTAAAATGCTGTTTCAATGCTTATTCAAGGTTGATTCAATGTTGAGTCAGTGTTGAGTGCCTGCAGGGTAACTCTTTCAGAAATGTCGGCCTCTGTGGCTCTGTCTGATCTGTTTCAGGGTGGTAATCAAGAGGTCAGGGGTTCGGTCCCTGCCATGTCCAGCAACATTCTTTGGTGGAGTCTGATCATGAAATCTTTTTTACTGTCATGCTTTCCCGTCCTGCTGCTTTGAGAAAGGCTGTTGCCAGTTTTTGATGAATGATTGTGCACTAATGTTTAACTGCTTATGTGGAAATCTGCCTAGGAAAAAGTGTGTTAACCTTTTTGTAGCAAATGGAATCTTCCTCCTTATATATAGCAGGGGTTCATTTCAAAATTTAGGGGTGCCAGGTTGTGTTTTCATCAAAATCTATTTGGTAAATGACTGAACTTTTAGCAAACAGTGGAGGCCCTGATCAGACGTCGCGTTGTGCGGCGTCTGATCTGGGCCTGCATTGTTTGCCAGGGTACCCGTTTTGGGGTTTCTGGTACTGTATGGTTTAAGATAGTCTGACGGGCTCAACATAATCTAAAATAGTGTTAACTGGGCCATTAAATTCTGACAGGCTCAACATGATCTAAAATAGTGTTGACTGGGCCGTTAATCTTCAAAACAATAAATATCTTTCATTTCAAACATGTTTGCCAACCTTATCATTGGGGTTTACTCTAAGTAGAAATAATTTGCTTGTGTGGATAATTCTTTCCTCTGAGAGCAGACCCCATTTTCAGGGGGTTACCCTATAGAGAAAACTAAAGTTGGGGTCACAGAGGTTAACTCCCTTTTAAAATATGGCAGAAACCTTTACTTAACATTTAAAAGTGTTAGCCACCATAGTTTGTAGATGTCATCTTCAAATAATTATATTTTATTTGTTTTCAGAGAAAATAAGGCTTTGCATTGCATGTGAATCGTCTGCCTAGCAGACGATTCACATGTAATGTCAAGCCTTATTTTACCTAAAAAAAACTTAAGAGAAGCTGACTGTAAGCATCGAGCATTACATGGAAAGTCAAAATTTTTGATTTTCTTTATTTTTTGTACATAAGTAGCATTTCGCAAATGATGAAGATTGGTGAAAATTTTATTGGAATATGTAAAGTAGTTTTCGAGATATTGACACAAATGCTGTTGCCATGGCAACAAGGTATTCACATAGATAAAACATTATTTTTATATGATTTTCAACAACTAGCTATTGTTTCCACTTTTATAATATATACCAATTTACACATGATATCCATAAGGGTATATGTAAAGAAGCGATTCATAATATATTGGGCTCGTGAACGTGTTCACATGTGTTACCATGGCAACGGAATTGAGGTGCTAGTCAAGCACATTGAATTTATCTGGATTTTCTGTATTTTTGTCTGCATTTTATTCTCAGGGGCAACGACATTGGAAGAAACAGACAGTGGCACTTAAATAACATGTCCTAGTATTAACAAAAACTGTAATGTCTAGGTGTAATCCTCTTTCAATGGAAGAAAGATAACTCGGCATCTTTGTCCCTGTTGCACAGACAAATTTTTTGAAAAATAGTAACGGTGTAACTACTTATGTGAAATTCCAGAGCTGGTCTTTGATAAATTAACCATTGCATCGGTCATAAATTATTAAACTAACATCTTGTACAATTTACATAGCCATTAAAATCAATAAAAAGACCTAAAATGTATGTTTTTATGCATTTTTCTGCATAAAAAGATCAAATGAAATTCTGTTACCAGTGTCATTATCATACTTTTGCTTCATATATATCAAATCTCATCTATTTCTGATTACTAAATGTGTAATAATTTGGTTTGATTATAATGCCATTTGCTTCAAGTTAATGAATAATTTGAACTTATGAATAATTATAACAATTATGGAGTCTCATTACCCCACCCACTTTATTGTGTACAAAATGGTGTTGCATTTCCGGACAGGAAAGCAACGCCCCTTTATACTTAAGCCTAGTTAAACAAGGAAATAATAATCATGATTTGAATAGATATATAGATAAAATGGTGTAGATTGTGTAGTAGCCCTTGTTGCTATGGCAACCGTAACATTTCGTTAAAACTGAATAAATATCTGTTTATGGTGTCACTGTTGTAAGAGATTTTCACTAGCTTTAAAATCTATGAGGACAGAATTGAAAGTTCATATCAATTTAGATTAAATAACGTATTTATGATTAACAGTTTTCATGTTACGGTTGCATGCGTCTGACTGATGATCAAAAGGGCGCGAGTTCGATACCTGCCGGGGGCGGCAGCATTCTTTTGTGGAGATTGATTATGGAGTGCTTTGGTGCAGTGGTAGCGCATAGGATTTGTGGTCTAGAGGTTGCGGGTTCGAGCCTCACACTGACCAAAGTGTTGTGTCCTTGAGCAAGGCACTTCATCCGCATTGTTTAAAAATAATAATAAAAAAGGACTGGCTACCACCCAGGAAATTCTGCTCGTAATGCTCAGATGTCAGCGAGTAGCAGTAATAGGAGGAAAATAAAGAAATAAAATGAAATCTTTTCTACGATCATTCTCTTCCTTCGGCTGATTCAAGAATGACATTGTCAGTTTCTCGCAAAAGAATGTGCACAGTAGTGGAGCGTGATAGCTCAGTGGTTAGTGCACTTGCCTCTGATGCTAGAGGTTCTGATGCTAGAGATCCCGGGTTCGATCATCGGCGATAAAATTTCGGTGTCCGAACAGGCTCAGTTGGCATCTTTTGCAGGGATGAATGTCATAAAGTGCACCGTCCTTCGGATCGGGATGTTCACTGGAGGCCTTCTGTGCGGGGAGAACCATCCCCTGTGCAGGTTAAAGAACCCTACCGTAATTACCAGATTACTGTGTAGGCTTTAATCCTGCAAAACCTGGAGTGTATTTAATGTACACCTGCTAGTAATGGTCAGATATGACCGATCGTAGTGGCAAGAAAGAAAGAATGAAAAGATATAATCCTGCCCGTTAAAGGTGTGGAAAGGTAAACTGGCCGGCTCAAAAATGGCCTAAATTAGTGTTGATTGACTCCAAAACAAACATAAATGTTTAAAAAAAATGAGCCTAAAAATGTCGGTCTGACACAGTCTTGAACCACAGTTCCCTTGTTTATGGGAGAAAGTGCCATACCAACTGAGCTATTGAGCGCTGTTGCAATCTTGGCGTTTTATAACCTCATACATACAACAACACAGCCAATTACCAGTAACTGTCTATTTTTGTTTATAAATTCTATGCAAACTTTCTAATTCACAAGATAAAAGGCTCTTGTTTATAGTATTATTAGCAACAGGTGCGCAATAAATTAGCTACGTCAACTATGACGTCGCGATTTTTTCACGTGTTCTCGAAATGACGTAATGCCAAAATCTGATGACGCGTCACATATACTGAAAATAAAATAACCAGAATGTAGTAATAGCAAAGACAGTCTTTAAATTTTGTGCAAAAAATGTCATCCGGTTGACACTTCCTTGTTTACCGACCACCTCACTAGTGATGTGCGATATTATCGGTATATCGTGATACAGTTCAGAAAAAAATCATATCACAATACGGTGTGCCAATACCGATATTTTCGATATTTTCTTTTTTTATCCATTTTTCATATTTTCTTTCATAACTGATCGGTAAATACAGCTCACTGTAAACAGAACCATTCCTGTGGCTAAATTTAGTTATTTAATCGATGCCCACCCTTAATGTATAAGCCGGTCATAGTATAAGACTTTGATCTTATGACGCCCAGTTGGGCAAGTGCAAAAAAAGTCAGTCTTTTTGAGTCCTTAAATACGGTAAAACTAGACCAGTAAGTTAATCCCAGTAATTGCTGCACTGCCAATTCAGAGACAAACCATCTGTGTATTTATTACGGTTCAAGTATGACACTATTGTTAATCCCTGTCATAAAATTGCAACCCTGCGGTGCGTGTCGATAAGGTGTGAAAATATGGTCAAGTTATGTCTCTAATTGGCGTTTATCCTCCAATCATAAATTTTAATCCACAATCAATGTGAAAATGATTTAATCGCTCCTCAGACAATTAGCTACATCTAACGGTAGATGTTTGCATATAAAAACTGACTTTTCTACGATCTCATGAATGGTTATGTTTTGGCGCCAAATAGCCGACGCTGGGCAGGAAAAGTCAAACGTTGTTGTTGGTTATTGACACGGAGCTCCTGAGGATAATTCATGAATTGTGCAATTCTATCCACCTTTATTCACAACCGTTTAGCTATCGAGAAAGGATTTTTTTACCGGTTCCAAACATTTTTTAATGAAAGAGATACACACAATGACATTAAATACGTGTGGGGGTGCTAGCGTCGGATGACGTCATTTACCGATCGCGTGCAGAAAAATGGTATTGGTGGTTTGTGGGCGACGATTTATATCAATTCAAAAATCACCGATCAGCTTTTTCCATATGCCTAGTCTTCGCCGGACATTGCCGGAAAAAAGCTTGCAGTCCATGACCTCGGCTATAAGACGGGGTCATTTTTGGGGCTCATTTGGAGGGAAAAATCCTCGTCTTATAGCCGAATTTGTACGGTAGGCCGAGCTAAGATTTTGGTGAATCACACGGTTGTTGTTGTTGTCTACGTCGCTTCAGTGTAAGCCGCCCAGCATTTACAATATTGCGTAATCGAGTGAAAACCACAACAAACTTTCCCATGGCCAACTACCAAGTTGTTGAAAATCAAAAAGGAATAGCCGATATCTAGCAACATTTCAGGTTGCAAAAGATGACAGTCACAAATAAAGTGACTGAGGCCATCAATCTAATACAACATTTTATAGCATTTTTCAGATAGTATCTTTATTTCCCCTCATAACATTGGGACAATTCTTTTAAGTGCCTTTGTTTCGTAAGTGCATGAGCAGAAATGGGTTAAACGATATTTACCCATGAAAACTCCCTTCTCTTTTTAGCTCACCTGTCACGTAGTGACAAGGTGAGCTTTTGGGATCACTTTTTGTCCGTCGTGCGTCCGTGCGTGCGTGCGTCCGTAAACTTTTCTTCAAACGACATCTCCTCCTAAACCACTGATCGGATTTTGACCAAACTTCACAGGAATGATCCTTAGGTGGTCCCCTTTCAAAGTTGTTCAAATGGTTCCGGTCCATTGCACATATAGATCACAGTAGCCAAAAATAGATTTTTTTCACCAAAAACTTAAAAAATCTTCTTCTCTGAAACCGCAAGGCCCAGGTCTTTAATATTTGGTATGAAGCTTCATCTAGTGGACCCCTACCAAGATTGTTCAAATTATAGTGCTGGGGCCAAAAATGCCCCCGCACGGGGGCCCTTTGGTTTTACATGGGCTTATATAGGGAAAATCTTTAAAAATCTTCTTCTCTGAAACTGCAAGGCCCAGATCTTTGATATTTGGTATGAAGCTTCATCTAGTGGACCCCTACCAAGATTGTTCAAATTATAGTACTGGAGCTAAAAATGCCCCCGCACGAGGGCCCTTTGGTTTTACATGGGCTTATATAGGGAAAATCTTGAAAAATCTTCTTCTCTGAAACCGCTAGGCCCAGGTCTTTGATATTTGGTATGAAGCTTCATCAAGTGGACCCCTACCAAGATTGTTCAAATTATAGTGCTGGGGCCAAATATGCCCCCGCACGGGGGCCCATTTGTTTTACATAGGCTTATATAGAGAAAATCTTTAAAAATCTTCTTCTCTGAAACTGCAAGGCCCAGATCTTTGATATTTAGTATGAAGCTTCATCTAGTGGACCCCTTCAAAGATTGTTCAAATTATAGTGCTGGAGCTAAAAATGCCCCCGCACGGGGGCCCTTTGGTTTTACATGGGCTTATATAGGGAAAATCTTGAAAAATCTTCTTCTATAAAACCGCTAGGCCCAGGTCTTTGATATTTGGTATGAAGCTTCATCAAGTGGACCCCTACCAAGATTGTTCAAATTATAGCCCTGTGGCCAAAAATGCCCCTGCTCCGGGGCCCTTTGGTTTTACATAGACTTATATAGGGAAAATCTGGAAAAATCTTCTTCTCTGAAACCACAAGACTTAGGTCTTCGATATTTGTTATGACGCTTCAGCTAGTGGACCTCTATAAAGATTGTTCAAATTATAGCCCTGAGACCAAAAATGTCCCCGCCATGTGGCCCTTTGGTTTTACATAGACTTATATAGGGAAAATCTTTAAAAATCATCTTCTCTGAAACACAAGGCTTAGGTCTTTGATATTTGTTATGAAGCTTCAGCTAGTGGACCTCTACCAAGATTGTTCAAATTATAGCACTGGGGCCAAAAATGCCCCCGCTCGGGGGCCCTTTGGTTTAACATAGACTTATATAAGGGAAAATCTTGTTTTACATAGACTTCTATATGCAGGGTAAACCTTTAAAATCTTTTTCTCTGAAACCAGAAAGCCCAGGTCTTTCATATTCGATATGAAGCTTCATCTTGTGGACCTCTACCAAGATTGTTCAAATTTTAGCCCTGGGGCCAAAATTGACCCTGCCAGGGGCCCACTTGTTATGCTTTGGATCAGGTGAGCGAACCAGGGCCCTCTGGGCCCTCTTGTTCATATATATTGTGGTTTTTCCAATTACCAGTGTATTTCATATTCCTACATAATATATCGCGATACGTATCGTGATACGCAGTAACCGTATCGCAATATATCGTGATACGAAAATTCTGACAATACCCATCCCTACACCTCACGCATAAGAATATTCAACAAGGGACTTAATCGGCGTTACCGGTCAAATCCCGGGCATTAGTGTTTGCCGTTATAGTTCTCTCCCTTGGCACGAAATGCCGTTTTGATACTATTTCAAAAGCCGATAACGGCACGGTATCAAAAGGATTACACCTAAACTCTGCATATTTTGCATCTTTCAGCTATGCTGTAACTTCTGAAGTTTTACATTTTCCTCGAAGCCGTTGCCCTTGAGAAGCATAACGGAAAATACATGACCACCAAATCACTCAAACCGAGTGTCGTTTCATGCAAATAATCTCATGTACATGTCAGAAATCGATTAATAAATTTGAAACGATCGAATAAAAAAATTCTTAATTCAATTTTGAAATTATAAAAAACACTAACGTACCAGTATAAATTATATTTATTATACTTTCATAACAATACAGCCAAGAGGTATGAATTTTTAGCGAATGGAAACAAAACAGCCGTTTCCATGGAAACGGCAAAGAATCGGTACGAAAAAAATATCAACGTAACACATGGCACAAAGGTAACATTTCCACAAAGTTTCACTGGAATCCGTGATTTTCGCACTTTCCAAGTTTTCATGGACCAATGGTCGATGCTTACATTTCTGTCTGCTCTAAAAATTTACATGGTGCTCCAAGAGTTAAACTATTTTATCATAATACGTTGTGTCTGACAGTGTAATAACCCCATATAATAAATTTGATAATACTACTAGTGGATTAGATATGCAAATTAGTTAGATACGCCCCATAACATTACATGTACATCGTCCTTAGCGACGTCGCGTTCACAAATGACGTATTACTGACATTTTTATAAAACAATCTGCACTAAAATGTGTTTTAAATGTCATATGATAAATAGAATCTTGCATGCTTGCTCGTGTATTATTGAATTTATTAAACTCGTTCAGGAAAAGGAATAAAATGCTTGGCACAGCCTCACATTTTATCCCTTTTTCTCAACTTGTTTAATAAATTCAATAATACATTAAACTTGTTGAGGAAAAGGAATAAAATGCTCAGCACAGCCTTGCATTTTATCCCTTTTCCTCAACTTGTTTAATAAATTCAATAATACATGAACACTCATGTAAGATCCTCTATGTCATTATTTCAGGCTTGTACATTAGCCAGAAGGACGGCAGAAAGTTTTCTCAAGTACGTTAACCGTAACCTACATACCTTGGGTACACAGATGAAATTCAGGAGCCCAGAGGGACATGTAAAAGGTATTGTGTCAAGGAGAGAAAGAATTGCACAACCCGTAGAAAAAGCGACCGACTGAAGTCGGTTGATTTTCTAAGAGTACCCTAAAATCACCATGTCATTCTGTCAGTCTGTCTGTCTGTCTGTAACCTGTTTGTGAAAATTGGTGATAGTGACTTGGAATATTTAAACAATTTTTGGCATACTGATAGATGTCAATGAGATCTAACCAATGAACTTGCGAAATATTACATTCCATTTAGTATAGCCTCGCCGATGCGAAAAATGTGAAAATTTTCGAACTGCTTCTCCTCGGAAACCGTTGGGCCGATTGAAGTCAAATTTCATATGGAGCCTCTATTGGATGGGGGAAACCAAAATTTGCTCATGGGGTCCAGGTCACATGACCAAAATGGCCGCCAAGCCATATATGGTAAAAACCCTTCAAAAATAGTCTTCTCCAGAACCACTGGGCAGATTTCCAGGAAACTTGATAAATAGCATCTGGGACGTAGGCCCATCATACATTGCTAAAATGGTGACCCTGGGTTGACGTTGACCTTCTTTGTGCCTAGGTCAAACTTTGACACTTATGCTTTTGTATTGGAAAAGTGAGAATGCATTTGAACCTGCAAACGATTCAGAATACAGTACTAAAGCATAAGATATATTTTTACTCCTTACGATAAGGCGCATTTTTTTTAACCTTTACCATTCTGGGCCTCGCTCAGGTCACATGTGAGACGCCAAGTTCTGCAACGGAAGGTCAGGTTGTTTTTTTCCGTGTACTCCGGTTTTCGCCCACCTCTGATTAACGATCGGCTCGATATGAGTGAAATAATCTTGAAAGGGCCGTAAAACCAAAACCAAAAAAAAAAAAAATACCATTCTGGGCTAATTCAGCAGACAACAAATTGATGATATTTTTCTTATTTTTCTCCCACAAAACAGAATTTGACATCTAATGCAAATTGTCACCAGAGATATATTACATGCATTACTAAGAAATACCACAATTTCTCAATGAATTAAAAATGATAAGTGAGTGAGTAAGTTTAAGTTTTACGTCCCACCAACAGCTAAGGTCATACGGAGACGGGACCTCGGTTTAAAGACTCATCCGAAAGTCTGGAGAAGCCCGGGATTGATCCTGCGATCCCTGGTTTACAAGGCGATAAAAATGATATGCGTCTCTGGCCTAGGAAGATGTATTATCTCTTAGGAAACATTTCACTGTAGCCTGTCCTTCTTTTCCAATGCAATCATTATATTTGGATGCGGGAAAGTTTAATTCTCGTCTCTGGGTTGTTCTTGACTTCAAGTCGATGGTATCTCAGAAGATATCAACAACATTAAGAATGTAAGACGTTAGACTCAGAGGCATTGAAATAATATGGTCATAACCTCTGAATAAGGCCTAAGTTTGGTTATTGTATTCTCGCATTATCACTACAATAATTTTAGTTCTTAAATTTTCATTAAGTACAGTAGAAAGCACTTTCAAGATGGTGTTTGTACAGTTTTTGTTTCCGCCAGCTTCTGTGTCACTGCGTCCACTGCCGTTTGCATGGACTGTATGTTTAGAGTGAACTGTACGAAGAATTACATGTAAAATTATCCATCAGCTCTATCAAAATGCATGTAATATACAGTTGATTGACTCAGCCCATTTTAAATAAGGGATTTATAAACCTCAGGAGGTTGAACATCCGATAAAGAAATTTGTGCCCAAGCACACTCGTTTCTTTATTGGATATTCAACCTCCGTTGGTTTATAAATACCCTGTTTAACCCTTATCTTGCTGTTCACAACAACCCTTACCTTTGCAAACAGTGTAAATCCAGATCAGATGGCTTCTGAATAAGCCTTATCCTGCTCAACACGACAACCCCTAACTTTGCAAACAGTGTAAATCCAGATCAGATGGCTTCTGAATAAGCCTTATCCTGCTCAACACGACAACCCCTAACTTTGCAAACAGTGTAGATCCAGATCAGATGGCTTCTGAAGAAGCCTTATCCTGCTGTTCACGACAACCTCTACCTTTGCAAACAGTGTAGATCCAGATCAGATGTCTTCTGAAGAAGCCTTATCCTGCTGTTCACGACAACCTCTACCTTTGCAAACAGTGTAGATCCAGATCAGATGACTTCTGAAGAAGCCATCTGATCAGGATCTACACTGTTTGACATTTAGTTTATGAATTTGTAGGTATAAATTACATCAAGTAATCTGATTGGTTCAAAGTCTGAAATGGGTGTGGCTAAATTGAATATTCAGCAGGATAAGGGTTGAAATGGACCAAGTAATAAACTCTATTTATTGTATAAATTGTACCTTCAAAACAACACTGTGTACTAGCAGTTTTCTGACACAAAATGCAGAAGTCCATATCACCTTACTAGCATTTTCTGCTTCCACATTACGATAACACACCCGTGCAACATAGTGCATTTTCATATCTCCAAAATGGCCACTTTTCTGATGCGATTCGGTGATATTTTTCTTATTAATATTGCAACCATAGGTTGTGGGTTTTCGTTAGAACCGCCTCAAAGAGGCGGTTCTACGAGTACCCGCAACCTATGTCTTGGAGCAGAAATAAGAAAAATAATGTTTACCCCCCTTAAACCCCAGTTTTTTCTGTATAAAGTGGGGTTTTGAGGGTGCTTATTTCACGGACTTGTCCATGTGATGATATCACCATTAAATATCAGAAAGGCCTCTGTGTCACTAAATTTGATACAGTTACGCCTTAATTAAAACAAGTTCTGGTATTTGCTGCATTCTTAGAAAGCACCCATGTGTAACCAGGCACCATACCTGTAAACATGATGAAGTTACTTACACACAGAACATAACATCATATCATCATATTTTACTGCCTATTTAAGTTTTTTTTTTTGGTTTCAAGATTATTTCACTCATATCGAGCCGATTGTTAATCAGAGGTGGGCAAAAACCGGAGTACCCGGAAAAAAACCACCTGACCTTCCGTTGCAGAACTTGGCGTGTCACATGTGACCCGAGCCAGGCTCGAACCCACAGCGGTGAGAGACCTAATGATTAAGAGTAAGCGCTCTTATCCACTAGACCATGGAGGCCCGTTCCTATTTAAGTTTATGCAATGACTTCATTAGAAGAAAAAAAGGTCTCTACATGTTATCACTGTACTAATGCTGTACTAACTTTTATCATATTCCGTGGCGTCTAAGAGTGTAATAACGCCATGTAATAAATTCGGTAATCCACTAGTGGATTAAACATGCACATTTGTTAAATACGCCCGCAATGTTACACATATGATGTCCTTAACAATGTCACGTTTGCTAATGGCGGAAAATTGAAATTTTTTATAAAAATTCGGGAATAAACTGCGTTTGAAGTGTCATATAATAAATAGAATCTTGCATTCGTGCTCATGTATTATTGAATTTATTAGTCTCGTAGAGGTAAAGGGTTACAATCCTCGGCAAAGCCTTGCATTTTATCCCTCTTAGTCAACTCAAATTTATTGAACTCGTTGAGGAAAAGGGATAAAATGCTCGGCAAAGCCTTGCATTTTATCCCTTTTCCTCAACTTGTAATACATGAACACTCATGTAAGACCCTCTATATAGTGAAATTCCGCTATTAAACCACTTAAATGTAAGACTAATTCTGCTTTAAAAAGCTTATTTGGAAGGGTTCAGTTATTCTTTCTTCGTGTTTTCTGCACACAATGTCCTCTGATCAGGGACCATCTTTGGGACTGTTTAAAAGTAGTCTTAAAGACCACTTTTGAACAGTCCCAAAGGTGGTCTTAACCCTTATCTTGCTGAATATTCATTTAAGCCACACCCATTTCTGTCTATCAACCAATCAAATTACTTGATGTAATTTATTGCTACAAATTCATAAATTGAATGCCAAACAGTGTAGATCCTGATCAGATGGCTTCTTCAGAAGCCATCTGATCTGGATCTACACTGTTTGCAAAGGTAGGGATTGTCATAAACAGCAGGATAAGGGTTAATACAGAAATTTTACTGTACTGTTGATGTTCGAAGATCTTATCCGTTACACTCAAAGTTCCGCGTCTCACATGTGATACTTTGATCCGGAAACATCAACACAATAAGATAAAATATGGCAGATCAAGTTACTATAGTATGAATGTTTATCAAATGAGGTCATTGATAAGCAATGAATAATGTCGTGTAATAAAAATCGTATGACCACACATGTAAATACACTTTGGCGAGATTAAGTAACGACATGACGACGTCCATGTCAACAGTGCATTTTTGGTGGAAAAATTGTCAAAATCAAAGGCGATAAAATCCAGTTTAAAGTAGTCATTTGATAAAGAGAATCTTACACTTTTGGTCATTTCATATGAAATTTATGAAACTCGCCAAAGGCTGATTTCATAAATTTCATATGAAATGACCACTCGTGTAAGATCCTCTATTTATGTGATCACCGTGGGTATCAATGTTTTCCAGCTACTCTGGAGTCACTGCTTCAACAGGAGAATGTTGTGATAGAATTCTGGACAGTTAAGAAAAAGAAACTAGAACAGTGCCATCAATATGTTCTTTTTGAACAGAGTGCTAAACAGGTAGGAACATTTCAAGGGGATTCGATTCTGTTGAAATATTCATCACGCTAACACGCCTATATAATTTTGACCCACTTTACCGGGGGTTTACAGGGGTATACATTATTTTTCTAATTTCTGCTCAAAAACATAGATTATGGGTAGTAGTCAGAACTACGTCTGTGAGGCATTACTAACGAGTACCCCCAATCTATGTTTTTGAGAAGAAACATGAAAAATATGAGGATTTTTATCTGAAAAATTATATTTATTTGGTGGTAAAATTTTTCCAATAAATTTGAATAGGTCTGCTCTCATAATGTTTGTCTTTCACATCGCTAAGGTCTACCGTATTCGGGCGTGTATTACCCGCAGTTTTTTTCCCTCAAATTACAGGCCCAAGTTCAGGGTGCGGGTAATCCGCCCGAATTATTTTGGACCATTTTATTTTTACTTTTATCAGCTGAAAATACGATGCACCTCGTGTTATGCTCTATCCTTTTACGATTCCCGACATAAAAAACGTTTAATTGTCCACTCAATTTTACTTACACATGAGTAATATAACAATCTCCATTACTAGCAAGCCCGATTTTGTGAGTGTAATTCCTAAAACTCTGATTTTAAACGAAATAAACAAGCAAGTTCAATGCGAACATCAAAGTTTTCCGGCATCAAAACCGCCGCCCACAAACCACCGCTACAGTTTTTTTTCTGCACGCGATCGGTAAATGACGTCATCGGACTCCAGCAACCCCACACGTGTCTATTGTTTTATCTTAATGGGAAGTATCTCTCTCTCATAAAAAAATGTTTGGAAACAGTAAAAAAAATCTCGATAGCAAAACGGTTGTGGAAAACAGCGTTTTCCGTAAGCTCCGGGTCAATACCAACAACAGCATACAGATGTGTTAACACTAATTAAAGCGTTCAACTTTTCTCGCCAAGCCTCTGCTATTTGCCGCCAAAACATAACCATTTACGAGATGGTAGAATAGTCGTAGCAACTCGTCTTAGGAGCAATTAAATAATTTTCACATTGATTGCGGATTAAATTTTATGATTGGGGAATAAACGCAAATTAGAGACATAACTTGACCATATTTTCACACCTTATCGACAGGCACCGCAGGGTGGCAATTATATGACAGGGATTAACAAAAGTGTCATAATTGAACCGTTATAAATCATCAAACAGTGTAAATCAAAACCAGACGTCTGCGGCGTCTTTCTGAGGTGTCTGATCTGGGACTGCACTGTTTGCCGATGTCCCAAAAAGGAGACGTCTGCGGCGTCTTTCTGAGGTGTCTGATCTGGGACTGCACTGTTTGCCGATGTCCCAAAAAAGGGCCGCGGGCATATGTGTGTTAATAAATAAATTACAATGGTGAACAGGTAAAGTTTTTTTCAACATTTGAATGCAAAATACATGCTTTCTGATGATACTCGCACGCACGTGCATTTTCCCGCCTTTTGAAGACGATCGCGCGTTCCCTTGTGTGTTACAAAAACTGGCCAAATTCTTACTTTTTCTCACTTACGCATCCACCAAAATTTCAGCAAATGTTCCATGCGGGTAATACAACAGAATAACAGTTTTCCCCCAGATTTTGGAAAAAAAAAGGGGGGTGCGGGTAGTACGCAAATGCGGGTAATACACACCCGAATACGGTATACATCACGTGAACAAGTCCGTGAAATGAACACCCCCTTACACCCTACTTTATATAGAGAAAACAGGGGTTTACAGGGGTCTACATTGTTTTCCTTATTTCTGCTCCTAGACATAGGTGTGGGTGCTTGTTAGAACCGCCTCAACGAAGCGATTCTAACGAGCACCCACAACCTATGTTTGCTTTATAAATAAGGAAAATATCATCGATTTTCGTCAGAAAAGTAGCCATTTGGAGATGTGAAAAAATGCACTATGTCGCACGGGTTTGTTATCGTGATGTAGTTGAAGGGAACAATTTTCTATTGAGGGATAATTTCTTACCTAGACCCCATTTCAGGGGTATTGTAATGCCATGAATGTCCTCTGCATTGCAAATAGGTGATGAAAATAGGTCCTGATATGGAATGTCCTTCACACATGTATGTAACAAAATATTACTTACCGTGGCTATGTTTTGCAACTTTCAGATAAAAATATGTGTTTTTTTTTTCTGATTTTTGTTCCAACATGAATCTGTGGTTCTGTTAAGTAAATTTTGGACAGAAAGTCAAAATAAAATATACAGTCAGACTTCAATGGCTCAAACACATTTCGAGCGACTGTGGATCTGTCATTACAGGAATGAATTTCATTTTTGTGGCTTTTATTTATGTGTAAACACCAGCGAATCACTCACAAACTTAGCTTAACATGAAGCCCTTCATTTTATGGCTTTTATCGATGTGTAAACTCAGGCAATCACAAACTGTGAGTTGGTTAGTGATTCACCTGAGTTTGGACTACATGCAGTTTGTGAGTGATTTGGCAGAGTTAACACATCGATAAAAGCCACAAAAATGATAATTTATTCCTTATAATTACAACTTTGTTATCAAAATATTACATTTGACACAAAAATGGTAATTTTTAGGAACTTTTGAAAGTGTAAGTGTTCCAAGGCGGAACATTATTCAGTTAGAAGCTGCCATGTTTTTTAGAAGCACAAGCGAAAAAAGCATTTAAGTCTTTAAAATCAGTTTATTTGTCTTCTAACATTTACATTTTCAGTGGTTTCCCATTTTTTAATTGAACGATGTTTATGTCGTTTGATAGACAATGACGTAACACATGGGTTCTGAACCTGCTCTTTGACGTCACTGTCGCTGTGTCAAATTGTCCTGAGATTCTTGCTGATGGAATTAATCGAAGTATAAAACTTTTATTTCAACCAATCAGATCGCTCAAAATGTATATAATGATGGAGAATTGGAATTATTATGCCATACCAAGACACATAATGGAGATGAGGCTATGGAAATAGTTCCCAAGGGACTCAAGAGGGAGCTTGAATTAGCCATGGTTGATAAGCCATCGGTATTCAAGCCATTGCCGTTTCACTGTATTCAGATTCCGCCCATAGAAAGAGATATGATGGGTACACAACAACCTCTTTATAACACTATTAATGGGGTCCAAATGTGTTAGTTTAACAACTGAGTTATATCCAAAAAATGAATAGATTTTATTTTTATAATCTGTACATTATGGGATCCGTCTTGACACCGTGTTATATCCAAAACTGTGTTATGACAAAAAGTGTTAAAATGAGGTTGTAGAAGCTTCCGTGGTGTGTTGATTATGCTACTCGCCTTGTAAACCAGGGGTCAAAGGATCGATCTGGGCCTTCTCCAGACTTTCAGATGAGTCCTTAAACCGAGGTCCCGACTCCGTATGACCTTAGATGTTGGTGAGACTTAAAAACTCAGACACCCTTAAAATGAGGTTGTGGTGTATTTTGTGATATAGGCAAATTATCCATAAAAAGTTGCATTGTGGGTATTCATTTGATCCACCTCACCGCGGCAGTTCAAATGAATACCCACATCATAGGTTTATGTGGAGAATGGAATGAAATTGTCCTTCAGTTACATGTATCGCCAAATACCCACCTTGTCTTTTGAAGGGCAACCTTTTTTTCTGTGTGTCAACTAATGTTTGACAAGTTTTCCATTACATGAATTTGTAAATACGAGATTTTACCCTACTTGTAGGTGTTAGAGTGGATCAAAGATTATGGTGAGGCATATCTGAGGAGCCACACTAATGTTGGAGCCACACAACAAGAAACAGAGGACCTCCTGAGGGAACATTATGAGTTCAAATCTAGGGCTAAGGTAGGCTTTTGTTGTGAATGACAGAACACACAGTTTAACCTTTTCCGCTTTCTGGGCTAATTCAGCAGACAACAAATTGTTGATAGTTTTCTTATTTTTCCCAGAAAGCAGACCTTGACATTTCATGCAAATTGTCTCCATAGGAGTTGTCAAAGGATATTTGCATAAGATGTCAAATCCTCATTTCTGTGAAAATTAGAAAAATATTTCAAAATGTTGTCTGTTGCTCAAAAATACCCAGCATACAGAGTGTTAAATTTAGTAATGTCCCAGTACTTCTGAATCGGATAATTCAAAACAATTGATACCGTAAAAATACCTTCAAGACTTAATGAAATTCTCCTAATGATTTAACAAATTTGTTTCACAATCCAGCAAGGAGTCTTAAAGATGCAGACGGATGGTAAACATTGTAGACCCTGATCGCACTGCTGTGGGTCTGCAGTTTGCTTATGCCTATCTGTTCCCAAAAGTGAAACTGACAACCATACCAAATACACAAACATTTGACTGTTGTTAACTCAAACACTGATATCTGAAACTATCGCTTTAGCCAAGCTAAATTTTGGGCAGTTTTGTTGTTGTTTTGGTAAATGTTCTTTGGAATTTAAGATTTGTGGAGCATGATAGCTCAGTGGTTAGAGCACATGCCTCTGATGCTAGAGGCCTCTGATGATAGAGGCCCCTGCTTCGATCTCCGGGCTGCAGTGATCAAATTTTGATGTCCAAACACACTCCATCAGCATCTTTTGCAGGAATGAATGTCATATTGTGTGCAGTCCTTCAGATCAGGATGTTAACTGGAGACCCCTGTGCAGGGAGAGTCACCATGTGCAAGTTTAAAGATCCCTGTCGTAATTATATGATTGCTGTGTAGGCATCTGGAGTGTATATAACATACACCGTCTATGTCCCCTCCTGGGGTTAAGGCAAAAATTGAAGAAAGAAAGGAAGAAAGAAATCCTTTAATCTCAAATAACTATCATCATGCCAGGCAAATTGCAAAGACAATGATGTGAAGATCATGTACATGATTCATAGGGTGTAATTTTTGTTTTCTGTAGTAACTTTAGTTTCCAGCTGTTTAAAATGGAAAACAATGGGCCCTTTGAAATATACATGAATGCTGGTAGGGAAATTTTGTATGGCTTTTCAGTTCTTCAAGATTTGTTTCTTTTTAATTTTCAGGAGAACAAGGAAAATGTCAAACTGCTGCTTTCATTGGCTGACGGCTTTGTTGCTAAGGGCAACATGCATGCCAATAACATCCGGGCCTGGTGTGGGGCTGTGGACAAGCGATACAAAGATTTTGCAAGCAGGATGGACAAATATGGTCAAAAACTGAAGGAAACGCTAGGGGTTCATCAGGAGGAAGAGGTAGGGAGAAGTGAGCTGTGACAAGCAAAAAGGGACCCTCATTAACCTTATCCTGCTGAATAAATTGAGCCAGCACATGACAAAACCTACAAGAAGGCTTGAGCGACCAGTCTTCATTGATCACATGTACCTACTATAAGCTATGATCTATGCAAAGAGACATAAGCAAAAGGTCTTGTCTTATTGGATGGGTGTGCAGGTTGATTTGAGTCTCTGCTGGTTGCTCTGGTCTTCTTGTAGGTTTTGTCGTGCTCCGGCTCCATTAATTTTACCAAACAAATCAGATTACATGATGTACTGTTTTTAGCTCACCTGTCATGTAATGACGAGGTGAGCTTTTGGGATCACTTTTCGTCCGTCGTCAGTGCGTCCGTCCGTCCGTCCGTAAACAATTTCTTCAAACGACATCTCCTCCTAAACCACTGATCAGATTTTGACCAAACTTCACAGGAATGATCCTTAGGTGGTCCCCTTTCAAAGTTGTTCAAATGGTTCCGGTCCGTTGCACATCTAGGTCACAGGAGCCAAAAATAGATTTTTTTCGCCGAAAACTTAAAAAATCTTCTTCTCTGAAACCACAAGGCCCAGGTCTATGATATTTGGTATGAAGTTTCATCTAGTGGACCCCTACCAAGATTGTTCAAATTATGGTGCTGGGGCCAAAAATGCCCCCGACCCGGGTCCCTTTGTTTTACATAGGATTATATAGGGAAAATCTTTAAAAATCTTCTTCTCTGAATCTGCAAGGCCCAGGTCTTTGATATTTGGTATGAAGCTTCATTTAGTGGACCCCTACCAAGATTGTTCAAATTATAGTGCTGGGGCCAAAAATGCCCCCGACCCGGGTCCCTTTGGTTTTACATAGGATTATATAGGGAAAATCTTTAAAAATCTTCTTCTCTGAAACCGCAAGGCCCAGGTCTTTGATATTTGGTATGAAGTTTCACCTAGTGGACCCCTACCAAGATTGTTCAATTTATGGTGCTGGGGCCAAAAATGCCCCCGACCCGGGTCCCTTTGTTTTACATAGGATTATATAGGGAAAATCTTTAAAAATCTTCTAATCTGAATCTGCAAGGCCCAGGTCTTTGATATTTGGTATGAAGCTTCATTTAGTGGACCCCTACCAAGATTGTTCAAATTATAGTGCTGGGGCCAAAAATGCCCCCGACCCGGGTCCCTTTGGTTTTACATAGGATTATATAGGGAAAATCTTTAAAAATCTTCTTCTCTGAAACCGCAAGGCCCAGGTCTTTGATATTTGGTATGAAGCTTCATCTAGTGGACCCCTACCAAGATTGTTCAAATTATAGTGCTGGGGTCAAAAATGCCCCCGCCCCGGGGCCCTCTGGTTTTACATGGGCTTATATAGGGAAAATCTTTAAAAATCTTCTTCTCTGAAACCGCAAGGCCCAGGTCTTTTATATTTGGTATGAAGCTTCATCTAGTGGACCCCTACCAGAATTGTTCAAATTATAGTGCTGGGGCCAAAAATGCCCCAGCCCTCGGGCCCTTTGGTTTTACATGGGCTTATATAGGGAAAATCTTTAAACAATTTTCTTCTCTGAAACTGCAAGGCCCATGTCTTTGATATTTGGTATGGAGCTTCATCTAGTGGACCTCTACCAAGATTGGTTAAATTATAGCCCTCAGGCTACAAATGCCCCTGCCCGGGGGCCCTTTGGTTTTACATAGACTTATATAGAGATAATCTTTGAAAATCTTCTTCTCTGAACAGCAAAGCCCAGGTCTTTGATATTTGATGTGAAGCTTCATGTAGTGGACCTCTATCAAGATTGTTTAAATTATAGCCCTGAGGCCAAAAATGTCCACGCCCTGGGGCCATTTGGTATATCTTTAAAAAAAAAAATTTCTTCTCTGAAACTGCAAGGCCCAGGTCTTTGTTATTTGGTGTATAGCTTCATCTAGTGGATCATTGCCAAGATTGTTCAAATTATAGCCTTTGTTAGCTCACCTGAGCCGAACGCTCATGTGAGGTATTAGTATACCACGAGCCGGCGTTCGTCGTCCGTCGTCGTCGTCGTTGTCGTCCGTCGTCCACACTTTCAAAGAAGTATATCTCCGGAACCAGTGGGCCAATCTTGATCAAATTTCATGTGAAGCATTATCAGGTAGGGGGAAAGGCTGCATACTGTTTTCGGGCAGATCGGATTGGAACTCTGGTTGCCATGGCAACAAATAGCTCCCATAGACTTAACATCGGAAAAAGTTTGTCATCACTCTAGCTCCGTCAATTTTTTTCTGATTGTCTTCATTCTTGCAGATAACGAGGACAGGCATGAAATCTCGATCAAGTTCGATTTTGGGCTGAATCGGATTATTCACTCAGGAGTTACGTGCCCTTGAGCGTTGAAAAAACATAGGAAAAAGCTTGTCATCACTCTAGCTCCGTCAATTTTTTTCTGATCGACTTCATTCTTGCAGATAACGAGGACAGGCATGAAATCTCGATCAAGTTCGATTTTGGGCTGAATCGGATTATTCACTCAGGAGTTACGTGCCCTTGAGCGTTGAAAAAATTGCCTATTGACTTAACATGGGGAGAATGTTGTCATCACCGTAGCTGCTTCAATTATTTTCAGATTGGCTTTATTCTTGCAGATAACCAGCACAGCCATGAAATCTCGGTCAAGTTCGATAACTGGCAGAATCGGATCATTCACTTAGGAGTTACCTGCCCTTGTGTGTTTTTGCATTAGGGTTAATGGGAATTTCAAGAATGTATATCTTAAAGACTACTTGGCCAACTTTGATCAAATTTCATGTGTCGCATTATTGGGCAAGTGGAAAGGCTTCATTAGGTTTTCAGGCAGATCTGAGTGGAACTCTGGTTGCCATGGCAACATCTAGCTCCCATAGACTTCACATAGGAAAAAGCTTGTCATCACTCTAGCTCCGTCAATTTTTTTCTGATCGACTTCATTCTTGCAGATAACCAGTACAGGCATAAAATCTCGGTCAAGTTCGATTTTGGGCCGAATCAGATAATTCACTCAAGAGTTACGTCCCCTTGAGCGCCCGAAAAATTGCCTATCGACTTAACATGGGGAAAATGTTGTCATCACTGTAGCTGCTTCAATTTTGTTCGGATTGGCTTCATTCTTACAGATAACCAGCACAGCCATGAAATCTCGGTCAAGTTCGATAATTGGCAGAATCGGATCATACACTTAGGAGTTACCTGCCCTTGTGCAGTTTTGCATAAGGGTTAATGTGAATTTCAAAAATGTATATCTTGAAGACTACTTGGGCGACTTTGATCAAATTTCATGTGTAACATTATTGGGCAAGTGGAAAGACTGCATAAGGTTTTCATGCAGATCTGAGTGGAACTCTGGTTACCATGGCAACATATAGCTCCCATAGACTTAACATAGGAAAAAGCTTGTCATCACTCTAGCTCCGTCAATTTTTTTCTGATCGACTTCATTCTTGCAGTTAATAAGGACAGGTATAAAATCTCGGTTAAGTTCGATTTTGGGCAGAATCGGAATATTGACCTCGGAGTTACGTGACCTTGAGCGACAAAAAATTTGCCCATAGACTTAACATAGGGAAAATGTTGTGACTACGATAGCGACTTGAATTTTTTTCAGATCAGCTTCAAACTTGCAGGTAACGAGGACAGACATAAAATCTCGGTTAAGTTAGATTTTGAGCAGAATCGGATTATTTGCCTTGGAGTTACTTGCCCTTAAGCATGAAAAAATACGTTGTGACCACGATAGCAACTTTATTTTTATTCAGATCAGCTTCAAACTTGCAGGTAACAAGGACAGGCATAAAATCCCGGTTAAGTTCGATTTTGGGCCGAATCGGAATATTGACCTCGGAGTTACGTGACCTTGAGCGACAAAAAATTTGCCCATAGACTTAACATAGGGAAAATGTTGTGACTATGATAGCGACTTGAATTTTTTTTCAGATCAGCTTCAAACTTGCAGGTAACGAGGACAGACATAAAATCTCGGTTAAGTTAGATTTTGGGCAGAATCGGATTATTTGCCTTGGAGTTACCTGCCCTTGAGCATAAAAAAATACGTTGTGACCACGATAGCAACTTTATTTTTATTCAGATCAGCTTCAAACTTGCAGGTAATGTGGACAGGCATAAAATCTCAGTTAAGTTCGAATCCAAATATTGACCTCGGAGTTACATGACCTTGAGCGACAAAAAATTTGCCCATAGACTTTACATAGGGAAAATGTTGTGACTACGATAGCGACTTGAATTTTTTTCAGATCAGCTTCAAACTTGCAGGTAACGAGGACAGACATAAAATCTCGGTTAAGTTCGATTTTGGGCCGAATCGGTTTATTTGCCATGGAGTTACCTGCCCTTGAGCATAAAAAAATACGTTGTGACCACGATAGCAACTTTATTTTTATTCATATCAGCTTCAAACTTGCAGGTAACGAGGACAGGCATAAAATCTCGGTTAAGATCAATTTTGGGCCGAATCAGAATATTGACCTCGGAGTTACGTGACCTTGAGCGACAAAAAATTTGCCCATAGACTTAATTAGGGAAAATGTTGCGACTACGATAGCGACTTGAATTTTTTTCAGATCAGCTTCAAACTTGCAGGTAACGAGGACAGACATAAAATCTCTGTTAAGTTCGATTTTGGGCCGAATCGGAATATTTGCCTTGGAGTTACCTGCCCTTGAGCATAAAAAAATACGTTGTGACCACGATAGCAACTTTATTTTTATTCATATCAGCTTCAAACTTGCAGGTAACGAGGACAGGCATAAAATCTCGGTTAAGTTCGATTTTGGGCCGAATCGGAATATTGACCTCGGAGTTACGTGACCTTGAGAGACAAAAAAATTTGCCCATAGACTTAACGTAGGGAAAATGTTGTGACAGAAATAGCGACTTGAATTTTTAGCTCACCTGAGCCAAAGGCTCCAGTGAGCTGATAGTATACCAAGGCTCCGGAGTCCGTCGTCTGTCGTCCGTCCATCCGTCGTCCACACTTTCAATGAAGCATATCTCAGAAGGCAGTCGACCAATCTTGTTTAAATTTTATGTGTAGCACCATTGGGCAAGGGGAAAGGCTGCATTACGTTTTGGAGCTAGTCTGGTTCATTTGTTCCTTCATTCTTCTTTCTCTCCATATAGAGATAATAGACCAATGTTAAATTTTTAATCAAAGATTTCTCAGGAACTATAAAAGCTAGAAGCATCAAATTTGGTATTCAATAGAATAATGATGACTTATTTTGTGTAAGAGACATTGGGCTTTCTCAGCTTATTTGTTCATCTGTTCTTTCATTCTTCTTTCTCTCCATTTTGACCAATGTTAAATTTTCGTCAAAGATTTTTCAGGAGCTATAGAAGCTAGAAGTCTCAAACTTGGAATGCAATGCAATAATGATGACTTATATCCTGTAAGGGTCAATGGGCTGGATTCTATTAGCAGATTTAGTAGTCAAGTCTGTGAATTGTTAAAACTTAAGTTCCTCAGGTGAGCGGTTTAGGCTCATTGAGCCTCTTGTTGATATTTGGTATGAAGCTTCACCTTTTTAGACCTCCCTCAACATTATGCACATTATAGCCCTGGGATCAATAATGACCCCTACCAAGATTGTTCAAATTATAGTGCTGGGGCCAAAAATGCCCCCGCCCCGGGGCTCTTTGGTTTTAAATGGGCTTATATAGGAAAATCTTCAAAAATCTTCTTCTCTGAAACCACAAGGCCCAGGTCTTTGATATTTGGTATGAAGCTTCATCTAGTGGACCCCTACCAAGATTGTTCAAATTATAGTGCTGGGGCCAAAAATGTTCCCGCCCCGGGGCCCTTTGGTTTTACATGGGCTTATATAGGGAAAATCTTGAAAAATCTTTTTCTCTGAAACTGCAAGGCCCAGGTCTTTGATATTTGGTATGAAGCTTCATCTTGTGGACCTCTGCCAAGATTGTTCAAATTATAGCCCTGGGGCCAAAAATGCCCCCGCTCCTGGGCCTTTTGGTTTTACATAGACTTATATAGGGAAAATCTTGAAAAATCTTCTTCTCTGAAACCACAAGGCCTAGGTCTTTGATATTTGGTATGAAGCTTCAGCTAGTGGACCTCTACCAAGATTGTTCAAATTATAGCCCTGAGACCAAAAATGCCCCCGCCTCGGGGCCCTTTGGTTTTACATAGACTTATATACGGAAAATCTTCAAAACTCTTCTTCTGTGAAAAAGCAAGGCCCAGGTCTTTGATATTTGGTGTGAAGCTTCATCTAGTGGACCTATATTAAGATTGTTTAAATTATAGCCCTGAGGCCAAAAATGCCTCCGCCCCGGTGCCATTTGGTATTACATAGGCTTATGTAGGGAAAATCTTTAAAAAAAATTCTTCTCTGAAACCGCAAGGCCAGGGTCTTTAATATTTGGTGTGTAGCTTTATCTAGTGGACCTTTGCCAAGATTGTTCAAATTATAGCCTTTGTTGATATTTGGTATGAAGCTTCACCTTTTTAGACCTCCCTCAACATTATACACATTATAACCCTGGGGTCAATAATGGCCCTCCCCAGGGCCCACTTGTTACTCTATGGATCAGGTGAGCGATCCAGGGCCATCATGGCCCTCTTGTCATTCAAAACTGAATGTTTACTGAATGATAAACTGTAGATCCTGATCAGAGGACCTTTCTGCACTGTCCAGCTTCACAATTTGAAAGATAGTGTTTGTGGTGTCAGCAGGACAAGAGTTAGCAGGATGTTTGTTTAAATTGTGTTTTAACGTCCACGTTAACACTATATAGGTCATTTTGGAGATGTTGCTTCCAATTTTGTGGGACTTTTACCCGAAATTGAGATGAAATGACATCTCAAGCCCTACCGCCTAATGAAACCAATAGGGTTTATAAGCATGGACGGTCCGACTCGCATCACTTTGCCTGGGCAGGCTTAGATCCTCTACGCAGTTTACCAGTACTCCTGTACGGTCGGTTTCAGCGCTGCGTCAAAGCATCATGCAGCCTATCGATTTCTTCAAGGGTTTAAAGGTTAAACTAACCCAAGGAGATGACTTTGATATAAGCGGAAGCTTACTATCAGATCCTGTTAGTTGATGTTGTAATTGACTGTACATGTACATTACTCTTGATAAAGTAAGTAAGTAAGTAAGTAAGTAAGTAAAGTCTTTATTTAAAGAGGGTTACACATTTAGCAAGAAGCTAATCTTCCATGTGGCCCTCAATAAATAAATACTGTTTTAAACCAAACTAACATGTCTATATAATTCTGACCCCCTTGAACACCACTTTTATATTGTGAAACTGGGTTTACAGCGGTAAACCTAACTTTTCTTTTTTCTGCCCTAAAATATAGATTGTGGGTACAGAGGCAGTTCTAACGTGTACCCACAATCTATATTTTGAGCAGAAATAAGAAAAAATATCACAATTTTTCATCTGAAAATTTGCCTTTTTTGGCCGTAAAATTTACAGTTTACAGTGAAATTCCGCTAATGAGACCACCTAAAATTAAGACTAATTCTGCTTTAAAAAGCTTATTTTGAAGGCTTCACTTAATCTTTCATTGTGTTTTCTGCCCACAATGTCCTCTGGTGAGGGACCACCTTTTGGGACTGTTCAAAAGTGGTCTTAAAGACCACTTTTGAACAGTCCCAAAGGTTATCTTAATATAGGAATTGCACGACCCGCAGAAAAAGCGACCGACTGAAGTCGGATGATTTTCTAAGAGTGCCCTAAAATCACCGTGTCATTCTGTCATTCGGTCATTCTGTCAGTCTGTCAGTCCGTCCGTAACCCGGTTGTGAAAATTGGTGATAGTGACTAAACCGCTTGGAATATTTAAATAATTTTTGGCATACTGATAGATATCAATGAGATCTAACCAATGAACTTGCGAAATATTACATTCCATTTAGTATAGCCTCGCCGAGGCTAAAAAAGTGAAAATTTTCGAACTGCTTCTCCTCGGAAACCGTTGGGCCAATTGAAGTCAAATTTCATATGGAGCCTCTATGGGATGGGGAAACCAAAATTTGCTCATGGGGTCCAGGTCACATGACCAAAATGGCCACCAAGCCATATATGGTAAAAACCCCTTCAAAAATAGTCTTCTCCAGAACCACTGGGCAGATTTCCACGAAACTTGATAAATAGCATCTGGGACGTAGGCCCATCATAAATTGCTAAAATGGTGACCCTGGGTTGACCTTGACCTTCTTTGTGCCTAGGTCAAACTTTGACACAAAAATATGCTTTTGTATTGGAAAAGTGAGAATGCATTTTATCCTGCAAACGATTCAGAATACAGTACTAAAGTATAAGATATATTTTTGCTCCTTACAATAAGGCGCATTTATTGGGGGAACCGTTTTAGGTCCAGGTCACATGACCAAAATGGCCGCCATACCCATATATGGTAACACTCATAAAGCTAAAAGCATCCAGCGGGTCGTGCACTTCAGCTGAAGCACTGGTTTTACTGTATTTGTTTAGGCATGTTATCCTCAAACTAAACAAACCACTTATCTATTAAATTTGAACATTTTGTCATTTTCAGCCTCAGAAGGAGGAGGATACCCAGCGTCATAGCGACTCTTCATTGGAAGAAAAAGTATTCCAACAGACACCTAAAGAACTCACAGAGGAGAAACGGAGATCTGCTAGGAGAAGAGAGTGAGTTCTTTCCCTTGTTTGATTATGTAATGTAGAAATTGCAAGGAGACATGAATTGAAAAAAAAAAAGATTGAAGCCATGTAATTGGCTTGGTTTTTCTTCAGTTTATATTGAAACTGTTGTAGGTCATTATTTATCTTATGAAAGAGAATTTATACACCGCAACCTCTTTTTAACCCTATTAATTGTAGCATGATTTTGAATGTGTAGGTATATGGTCAATTCTCTGCATGGTCTATACAGTTGTTTTACTTAACATTTCTGCTTTTAGTCTGAACAAACGTGTTGTTAAAAGTTTGTGGTGTAATAACATGTTTTATCATATGACTTCACGTCTGAGAGTGTGATAACGCCATGTATTATTTTCGATAATCCACTAGTGGATTAAATATGCAAATTAGCTAGACACGTTCCGTAAGGTTGCATGTACGATGTCCTCAACGACATCACGTTTACTAATGGCGGAATATTGATATTTTTGTAAACAATCGTGAATAAAATGCGTTTTAAGTGTCATATGATAAATAGAATCTTGCATTCTTGCTCATGTATTATTGAATTTATTAAACTCGTTGAGGAAAAGGGATAAAATGCTCGGCAAAGCCTCGCATTTTATCCCTTTTCCCCAACTCGTTTAATAAATTCAATAATACATGAACACTCATGTAAGATCCTCTATATATGTTTGTTTCCTCTTTTGCAGGTTCATTATGGCTGAGTTGCTACATACAGAAAGAACTTATGTCAAAGATCTTGAAACTGCTGTTAAGGTATAAACTACAAATTTTATTTTCACATGAGCCCCACTGTAACACTATTTACTTCGACGGCTGATTGATATGTCCTGAGCCTCATATTGAAAGATTTGAATTTTTTTCAGATATACTGCATTATTTTTCAACATAATCCCCTTCAGTATCTATACACTTTTGCCAGCGGTGTTTAAAGGCCTCAATGCCACTTTTTAGCTCACCTGTCACGTAGTGACAAGGTGAGCTTTTGGGATCACTTTTTGTCCGTCGTCCGTCGTGCGTGCGTGCGTGCGTTCGTAAACTTTTCTTCAAATGACATCTCCTCCTAAACCACTGATCGTATTTTGACCAAACTTCACAGGAATGATCCTTAGGTGGTCCCCTTTCAAAGTTGTTAAAATGGTTCCGGTCCGTTGCACATATAGGTCACAGTAGCCAAAAATAGATTTTTTTCACCGCAAACTTAAAAAATCTTCTTCTCTGAAACCGCAAGGCCCAGGTCTTTGATATTTGGTATGAAGCTTCATCTAGTGGACCCCTACCAAGATTGTTCAAATTATAGTGCTGGGGCCAAAAATGCCCCCGCACTGGGGCCCTTTGCTTTTACATGGGCTTATATAGGGAAAATCTTTAAAAATCTTCTTCTCTGAAACCGCAAAGCCCAGGTCTTTGATATTTGGTATGAAGCTTCATCTAGTGGACCCCTACCAAGATTGTTCAAATTATAGTGCTGGATCTAAAAATGCCCCCGCACGGGGGCCCTTTGGTTTTACATGGGCTTATATAGGGAAAATCTTGAAAAATCTTCTTGTCTGAAACCGCAAGGCCCAGGTCTTTGATAATTGGTATGAAGCTTCATCTAGTGGACCCCTACCAAGATTGTTCAAATTAGAGTGCTGGGGCCAAAAATGCCCCCGCACGGGGGCCCTTTGGTTTTACATGGGCTTATATAGGGAAAATCTTTTAAAATCTTCTCTGAAACCGCAAGGCCCAGGTCTTTGATATTTGGAATGAAGCTTTATCTAGTGGACCCCTACCAAGATTGTTCAAATTATAGTGCTGGATCTAAAAATGCCCCCGCACGGGCCCTTTGGTTTTACATTGGCTTAATCCGCTTATATAGGGAAAATCTTGAAAAATCTTCTTCTCTGAAACCGCAAAGCCCAGGTCTTTGTTATTTGGTATGAAGCTACATCTAGTGGACCCCTACCAAGATTGTTCAAATTATATTGCTGGGGCCAAAAATGCCTCCGCACCAGGGCCCTTTTGTTTTACATATAGGGAAAATCTTTAAAAATCTTCTTCTCTGAAACCGCAAGGCCCAGGTCTTTGATATTTGGTATGAAGCTTCATCTAGTGGACCCCTACCAAGATTGTTCAAATTATAGTGCTGGAGCTAAAAATGCCCCCCACACGGGGGCCCTTTGGTTTTACATGGGCCTATATAGGGAAAATTTTGAAAAATCTTCTTCTCTGAAACCGCAAGGCCCAGGTCTTTGATATTTGGTATGAAGCTTCATCTAGTGGACCCCTACCAAGATTGTTCAAATTATAGTGCTGGGGCCAAAAATGCCCCGGCCCCGGGGCCCTTTTGTTTTACATAGGCTTATATAGGGAAAATCTTGAAAAATCTTCTTCTCTTGAAACTGCAAGGCCCAGGTCTTTGATATTTGGTATGAAGCTTCATCTTGTGGACCTCTACCAAGATTGTTCAAATTATAGCCCTGGGGCCAAAAATGCCCCCGCTCCGGGGCCCTTTGGTTTTACATAGATGTATATAGGGAAAATCTTGAAAAATCTTCTTCAGTCTTTGAAACCACAAGGCTTAGTTCTTCGATATTTGTTATGAAGCTCCAGCTAGTGGACCTCTATAAAGATTGTTCAAATTATAGCCCTGAGAGCAAAAATGCCTCCGCCATGTGGCCCTTTGGTTTTACATAGACTAATATAAGGAAAATCTTTAAAAATCATCTTCTCTGAAACACAAGGCCCAGGTCTTTGAAATTTGATATGAAGCTTCAGCTAGTGGACCTCTACCAAGATTGTTCAAATTATAGCCCTGGGGCCAAAAATGCCCCTGCTCCCGGGCCCTTTGGTTTAACATAGACTTATATAGGGAAAATCTTGTTTTACATAGACTTTTACATGCAGGGTAAACCTTTAAAATCTTCTTTTCTGAAACCAAAAAGCCCAGGTCTTTCATATTCGATACAGCTTCATCTTGTGGACCCCTACCAAGATTGTTCAAATTATAGCCCTGGGGCCAAAATTGACCCTGCCCGGGGCCCACTTGTTATTTATTGGATCAGGTGAGCGAACCAGGGCCCTCTGGGCCCTCTTGTATAGAACTCCTTTTCCTTGCTGTTCAGAAAGTCATCCACTGCACGTCATCTTCGGACTGAAAGTGGGTGCCTGAAATAGCCGTTTACAGTTTTGGAAATTGATGAAAGTCTGATGGAGCGAGATAAGGTGGATGCTCAGTCAAGCTAAAACCACAATCATGAATGGCAGCCATAGCATTGACAGACTTGTGAAAAGGAGCATTGTCCTGATGGAACAACACACCTTTACTGAGCTTTCCGTATATAATATTTTCCCATATTGCATCAGAAGTGAAGCATAGTATGTGCCATTGATTGTTTGTCACTTTTGGATATAATCTATCAGCAGAATACCATCTGCATCCTGAAAAAAAAAGCGAGGCCATAACCTTCCCAGCTGATGGAACAGTCTTTACCTTCTTTGGTGGGGGGGGTGGGTTAGTTAGGGTGCTTCCATTCTTTCGATTGTTGTTTGGCCTCTGGGGAAAAATGATGTACCCATGTTTCATCCAGAGTGACAAATATCTGAAGAAAGCACAAAAAGGTTAAGATTAGCACGCGTTAATGTGCTCCTGGTGTGCTTCTGATCAAATGTCAGAAGTCTTGGTACCCATCGGTCTGAAAGCTTTCTCATTGCAAGATCCTCTGTCAGAATGGAATGTACTCTTTCCTGTGAAATGCCAACTCTACTGGCTATATATCTTTCTGTGACTCGTCTGTCAGTCATAACAATAAGGCTGCATCTAATATTGTCTTACGGCATTGATGTCATGAGCAAAATTTGATTCACACCTGTACATATACTGATTAACCCTTGTCCTGCTGAATATTCAAATATGCCACACCCACTACTGAGTATCAACCAATCAGATTACTTGATGCAAATTATTGCAACAAATTCACAATCTGAATGGCAAACACTGTAGATCCTGATCAGATGGCTTCGTCAGAAGCCATCTGATCTGGATCTACATTGTTTGAAAGGTAAGGCATATCCGGGCTCAGCAGGACAAGGGTTAACCCATTGCATGCAGGAAACCCCTAAAGGGGTGCCTTGGCAAACAGTGCAGGCCCAGATCAGACGCCGCAGAACGTAGCAGCTGATCAGGGCCCGCTCTATTTGCAAACAGAATTTTCAGTCAAAAATAGAATTAACAAAATAATTTACCTGACATTCCTTATATGACAAATGGACTTGTCCAACATATAGCAGTGGAAGTCCACTAGTATACAATGGACAGCAGACCTCGGTAGCTCAGTCAGATACGCGTCTGACTGGTGATCAGGAGGACTCGGGTTTGATACCTGCCGGAGTCTGCAATATTCTTTCGTGGAGATTGATCATGAAATCTTTTGTATGGTCATTCTCTCCCTTCCCCTGATTCAAGAAGGGCAGTTGTCAGCTTCTGGCAAAAGAATATGCACTGTACTGGTTAACCGCTTACGTATAAGCTTGCCCAGGAAAAGTATGGATAGGTAAACTGACCAGCTCAAAAATGACCTAAAATAAAAAGGGTTAACTCTTATCATGCTGTTCACGACAACCCCAATCTTTGGAAACAGTGTAGATCCAGATCAGATGGCTTCTGAAGAAGCCATCTGATCAGGATCTACACTGTTTGACATTTAGTTTAAGGATATGTAAGAATAAATTACATCAAGTAATCTGATTGGTTCAGAGTCAGAAATGGGTGTGGCTAAATTGAATATTCAGCAAGAGAAGGGTTAAATGCCTATGTTGAGGCTTAAATGACTGGTAATGAAGTAAAATATTTGTAGCCATATATAATATATAAAATAAACTTAACTGATATACACCACAAAATTGTTATAACACGGTTCATTATTACACGGTTTGGATATACAGTCGAACTTCAATGGCTCGAACACCTTTGGGACCTCGAAAATCTGTTCGAGACAGGGGTAGTTCGAGCCACTGAGGTGACTGCCAGGAGGCATAACGAGATACTTTTAGACATCTTTTCGGTGTTCTATAATGAAAATGTATGCTGTGTGTACTCATTAGAATCGCCTCATCGATGCGATTCTAATGAGTACACACAGCATACATTTGCAAGATAAAAGACTAAAATCTCCTTAATCATCCCCCACTATTTCTTATGTAGAGGATTTCGCTAGGGGCTCAAGAATGGGCTCGACACATCCATGGTAAACGAGCCATCAGTGTTCGAGCCATCGAAGTTCTACTGTAACACGGTTTTAAGATGGATCCCAAAAATGTATAAATTATATAGAAAAATGACCATTTTTGTTTTGATATAACACGGTTGTTTAACTAACATGGTTCCTGCTTTGAACCCAAACAAGGTTGTACTACTGATTTATTGAATAAGACGTACAAGATGAAACATGCACTTGTGCTGTTGTATTAAATTAGAGATCGGTGGACTGGAGTGTGTCTGCTAGGTATGTCAGTTTCCAAATATTTATTGCGCTTGATTCCATCGAAAAATGCCATGGTTTGCAGAATCTCCCCCATGAAAAGTTTGAAAAGTTGGCAAGTCTGGCAATACGAGTGCGTTTCATTTCTTCATAGACAGATCCAATGTATTGACACGTGACTTTGTTAACATTTCATTGTGCATGTGAAAATGCCTCGCCAGCTCCTTTATCTGGCTGGCAAAATATGCATGTTTCCATATAGTATCAATGAGATTTTCAAATATTTATGGTATAATTATATTCATTGCTTCTTTGCAAAATTAAATTACCTTTGATGCTTTGATACTTTGTATTTCTGGATGACCAAATGATATAGAGCCAGTCTCTTCTGGGATTTTATTGCACATTGCCTAAAAAGCATTTTAAAAACTACCTACCCTTACGATGAAACATAGTTGATGCACCTCATTTGATGAACAGAAGTAAAATTAAAGCAGCACCAAAATTTATTTGCAAAAGCAACAGTTAAATGTCTAAAATGGATCATGGGAAATAATTTTGATAGGACAACGCTTAATCAATAGTAATTCCAGAAAATAATATGTGCAACATCTACAATGGAGCATAGGGCTGGAAGTGTTTTCACCAACCAGTGAAAACGAGGCTTTCAGCATTTAATTTTGTATTACATAGACTTTGGACGTGTCTATACCAGTCATTAGACATAATAGAATTGCTTAGAGACAAACAGCTTTTACATTGAATTCAATGTCTTAAGAAAAGGACAAGAGAGCAGTTGATTTTTTTTTTTTACAAAATAGTCAGCTAAGAACACCGTCTTTTAAATGTTGCTGTTAAAACTTCTGTTGATTTAAAGAAGGTTCTACAAACAAATGCTGAGCATTTTCTAGTCCTCTCTGGTTGGTTTCTATTTCAGTGTTATCTCAATGAGATGCAGGATCCAGATAATTTCATGCCTGCAGGGATCCAGAACAAACATAAAGTTATTTTTGGCAACATGGAGGAAATTCTGCAGTTCCATAACAGGTCAGTAGTTAACAGTTTTCAGGGTAACCAGCATTCAAGAATTTTTTGGTGTGCCAAATCAAGATTAAATAGTTATTTTTTCTAGCCTGTTAAAATAACCCATTTTATTCTGAATGAGCACTTCCCTATATTTGAACCCAAAATGCCAATCATAACAATTGTTATCTGCTTTGTTGTCTGCTGTTTACTTTAAAATGTTCTATAAAAGAGTTTTCCTTTGGAGGCAAGGAATACACCACAGAACTGAAAAGTATAAATTGTACATGTTTTCTGGACCAGACTAGCTAGTTTCGGCCAATTAGGCCTCATCATTGACCCTCAAATATTTTCAATTCGGCAATGGAATCAATGATCCCAAAGGACAAAAAAAATATACTCTACACTATGATGAGTCATTGTTGCAAACAGTGTGAACCCAGATCAGGCGGCTCCTCTAGGTTAACCATTTTCAGTTTTATAGGACTGGTGTCAGACTAAATACGTTCTGAAGTTAGATCCTTTGGAAGCAAGGAATTCACCAAATAAACGAAAATAGCAGACTCGGTTTTATTGAGTCTGTTCATGACCAGTACAGAAATGTGCAACACAGGCCACACCCTCTAGCACCGGCTTAAGTAGAACTCTATTTTCAAAATGATACCAAATGAACTCAATGATCCCAAAGGACCAGAAAATATAATCTGCACTATGATGATGTACGGGGAGACGTTTTACGGCCGCCACACGGCACAACACCAGCTACAGTGAAAATAAATAAGTTCTGAAGTTAGATCCTTTGGAAGCAAGGGATGCACCAAATAAACCAAAATAGCAGACTCGGTTTTATTATGTCCCCCCACCCGAAAGGGAGGGGGACATATTGGTTTTGGTGCGGATCCTGTCGGCGTCGGCGTTGGCGTTGGCGTTGCCTCTTGTCTGCACTCTATCTCCTGAATGGATGGATGGATTTTGATTAAACTTACACAGATACACCATTGGGAGGGGGAAAAGTACTGATTAGATTTTGGTGACCTTGACCTAATTTTCAAGGTCACAGGGCTGAAACCATTGTCAAATTTTAGACCAAAAAAGCTTGTCTGCACTCTAACTCCTGAACCAATGGAAGGATTTGGTTCATACTTGATACATTATATCAGTGGGATGGTCTTAAGAACTGATTAGCTTTTGGTGACCTTGACCTAATTTTCAAGGTCACAACGGGGGTTAGACTTTTAAAAATTGGCTTGTCTGCACTCTTTCTCCTGAACCAATGGAAGGATTTGGTTCATACTTGATACATTATATCAGTGGGATGGTCTTAAGAACTGATTAGCTTTTGGTGACCTTGACCTAATTTTCAAGGTCACAACGGGAGTTAGACTTTTACAAATTGGCTTGTTTGCACTCTTTCTCCTGAACCAATGGAAGGATTTGGTTCATACTTGATACATTATATCAGTGGGATGGTCTTAAGAACTGATTAGCTTTTGGTGACCTTGACCTAATTTTCAAGGTCACAACGGGAGTTAGACTTTTAAAAATTGGCTTGTCTGCACTCTTTCTCCTGGACCAGTGGATGAATTTTGATCAAACTTGGTACATTATATCAGTGGGCTGGTCTTAAGAACTGATTAGATGTTGGTGACCTTGACCTAATTTTCAAGGTCACCACGGGACTTAGACTGTTGAAAATTGCCTTGTCTGCACTCTATCTCCTGAACCAGTGGATGGATTTGGTTCAAAAAATAATGAGTGTGGTGGGGGGACATCTGTTTTCTTAGAAAACAATTCTAGTTGAGTCTGTTCATGACCAGTACAGAAATGTGCAATACCGGCCACACCCTCTAGCACCGGCTTAAGCAGAACTCTATTTTCAAAATGATACCAAATGAACTCAATGATCCCAAAAGACCAGAAAATATAATCTGCACTATGATGAGCCATTTTTATAGAGGAGCTTACATGAGTAGGCTTTTAAAATGAAATTCCTGAAAGGAACCTCTGGCATGTTAATTTTTTTTTTTATATATGAAACGCCATGTTAACCTTTCTTGTACCAAATAGAATCTTCCTCCTTATATATAGCAGGAGTCCATTTCAAAATTAAGGGGTGTCAGGTTGTTTTTTTCAAAGTCTATTTGGAAACTGGCTGAACGTTTTGCAAACAGTGTAGGCTCTGATCGCCTGATCTGGGCCTGCACTGTTTGCCAACTACAGTAGAACTTCGATGGCTCGAACACCGAAGGCTCGTTTACCATGGCTGAGTCAAACCCGTTCTTGAGTCCCTAGGGAATTTCTGTACGTAAGAAATAGGGAGAGTAAGAATTAGGATATTGTCGTCTTTTAACTTGCAAATGTATGCTGTGTGTACTCATTAGAATCGCCTCATCAAGGCGATTCTAATGAGTACACACAGCATACATTTTTCATTATAGAACATAGAAAAAAATGTCCTAAAGTATGTCGTTATGCCTCCTGGCATTAGCCCTCAGTAGCTCGAACTATCCCTGTCTCGAACAGATTTTCATGGTCCCAAAGGTGTTCGAACCATTGAAGTTCGACTGTACCCGCTTTGGGGTTTCTGATACAAAACAGGTTAATCATAGTGTGATTTTAAATGAGATTTATTGTTAGAGAACTTTAATCCTTAACCCTTGTCCTGCTGAATATTTATATATGCCACACCCACTACCGATTATCAACCAATCAGATTACTTGATGCAAATTATTGCAACAAATTCACAATCTGAATGGCAAACAATGTAGATCCTGATCAGATGGCTTCGTCAGAAGCCATCAGATCTGGATCTACATTGTTTCAAAGATAAGGCATATCCGGGATTAGCAGGACAAGGGTTAAGACACCTAGAAAAACTGCATCTGGGTATGTTTATGTTGTCACTTGAATCTTCTTGCAAACCTTTCAAACATTTTTTGCATACATGCAAACAGTGTGGACCCTGATCAGACTGCTGAGGCAAACAAGGTAGACTGATCAGGCTTCTCCTAGAGGGATCAGGCTGCTCCTAGAGGAGCACTCTGATCCGGAGGAGCAGTCCGATCTGGGTACATGCTCTGTGCAACAATGTCTTTTAAAGTAACCAGCGGACAACAAAGAAGACAACAAATGTTGTGATTGGCAGGTGAAGGGGTAAAAGAATTTCTATAGAAAATATAGGATTGTCGCTGACAGGGTCATGACAGATACTGACCGGCCAAGATAGCTCAGTTGGTAGAGTGTCCGCTCAGGGGAACGGGAGGTCACGGGTTCGATCCCAGGCCGCGACATACCAAAGTCGTTAAAAATGGTACTAGCTGCTCCTCGCTTGGCACTCAGATTTACGGGGTAGAGCTAGGACTGGTCGACCCAGTGTCAGGATAATGTGACTGGATGTGGTATCATGTAATGTGTCTGGGACATGATACTTCAGTGAGGCAGCACTATAAAAGTGAGCATTGAGCTCCCTGTCGCAACCAGACACCGTCGTGATATGAAAAATTGTTGAAAGCGACGTTAAACCCGAATTCACACACACACACACGACAGATACTGACCTTTGTGCTGGCCTAATTGGTAAGAGCACTGACTGACAGTCATTAGGTTTCTCACCGCTGTGGTTTGAGTTCATAATGAGCCATCTCATCAGGATCTACACTGCTTGCCATCCTGTGAATGGTTGTTGACTTAATCCCCTTGTCAGTAAAACTAACATGTCAAATTTCTAAGATGGAAGAGGGTAAAATGAATAACCCATTACACCACAACCTCATTATAACACTGTTCCTTATGTCACAGCTAGATGGGTTCTATTGGACCTGGTAAAGCAAAACTCCTGTTGGTGACGTTATATGGTGTTTATTTACATGATGATGGCTGCAATACAATAAAGTACAATCATAAATACATTTATTGACAAAGAATGAAGAAGTAGTTGAAGAGAATGAAAATACAACTCTTCACTTCAAACTCTAAAGGCGATCTGCATTGAGGCACGCAAATAATCATGCAGATCAAAAACAGCTATATAATTACTAATAACTTAATGAAAGGATAATGGTGAAATTCCTTATCATGTGCATATGGAAGAAATGTTATACACACTCATTAATGTCTACAAAAGACACTATAAATAACATGTAATATCCATATGCACGAAGATGCTCAAAGATAGACTGTAATAAAATACAATTGTACTAACCTGCAATACAATAAAGTAAAATCATAAATACATTTATTGACAAAGTATGAGGAAGTAGTTGAAGAGAATGAAAATACAACTCTTCACTTCAAACTCTAAAGGCGATCTGCATTGAGGCATGGAAATAATCATGCAGATCAAATATTAAACACAGGTGAGTTTGTGAGCAGGTTAGTAAAACACTGTATGGGTACTACTACGGCGGTTGTGGGGTAATGCGAGGATACTATAGGAAGGGGGAAAGAGGCCATAAATGGAATTAAAACACAACAGAACACATATATATCTTTTATACGTGTTTAATACAACCTATGACACTTATAACACGGTTTCGAATATTGCACGGTTTCAAGATGGATCCCTAAAATATATGGATTATATAGAAAAATGGTCATTTTTCCATATAATCTATTACATTTTTGTTTGGATATAACACAGTTGTTTAACTATAACGGTTTCGGATTTTGACCCCATTAATAATGTTATAAAGAGGTTGTGGTGTATGTATATTTTACAGTGTGTTCCTGAAAGAACTTGAGAAGTATGAAACAATACCAGAAGATGTAGGCCATTGTTTTGTTACCTGGGTAAGTGACATTTTGAGTTGTGCTTGTTTTAAAGTGGTAGTGGTGGGTTTGTTGATTTCAGTTCTTGAAATAAAATGGTTACTGTAAACTAACGGTGTCTGTTTAGTTATATTAATGCAAGATAGGCAATAATATGAATAACATAATGTTATTAATCAAGTAATTTCGTATTGGCCCAGTTACAGGTCCGAGGTCTGCTGTATTGGCACGAGGACGAAGGCCGAGGCCAATACAGCTGACCGTGGACCTGTAACTGGGCCAGTACGAAATTACTTGATTAATGACAATTTTATTAATTGACACAATAAAAAAAATATGATTTATGATTTTTGACCTTGGTTTATATTGATTGACCTTGTGTAATACAGGATAGTCAATTAATAATGCCTTATATAATGGCAGTACATAATAATGTTATGTTTTGTTGTTGTTGTTTTTTTTATGAAAACTTGTGATATATTTCTTATTTGTAAACCAAACATAGATTTTAGATGCTCATTAGAAACCCTGTTCTAACAAATACCCTTTCTGATGAAAGAACTAGCACCGTACTGGTTAACCCCTTTTGTGTAGCTTGCCCAGGAAAGTGTGATAATGACCTAAATAGTGTTGAAACTGGGTCTTTAAACTCCAAACAAAATAACAAGTACCTGCAATCTGTGATTTGGAGCAGAAATAATATTCTTGCACACCAGACAAGGAAATCCGTGATTTTACCCTGGGATAGAAATTTATGTTCTGACCCTGGTGTTCTGACCCAAAATCGAATATAATCGCATGCTTGATAAATGCACTGGTTGATTACGACCATCGTTAAGGTTGACGTCACAGCACGTCACAAAACATTCCTGCAGTGTCAACACAAAATGGCAGACGTTGGTAACCGAAGTGATTACAGCATTAAAAATCTGCACTAAAAATGGAAGGTATGCAAGAAAAAGAATCCAATATGGGTGTGAGGGGTGGATAGAAAAATCCATCCCGAGGGACAGTGATCCCGAGGGACGGATTTTTCCATCCACCCCTCACATCCATATAAGATTCTTATAAGATTAACATATTTTAGCATTAGTAGCCTAAGCTGAGGGCACTGCCAAGGTTTTTGCATGCTCGGGCCATATCAACCTGGTGGTCCAGGCCCTGGCCCGAGGGCAGTCCATAAAACTTGACAGTGCCCGAAGCTTGGGTTTCTATTGCTTTTAGTGCATTGAACAACTACTGCAAAATGATACACCACACTCATATGACAATTGAAAGGTATTGTTAGGCTTGTTGGAGTAAGAACCAGAAATTAAAACCAGTAAATTAATCTTGATTAAGAAATAGATCAGCTCTAACTGTGATTTGTTGTGTAATAAATCACTGTTTGGAGGTCAGTTGTAAAGTAGATCAAATCACGTGTGCATAGCGCACGTGATTGGTCTACTTACAACTGACCGACAAACTGTGAAACACAAACTGTCTAACACTTTGAAAATTGGCAATAATGTTGTTGTTTCCTTCAAAATCTCACAACTTTTCGCAATTGTTAGAAGAAATCTCGCGAAAATTATCGACTGAAACACATGCATTTATATCCTTTTCTAACGTTTTTGATGCGAGAAAATGACGTTGCACCGTCTAACGTCAAGGAAATCGACTAGTGACGCCATAAATTGGCAGTTTTTAATGATGTCACTCGCCACGCTCTTCTGAGCTGTGATTTGTTGCAGAATAAAACCCAGTTATTTTCCATTGCCTATATAGGCGTGATGTGTTAGAATTGTCTGTAAAAGTTTTCCTGTTATCTCTGTAGCGGGCACATGAAGATTAGACTTGGACTGGTCCGATTCAAATGTTAGAGTGCCCACTGTGCATCTGGGCAGATTATCGACTTGCATTTGATGCATTTATTGGCCCCCGCCCATCGGGGCTTGAAGAAATATATGGGCTGCATGATGCTTCCACGCAGAGCTGAATCCGACCCGCACACAAGTACTGGTAAACCAGGCAAAGAGGTGTGAGTGTCGGACCATCCATGCTTTTAAACCCTACTGGTTTCATTGGGCGACAGGGCTTGAGATGTCATTTCATCTCAATGTCGGGTAAAAGTCCCACAAAATTGGAAGCAACGTCTCCAAAATGACCTTTACAGTATTGACGGGGACGTTAAACCTCAAATCAAACAAACAAACAAATTGATGCATTTATATCCATTGAAAAATGTGTTTCATTTGTAATATGCACTAAACTCCTATAAACCTTTTTCTAATAATAATAATAATAATTGACCTAATTTATAGAGGGTAACACATTTAGTACTAGTACTAATCTTCCATGTGGCCCTCTTTTCCTGATTAGGAACTATTAAGCAATGTGGATAAAGTCTCTTGCTCATGGAAACAGCACTTGGCGCTTGCGGGGATCGAACCGGCTATCTGTCGATCTCAAATCCGATGCTTTACCACTGCACCAAAACGCTCCTTAAACCCCTAGTGCTCTAGTGTTTGTTTCATAGACATGTTAACATGATGATACAGACATGAGCAAACAGGGTAGGTCTAGACTGCTTCAACACTTCACCAGATTATAGAGATACTTGTTCGATTGTTAACCCTTATCTTGCTGAATATTCATTTAAGCCACACCCATTTCTGTCTATCAACCAATCAAATTACTTGATGTAATTTATTGCTACAAATTCATAAACTGAATGCCAAACAGTGTAGATCCTGATCAGATGGCTTCTTTAGAAGCCATCTGATCTGGATCTACACTGTTTGCAAAGATAGGGGTTGTCGTGAACAGCAAGATAAGGGTTAAAGTAAAAATGTTATAACTTTCAGGGTACTAATAGAAATGCAAATAGTTCTGTCACCTGTCTTTGTTTTTATTACAGGCTGAGAAGTTTTCCATCTATGTGACCTACTGTAAAAACAAACCTGACTCTAACCAGATGTTGGTAGATCATGCTGGAACTTTCTTTGAGGTAAAATCTTGCATTTTCTCTTATATGTCATATACTTAAATAGAGGATCTTACATGAGTGTTAATGTATTATTGAATTTATTAAACAAGTTCAATAAATTCAATAATACATGAGCACGAATGCAAGATTCTGTTTATCATATGGCATTTAAAATGCATTTTATTCAAGATTTGTTTACAGAAATGTCAATATTCCCCCATTCGTAAACGCGATGTCGTTAAGGGCATATCTAACTAATTTGCATATTTAATCCACTAGTGGATTATCGAATTTATTACATGGCGTTATTACACACTCAGATGCGACATCATATGATAAACCACTTTATAACATTTCATTATTACATGGTTTTGGATATACCGTAAAACTCCTAAAAATTCAGACACCTTGAGGACTTGTTGTAAATCTTCTAAAACTTCAACATATTTGATTCACGACCCAGCAAGAAGTCCAAACAGTGGAGATGGAATCTCAAAAGATGTAGACCCTGATCAGACTGCTCCAAAGGAGCAGAACAGCCTGATCTGGGTCTGCACTGCTTGCTTAGGCCTGTCTGTCCCAGTACTTAGTATCATAATGCTAAAGAGGGATCCCCCCAAAAATGTATAGATTATATAGAAAAATGACCATAAATGGTCATTTTTCTATATAATCTATGCAATTTTGATTGAAAAGAACACAACATTTTAACACAGTTTCTCGTTTGGACACCAACAATAGTGTTATAAAGAGGTTATAGTAAACTTTGTTTAATTTTCTTTTAAATCTATCTATGTGACGTACTGTAAGAATAAGCCTGGCACCAGTCAGATGCTGGTGGAAAAGGGAAACTTCCTGTTCATTTTCCTGTCAAATTCCAGGCTTCTCCAGACTTTCGGATGAGTCCTTAAACCAAGGTCCCATCTCCGCATGACCTTATCTGTTGGTGGGACGTAAAACTCAAACGCGCACATTTCCTATCAAGTTAGCCCCTCTGACAAAAAAACTATTTAAAGGAAAGATTTTGCTCCTGTTGATAAAAGAAGCAAAAATGTTTTTTTTGGAAACCGTTTTCTACCCTGAAGGCAAGAGTGAACCCCCTTTTGTAAAAATGGTCAGACTTTGCATCTTTCTGATAATGAGAAACAATTTGTTTTTTCCCAAAATAAGTTAAATATTCTATAAATAGGTATACCTTTGGAATCAAGGACTACTTCACAGCACTGAAAACCATGGAGTGTACTTTTTTTTATTCTGGGCCAGACTAGCTGGTTTCAGCCAATTACCCTAAGTATTAGGACACTTCAACTCCTTACCATACTTGTTCTAAAATTTGAACAAGTACAATTTACCTCCCGATGTTGTGACAAAAAATAGTGGGATGAGTGACAAATAGTAAAGATCCTGAAGAGACACCAGGTTATGCAGCGGATCGCCTGGGTCTGCACTATTTGCTCAGGCCTATCTGTCTAAATATATATGGTAAATATGGTAGGCTAAACCTTCACTGAAGCTGTATTCATTCCCGTCAAAATGTTACACTATAATTAAGTGACAGTTTTTTATCTGAAAAATAAGAAAAACGCTGCTTTGAAATTACCTTCTGCTAGTCATGATGCCACTTAATCCTTATCCTGGTGAACAAATTAATTCAGCCATATTTCTGACTATCTCACAAAGTGCATGACAAACAGTGTGGATCCTGATCAGAAGCCATCTGATCTGGATCTACACTGTTTTCAAAGACTGGGGTTGTTGTGGTTTGTTTGTTTGAAATGAGGTTTAATGTCCCTGACAAAACTATTTAGGTCATTTCAGAGACCATTACTTCCAATTTTGTGGGACTTTTATCTGACATCGAAATGAAATGACATCTCAAGCCCTGTCACCCAATGGGGGTTGTCATGTTAAGCAGGATAAGTGTTATGGGGTTAACTTCATATTATATAAATGAAAAGTTATGCAATGGTGAATCAGAGGGAGATAAATATTAAGACTCAATGCTCACATCTTTCAAGAGTTACATCCCTTGCATAGTTGGTGTTTCAGCATTGACTACTAAGACTAAATTTGCTTTTAAAATCTTAATGAGAATGTTTCAGTTATTCTTTCTTTGTGTTTTCTACACCCAGTGTCCCCTAATAAGAGACCACCTTTGGGACTATTCAAAAGTGGTCTTAAGACCACTTTTGAACAGTCCCAAAGGTGTTCTTAATGTAGGAATTTTACTGTATTTGCTTTGCATTGGAGTTTAACGGCCCAGTCAACACTATCTAGGTCATTTTTGAGCCGGTCAGTTTACTATCCACACATGTCCTTGGCAGGCTCATACGTAAGCGGTTAACCAGTACAGTGCACATTCTTCCGCCAGAAACTGACAACTGTCCTTCTTGAATCAGTGGAAGGGAGATAATGACCGTAAAAAAGATTTCATGATAAATCTCCACAAAAGAATGTTACTGACCCCGGTTAGGTATCGAACCCGCGTCCTGATAACCAGTCAGACGGGCATCCGTCTGAGCTACTGAGGCCGGACTTCATATGTTATGCAATGGTGAATCAAAGGGAGAGCAAAGTATTAAGACTGAACGTTGACATCTTTCAAGAGTTACATCCCTTGTATAGTTGGTGTTTCAGCTTTGACTATAGTATTTCTAAGACTTTATGATTTTGTTTACCATTCTTTCAGGAGTTACAAAAGAAACATCAGCTGAACGAACCTATCGCCTCGTACCTCATCAAACCAGTTCAGAGGATTACAAAATATCAGCTCCTGTTGAAGGATCTCCTATCTTGTTGTGAGGGCCATACGGGCGAAATTAAGGTTTGTATCTTTGAACAGTCCTTTATCCTGTACAGAAATGAGCAGGCTGATGTACACTCGAATTTCATTGGCTCAAACACCTTCGGGTTCATGAAATTTGTTTGAGATAGGTGTTGTTTGAGGCACTAACGGTTAATCAGAACACCTGGGGCCAGTTGTTCAAAACTAATGACGTTGTTAGTTAACCCTTTCCCACTCAGATACGTGTTTTTACGTGTCTGCACCCCCCCCCCCCCCCCATTTTAAGCCCCAGAAGCAACTAAAATCTGCATTTCTACCCCTGGATAGTTATGTTTGCTTTAGGATTTGTGGGGCAAAAAAGTGACCTGTTTTTTCGCGCGCCTTCCCACTAAAAATATTCTAGGGGGGATTGAAGGGGGGCATCGCCCCCCTCACATCCCGAAAAATTTGGGGTGTATGGCCCAACCGGCCGCTAAAATTTATATCTGAAAGTGTCTGGGGTCAAAAATGCCTGAAAAATGATTCTGATAAAACATGCTGCAAACAGTGAAAATGACCACTGCCAAACACCTTAATTGTTGCCTTGACAGCTGTGTGAAGATTAAAATGTGGTCAAAATTCCATGTGAAAACACACTTTTTGCCAACTTTGAGATGCCCCCTCTTTAACATGACAACAATGATCAAGTCATGAAAGGTTGCGTTTGAAAGGCTACTGCCCAATGAACATTGATACCGAGTTTGGTGTAAAACAGACCATCCATTATGAAACAATGGCTAGTTGAAGTTGCTGTCAGGTGCAACACTGTGAAAATCAGCGAAATTCACAAAATCCCTGAGTGGTAAAGGGTTAACATATCGTTAAAATTTGAGCATTTAATATGGCAAATATGCTAATATTGTTGCTGAAAAAATGTGAGCAGCTTTTGCATTTGCAAAAGCTGCTCACATTTTTCAGCAAAAATACCAAAAATTTAAATATTGTTCTTGCTAGAACAGTTAACAATTTGACCTCTAACGTGCTCTTTAAGCTAACGAGGCTTTTACAACTGGGCCTAAGCCAGGAGGCAAAATGGTGATGTTTTATGGATATCTTTTCTATCTTCAATGCAGTAAAGGTATGTTGTGTGTACTCATTAGAATCGCCTCTATGAGGCGATTCTAATAAGCACTCACAACATTCATTTTCTTGATAAGATAGGAAAAATCTCCCTAAAATAGTCTGAATATATTGATAAGTGAAGGTATGGGTAAGAATTCTGTGACTCAAGAATGAGATTGAAATTTTGTGACGATTTTTGTATTTCTGGATCAAATATTTTTACGGCATGAAAGTTGTAACAAAGGAAAGAAGCATTGCTGAAAAAAATCTGTCCCCAGTGAGATTCTAACTCGGCTGCTTGGTTTAAAGTCCAGGACAAATGTCAGAGAATGGTTATATACCTTTTAGCTATGCATAATCTTTGTTTGTATTGGAATTTAACGGCCAAGTCAAAACTATTTTAGGTCATTTTTGAGCTGGTCAGTTTACCTATTCACACTTTCCCTGGGCAGGCTTATACGTAAGCAGTTAACCAGTACAGTGCACATTCTTTCATCAAAAACAGACAACTGCCCTTCTTGAATCAGGGAAAGAGAGAGAATGACCGTAGAAAAGAGTTCATTATCAATCTCCAAGAAAGAATGTTGCCGAACCCCGGCAGGTATCAAACCGGCATCCTCTAGATTGCCAGTCAGAGGCACATCTGACGGAGCTACCGAGGCCGGCTATATGCATAATCTTCTGCAGTAAATTATAGTAATTTCCTCTATAGGGGGAAACTTACCATATCTTCTTCTGTAAATCTAGCCTTGGATTTAGCCTTCTAATATAGTTTTTGGTAGAGATGTCTCCAACCACGTCTACTTCCCTGCAAGTCTGGGATAGAAGAGCAAGCGCGGGCGCGTTCGTCCCCGAGGCTCAACCAATCAGAATCCCTCAGATGGTACCCGTTCTCCTGGAACCTGCACACTACAAACACCAGTCTACAATGACCAGTAACTGACCGCATTGTCCTGGCGGTCCTACTACTTGCCGATCACTACAAAATAATTGAAGGGAGGAGTTGTTGTCCATAATTCCTCCCCTTCTTCAAGGAATATCATTTATGATGATACGAAGCCATTTTTTTGAGAAATTAAGTCTGATCTCAAAGCAACAGATCAGCTTGGTATGTTTTGATAACTGAAGAATAGTGACTGTTTTCTTCATTTCTCCATATAAACCTATGTTGTGGGTATTCATTAGAACTGCCTCTTCGAGGCAGTTCGAGGCAGTTTTAATGAATACCCACAACATAGGTTTTTATTGAGAATTGACAAACACTATCCTTCAATTATCACAAAATACCAAGCTTATCTGTTATAGATCTGTAACAACATACATTGTGGGTGCTCATTAGAACTGCCTCATTGAGGCAGTTCTCACAAATACCCACAATCTATGTTTTTGAGAATTAATAAAGGAAATAATATATAAATATTACATTCCTGAGAGAGTGATAGTGAAAAATGTCACACTGAGGAATATGAAAATCATCCGAGGCACAGCCGAGGTTGATACTCATATTTCGAAGGGTGACATTTTTCACTATCACCCTCTCCGGAACGTACTATTTATTTTATTATACTGAACAAAACTAATAATTATGGTAAGGGATTTTTAATGAAAAGATATAGGACTGCTCATAAGTGACTTTTGACGCAATGACGTTCCAAATTATCGGATAACTTCGGCTTTCTACATAAGCGACGTTAGTTGGTGAAACAGAAATTCAGAAGTTCAAACGCTTAGAACTTCGTTATTTCTGAACAAAACCCTAAAGTGTGGGTATGCATTTTCTTAATTAAATAAAAAGAAACATTTTGGTTCCCAAAGTTCTCGACTTTGTTACAATTTTTGGTTTAGACTCATTTTCTCCAGCTGGACAGAAGAACCTAAACGTACGCGCACCCGATTCCGTGCATGTGATAGTTGAAATTATCGCAGGATGAGAGTAAGAATTATCACCCTCTTAAAGACCACTTTTGAACAGTCCGAAAGGTGGTCTTAATATAGGAATTTTACTGTACTTGAAACACCCAGTGGAAAACATGAAGTTGTGGAAATAAAAACATGTTTGACGGCCTTAAGGACAGTCTGGAAGTCCTTGGATAGATAACTACAGAAACTGACATTTTATTCCATAAGATGCCAATCACAACAACTGTCGTCTGCTTTGTCATCTGCCGATTACTTTAAAAGTCAATTTTTACAAACAGTGTGGACCCAAATCAGACTGCTCCTCTAGGAGCAGTCTGATTTAGGTCCACACTGTTTGCCTGTATGCAAAAATATTCTTAAAACGTTTGCAAAAAAATTCAGCAGACGACATAAGCAGACGACATTTTCAGATGTAGTTTTTTCTCGGCATCTCAAGGGTTTTTATCCTGTCCATTTATAGGATGCCCTGGAGGTAATGTTGAATGTGCCAAAGAAGGCCAATGATGCCATGCATCTGAGCATGTTGGAAGGCCTGGAGGACAGTCTGGAGGCCCTAGGGGAGGTAATCCTGCAGGACAACTTCACAGTCTGGGACCCTAAACAGCTGATCAAGAAGGGTCGGGAGAGACATATTTTCCTGTTTGACATGTGCCTCATCTTTGCTAAAGAGTCCAAGGACAGCAATGGAAAGACAAAGTATTTCTACAAGTTTAAACTTATGGTGAGTGTACATTTTTTGGTGTCAGTGTAGTGCTGTCACTTTGCTTGGGTGTCACTGTAGTTCTTGGACCTTGTTTAGATGTCATTCCTTTGGTTGACTGGCTGTTGTCTGACCCAAATTATAACATGCAAAGTGCCAGATAAGGCTCTTTTTCATCCAAAAAGTACTGATATTTTTTCTTATTTCTGAACAAAAACATATGTTATGGGTACTCATTAGAAGTGCCTCTGTGAAGCACTTCAAATGAGTACCCACAACATAGGTATTTGAGCAGACATTACGAAAACACATCTATACAAATACATTGTAATCTTTATCGCCCCAAAAAATGAACATCTTAAGATGAAAATTGTGATATTTTTCTTATTTCTGCTCAAAATATAGATTGTGGGTACTTGTTAGAACCGCCTTGTTAGAGGCAGTTCTAATGATTACCCACAATCCACATTTTAGAGCAGAAATAAGAAAAAAAACCGATTTACCCCTGCAGACCATAGTTTTACTATATAAAGTGGGGTTCTGGGGGGTCATAATTATACAGTAGAACTTCGATGGCTCGAACACCGATGTCTCGTTTACCATGGCTGAGTCGAACCCGTTCATGAGTCCCTAGGGAATTTCTTTACATAAGAAAAAGGGAGGGTAAGATTTAGGATAGTTTCGTGTTTTATCTTGAAAATGTATGCTATGTGTACTCATTAGAATCGCCTCGATGAGGCGATTCTAATGAGTACACAGCATACATTTTTCAATACAGAACACCGAAAAGATGTCCAAAAGTATCTCGTTATGCCCCCTGGCAGTAGCCCTCAGTGGCTCTAACTACCCCTGTCTCGAACAGAATTTCATGGTCCCAAAGGTGTTCGAGCCATTGAAGTTCGACTGTAAGTGTGTATTAGTGATGGTAGTGCTGTGACTCTGCTTGGGTGTCACTGTATAGGTGTCATTCTTTTGGAAGATTGTTTTCGACTGACCCAAAGTTACAGTATGAATTCAAGTTACCGTATTTGCCCTAATTACCGCACATGCTCCTATAAGCGCACACCAAAGCTATTTTTGAAAGGAAATGCATAAGCGCACACTTTACAGTAACCTCCCCATGGAAGCTCTCACAGTAAATCTATAAAAACTTGCCGTTATTTCTTCAACAGTGAAGGAAATGCTTTAGTATCCTTTTCCGTCCCATTAAATATCAGTATTCATCATCTCGGAAACTATTGTTTTCGCATCGAGTGTGCGCTTATTAGGTAGACTTTTCACTGTGACTTTTTGTCACGATTTTGAAAATACTAAGCGCACGGTGCGGTAATTAGGGCGAATACGGTATGTTGCTATCCACATAAGCATCACTGAACATGGATACAGCATAGCAGATAAATGTTCTTTATAGCCTCACTTTAATATGGCCGCCAGTTCTAAAAAGAGAAAAAACCCTTTAGACGACTTCTTTTCCTAAACTGGTAGATGGATATTGAAAAAAAAATATATCAGAGGAATATTGCATGGGTGATCCCTCTGACAAAATTGCTCAAAGTACTTTTGCTCCACTGCAACATGATAGCGCCCGAGCTAAAAATATAAAAGGCTTTAAATGACTTCTAATCCTAAACAGCGCATCACGAAAACAGGCCTATATAATTATGACCCCCTTGAACCCCACTTTTATATAGTAAAACTGGGGTTTACAGGGGTATACCTTATTTTCTTATTTCTGCTCCAAAATATAGATTGTGGGTACTTGTTAGAACCACCTCAGTGAGGCTGTTCTAACTGGTACCCAAATTCTATATTTTGAGCAGAAAAAAGAAAAAATCACAATTTTTCATCTTAAAATTTTTGTTTGTTTTTTTGGAGGTAAAGTTAATAATGTATTTGAATAGGCATGTTTTCATAATGTAGACTGATTATTAAATAATTTCACAGAAATGTTCCTTGGGTCACAGTGATCCAAAATTTCTCAAACCCTCCTAATATTACCTATCATTTGATTTGCACAATATGGATCAGGTGAGCGATACAGAGCCATCATGGCCCTCTTGTTTGGATATAACATGGTTTTGTCACCAACACTGTTTCTGCTTTACACCTAAACAATAGGTATTAGGTTGTTGATGCATTTTTGTGTGATCTGGGTCTTACTTGCTGTTCCAGTAAGTGTCCTGTGGCTCAGATTAATTACTCTTTCACAAGCTGGTGCGAAAATAAAACAAGAATCATGTGACTGTCTCTTGAAATGTGATATTAAGAATTGACATAGAATGGATATATCTCTCATAATTTCTGCCATCTTTAACAAGGGAGTTAACTGAGTTAGTGTGAGTGAGTTTTACATCTCACCAACAGCTAAGGTCATACAGAGACAGGACCTCGGTCTAAAGACTCATCCGAAAGTCTGGGAGTTAATTGAGGCTATCTGTCTGAGACAGGGTCCACGCATTAAGGAAAGAATTTTATTGCATACCAAGGCCGAGTTGTTCAAAGCCTTATAAGCTTAACAAGTAGTTATTGGTCAAATTGTTATCAGTTCTAGTAAGTACAGTATCTAATACAGTGAATTTTTGCTGAAAAATGTCAGCAGCTTTTGCAGATGCAAAAGCTGCACACATTTTTTTTCAGCAAAATGTTAAAACGTTTGCCATATTAAATAATCAAAATTTTAAAAATGCCAACTGGACCCAGTTAAGAATATTCGGCATTTGCACAGGGTTTTGTTTGTTTGGTTTGAGGTTTAACATCCCCGTCAGCACTCTATAGGTCATTTTGGAGACGTTCCTTCCAATTTTGTGGGACTTTTACCTGACATTGAGATGAAATGACATCTCAGGCCCTGCAAATAGGGTTTACCATATTCAGGCGTGTATTACCCGCATTTGCGTACTACCCGCACCCCCTTTTTTTTAGCCAAAATCTGGGGAAAAACTGTTATTTTGTTGTATTACCCGCATGAAACATTTGCTGAAATTTTGGTGGGTGCGTAAGTGAGAAAAAGTAAGAATTTGGCCAGTTTTTGTAACACACAAGGGAACGCGTGATCGTCTTTAAAAGGCGGGAAAATGCACGTGCGTGTGGCCCTTTTTGGTGGACATCGGCAAACAGTGCTGTCCCAGATCAGACACCGCAGAAAGAAGCCCCAGACGTCCGATTTGGATTTTCACTGTTTGATGATTTATAACGGTTCAATTTTGACACTATTGTTAATCCCTGTCATATAATTGCCACCCTGTGGTGCGTGTCGATATGGTGTGAAAATATGGTCAAGTTATGTCTCTAATTTGCGTTTATTCCCCAATCAATAATTTAATCCACAATCAATGTGAAAATGATTTAATTGCTCCTAAGATGAGTTGCCAAATCTTACAGTTGATGTATATATAATAAAAACGGACTATTCTACTATCTTGTGAGTGGTTATGTTTTGGCGCCAAATAGCTTGGCAGGAAAAGTCGAATGCTTTAATTTGTGTAAACCCATCTGTATGCTGTTGTTGGTTATTGACACGGAGCTTCTGAGGATAGGCCGGAATTTGTGCAAAGCGCTGTTTTCTACACACCTCTATCCACAACCGTTTAGCTATCGAGAATTTTTTTACCATTTCCAAACATTTTTTATGAAAGAGATACGCCCCATTAAGATAAAACAATAGACACGTGAGGGGTTGCTGGGGTCCGATGACGTCATTTACCGATCGCGTGCAGAGGTAGTTTTTGGGCGGCGATTTTTTGATGTTCGCATTGAACTTTCTTGTTTATTTCGTTTAAAATCAGAGTTTCAGGAATAATAAGCACAAAAATGGGCTTGCTAGTAATTGATTTTGTTTTATTACTCATGAGTAAGTAAAATTGAGTAGACGTTATTTATGTCTGGAATCGTAAAACTGTTGGGGCATAACATTGAGATATATCGTATTTTCAACGGACAAAAGTAAAATAAAAATGGTCCAAAAACAATTCGGGCGGATTACCCGCACCCTGAGCTCGGGCATGTAATTTGAGGGAAAAAAACTGCGGGTAGTACATGCCCGAATACGGTATATGCATGGATGGTCCAACTCGCACCACTTTTCCTGGGCATGTTTAGAACCTCTAAGCAGTTTACCAGTTCTCACTTGCGGTTTTTTCAGCTCTGCATGGATGCATCATGCCGCCCATCTATTTCTTCAAACCCCAATGGGTGGGGGCAGGGTAGGGAAGTTCATTCCAGTCTGTTTATCTCTTCTTTCTTAACCCACCCTGCTGCTGTTTAATATTTGCAAGGCTTGCTTGTAAATGTGATGACAAAACTGGAACTAAATACCCTCAAGATTTATTAAAATATGCATTTGTTGGCTTTTCATTTTCTGTCTTTCTTGCCTTCTGCATTTTCACGAAGCACTATTTATACCCCCACAAATGAAATTTGGGGGGGGTATATAGGAGTGAGCTTGTCGGTCTGTCTGTCGGTCGGTCTGTTGACTTGGTTTCCAGACGATAACTCAAAAAGCGCTTCACCGATTTTTATAATTTTTGGTACACTGATGTAACATCATAAAATACAGGTCAAGTTCGATTTCCACTACAATTCGTAAATTTTCGACATAGTTATGGCCCCTTTCAAGTGAAAAAATTGCAAAATGCCGCTGTTGTACTATCAAGGCAGTTTTTGTGGGGGTATTCATCACCTTTAGTGATAGCTCTAGTTATAGCCATACATGTGATTTATTTGTTTGACTTGAGGTTAAACGTCCCCGTCAACGCTGTATAGGTCATTTTGGAGACATTGGTTCCAATTTTTTTGGTACTTTTACCTGACATTGAGATGAAATGACATCTCAAGCCCTGTCACCCAATGAAACCAATAGGGTTTATGTAATAGATATATCCATTGTTTTTGTGAAATATTGGTAAATATTTGTACTGATTGATATCTGTACAGGATAATTGGTCGAGCCTGACAGGGCGAGTCTAATTATCCTGTACAGATGTCAATCAGTAAAAATATTTAGCAATATTTCTCAAAAACAAATGGATATATCTGTTTTAATCCACAGCTTATTGTAGCTTCCACTTAAAGATAATAGATAAACAAACAGTAAAACCTATTAAAGCATGTTTGTTTTATTTACTTTTAATTTCAATCTCTTTTATTTGACCTGATTTACCCCGTCTGGAAAATGGATTGACCTGTCTGAAAGGACACTCACAGCTTCTCTGCTTCATTAATATTCAATTGGATTTGATTGGTCTAAATCCAAAAAGCAAACATTGTTAGACAATTGTAGCCATATGTGGCAATCAAAATTCTTTTTTTCTGACCACAGATTATTTGATCATGCTTTTTTAACCTGATGTTTATCACTGGGCCATTTTAATGTTGAATCTTCAAGTGAAAGGACTTACTTTGAACTCAGATGTGTGATTTTACTGCATGCAAATGTTTCATAAAATGTTTGGCACCAGTTACAGAGGAACTGAAAACGGGAGTGTATTTTTGTGATAATTCAGGGAAATTTTTTACTTATTTCTCCATAAAAAGGTATGTTGTGGGTACTCATTAGAACCGCCTCATCCCACAAAAACATGTTGTGGGTACTCATTGGAATTGCCTCAATGAGGCGGTTCTAGCGAGTAGCACAATTTATGATTTTTATGGAGAATTGGAGAAAATAATCACCCAAAACCCCGTTCGTTATCAGTTCCTTTGAATAATTTACTAGTGCCAGACATTTTACTGGAAATGACAACACAACACTGTAACATTTCAAAAATGCTGTTTCAATGTTGTTGCAATGATGTTGGTTTCAACGTTGTTGCAATGATGTTGAAACTACGTTTGAAGCAGTGTAGACCCAGATCAGAAGGAACAGTCTGATCAGGGTCTGCACTGTTTGCCATTAAGTAAAAGCTATTTTAAATGTGGGTACTCATTCAAATAACCTCGGCCAGGCTATTTTTTAGAAATACCCACAATGTTAATTTTGTCATGCAGAGCTAGAAGCCCCTTCCCATTTTAATTGTAGCTTAGCTGATTGGTCCATTCAAAACTGTACATGATAACAGTACATGATATCAGTACATGATATCAGTACATTTATCAAAATTATTAGTACTGCCAACTTCAAAGGAAAGTACTGGTAGCTGTGGATTAAAAGCATGGACGGTCCGACTCGCACCGCTTTGCCTGGGCAGGCTAAGATCCCCTGAGCAGTTTACCATGCAGTACTCGTGTGCGGGTTGATTTCAGCTCTGCGTGGAAGCATCATGCAGCCCAACTATTTCTTCAAGCTCCGAGGGGCGGGGGCCGGCCATACATGTGATACCTCCCTCATCAGGAGGGAGACTCCCTAATTTTGATGCTAATTTTTGCCCAAATTATGCCAAAAATTATATATTATTCACATTTGTTAAGAATCTCCCTCATCACAATGGCAAATCTCCCTCATACAGTTAAAAAAAATATCACTTTTCATCATTATGTTTCAGCAGCCCAACAACAATCATGGTGACTTAGTTCACCAAAAGAAATTGACTTAATTGAAAAGAAATTGTGTTCTAGTAGGTACAATATCTAATACAGTGGTATTTTTGCTGGAAAAAAAATGTGAGCAGCCATTTTTTCAGCAAAAATATGAAAAAAAGTGTTATGGAAGAAAAAGAATGTTTTGATTGTATAGATCAGTGGGCTGTTGTTCAAAACTAATGATGATGTTAGTTAACATATTGTTAAAATTTTGATTAATTAATATGGCAAATTTACTAATATTTTTGCAGAAAAAATAACAAAATTTTAGGTATTAAACTTGCTAGAATAGTTAATAATTTGACCTCTAACGAGCTTGTTAAGCTAACGATGCTTTGAACAACTGGCCCCAGATGTCGTTGTTAGTTAACATATCGTTAAAATTTTGATCATTTTATGTGGCATTTGCTGGAAAAAAATATTTTACTTGCAAGAACAGTTAACAATTTGACCACTAATAAGCTAGTTAAGCTAGTGATGCTTTGAAAAGCTGTGCCCAGTTGTTTCTAACCCATTGGATGCCCAGACCGGTCGGTTCCAGTGGATCTAGACGTCCCTCGGGTCGGAAACACCTACGTCAAATCCATACTTATGAAAGGTTCTTATATGCTCCTCAGGAGCGATTTCTTGCGTTTATGAGCTGAGGCCATCATGATGTAGTGGTTAAGCTACTCGCCTCATAAAACAGGGGTTGTGGGTTTGATTCCGGGCTTCTCTGAACTTTTGGATGACTCTTTCAGCCAAGGTTCCGTCTCCTAATGACCTTAGCTGATTGTGGGATGTAAAACTCAAAACACACACACACATTCCTTAGCCCATATCATGCTGAACATGACAACTCCTAATTTTGCAAACAGTGTAGGCACAGATCTGAAGAAGCCATCTGATCAGCGCCTACACTGTCAGTCACTCTGTTTGGGCATTTTAATGAATACACTATATCGAGTTATTTGTTTGGTTGCTAGTCATAAATGGGTTTGACAAATTAATTTATTCAGTAGGATAAGGGTTAATTGGTCACTCAAATTGGGGATTTTAATGAACACATTATATCAAGTTATTTGATTGGCTGCTTGTCATAAATAGATTTAGCAAATTAATTTATTCAGCAGGATAAAGGTTAACTGATAAAGGACACAAGATTATTATTGGGAGAGTTGACACTCTTGAAAGTGCATCGGTTCCCCGTAATTTGATAAGTTGATAACCAGCTGACAAATATTGATGAGATGCCTTACAATGCAGAGGACCGGTAATTAATCAAGCCAGGAAGCAGGAAAAGCTACAGGATTGCATGTTTGCCTCAGAAAGACTCGGGTCAGCCTCAGAAACTGAAATGTCTGATGTCAGTCCTTTCTGGTCATTTAAGTCATCTACAGACCTTCATTGATCCTCTGTGAAGGTAGCGACGAATGAGAATATTAGATTGCCAGGATGTACAGTCTCATCAGAGGCTTAACTGCTTAAATGTGTCATTTGGTTGCACTAAAGCAAGGGAAATTGACATATTGGGATTTGCGTTAGTCTCCGATTTCTTACAGTTAAAGGTTAATAATCTTCACTAAAACTCAGAAGAACAGATTGAAGGGTTTATGCTCTTTAGCAAACAGATTTACTCACACACTATTCTCTCAAAGAAAAATTTTAAGCACAAACCCATTGAACAGTTTATGCTCTGGAAGAAAAATGTGTAGTGAGCAGATTCACTTTGATCATTAAATGTAGCAAATATACTGACCTTTTTGCAGAAAAAGTATGAGGAGCTTTTGCAAAGCCTGCCCAGGCAAAGCAGTGTGAATCTGCCCGTCCATGCTTATAAACCGTATTGGTTTTATTTGGCGGCAGGGCTTGAGATGTCATTTCATCTCAATGTCAGGTAAAAGTCCCACAAAATTGGAAGCAACATCTCCAAAATGACCTTTACAGTGTTGACCGGGACGTTAAACCTTAAATCAAACAAACAAAACTAGAACCGTTAACAATTTGATCACTAACTAGCTCATTAAGCTAACAATGCTTTGAACAACTGGACCCAGTTTGCCTTGATCTCTATATGGCTCATAGAATCTTCTTCCTTTTGGCTTTGCACAGCTTTATTTACAAGTTTGGGTGTGTCAGAATTGTTATATTTGTTGGAAAGTCTACTGAAATGTCTGAACTTTAACCCTCTTCCTTCTGAACAGAATATCCCTACCTTTGCAAACAGTTAAATTAATTTATTCAGCAGGATAAAGGTTAAGCTTAAGGGCTCTGATCTGGGTCTGCACCGTCTGGTAATGTCCCACAAATGGGGTACTAGGCATACATGGGCTCTGTCAGTGTGTAAGGTTAGCTTAAATAACTAGTACAAATGTATATTACCCAATTTGGAAACCAAATTATCAGATACCTAGTCATCTCTTTAAAGACCCAATTGAAGTTAACCCTTATCTTGCTGTTCATGCTTTGGAAACAGTGTAGATCCAGATCAGATGGCTTCTGAAGAAGCCATCTGATCAGGATCTACACTGTTTGGTATTCAGTTTATGAATTTGTAGCAATAAATTACATCAAGTAATTTGATTGGTTGATAGACAGAAATGGGTGTGGCTAATCTGAATATTCAGCAAGAGAAAGGTTAAAAATAGTTGGTATTACCCAATTCAATACATAAGCTTATATCTGCTCTTCTGTATTTTGTAATTTTTCCAGGTAAACTTTAGAAAGAAAGAATGGAAAAAACTCAGAATTACCTGGCAAACTTTCCTAGATGAAAACATGTCAAAAACTGCTATCAGATCTCTCAGACTTATGTAATCCATCAGCTCCTTGGGACTAATATGAGAAATGATCACTGCCATATTCTTAATGTTTTGCTTGATAACAGTTTATCTGATTTATAAAACAGATGGTATATCTTGCACTTCTTGTTAAAAGGTATTTAGTATGTCAGACCTTGGAATAATTTATTGTTATACCTGAAGACTCTTAGCTAAGCATAGTTTAAGGTGGAAGGAATACCCTGACATTCTCTCCTCCTCACTACATTTTTAGCTCACCTGTGACAGGTGAGTTTTTGTGATCACATTTTGTCCGGCCTCAGTGTGTGCATGCATCCATCCATAAAGACAGGTGCATCCATCCATAAAGAGGGGTGCATCCATTCATAAAGAGGTGTTTAGAGGGGACTCACTTGTAAAATGATGATGTTTCATTTTGCTGTACTTATACACCCCCACTATGATGATAACTCACCTTATTTGCATTATCTGCTGGTTCCTCGTCTGAAGATTATAAGTGTTGGAAAAACAGGTAACCAGACCCCCCTGACCTTGAAAGGTCAGGGGGTCTGGTTACCTGTTTTTTCCAATATTGACAGTGTGCAAGCTGGGAGCCAGCAAATAATGCAAATATGGTGAATAATACTAATACTCTAAAGTCTAATACTCTACAGTCTTCAGAAACGATGATTGAAATTAACCCATTTTGTACCAAATGCATTCATCCTTCCATGTGGAAATTTAAGGGTGCCAGGTTGCTTTATTTCTTGAAAATGCAGAAACTGGCTAAATTTTATACAAACAGTTACAACTCAGATTCGACACAGTTTTCTGCGGCAGCCTTCAGGGCCAGCACTTTTTGCCGATTTTGTGTTTTAGAGATTTCCTTGTTAAATGGGTGATTAGATGCAATTAGAATTTTTATTTGGGGAAAAAAACAGCAATCTGTCAATCATTTTATGTCATGGTAGAAGCACAGAAATAATTGCCCAAACAGACTGCATGTTTTATAGAAAAATATCTCAGTGGTGCCATGCAAAAAGGGTTGGTAACGCTTATTCTTGCACACCAGACAAGGAAATCCGTGATTTTACCCTGGGATAGAAATTTATGTTCTCATCCAGATGTTCCGACCCCAAATTGAATATAATCGCATGTTTGATAAATGCACTGGTTGTTTACAACCTCATGCGCGGCGGCGTCATGCGTGACGTCACTAAACATTCCTGTTGTGTCATCACAAAATGGCGGACGTCGGTAACCAAAGTGATAGCAGCATTAAAAATTCGCAATAGAAATGGAAGGTATGCAAGAAAAAGAATCCAATATGGGTATGAGGGGTGGATAGAAAAATCCGTCCCTCGGGATCTCTGTCCCTCGGCAAGCCTCGTGATGCTGGACAGTGTCCCTCAGGACGGATTTTTCAATCCACCCCTCACACCCATATAAGATTCTTATAGTCTCATGCTGATATGCTTAACCCATTAGTCTCATGCTGATATGCTTAACCCATTTTGTACGGGGAAACCCCTGAAAGGGCAATTGGTAAACAGTGCAGGCCCAGATCAGATCATTCTGCGGCGTCTGATCAGGGCCTACACTGTTTGCAAAAAGTGCAGCCATTTTGCAAATGAACTTTGAAGAAAACACAACCCGCCACCCTTAAAGTTTGAAATGGACATGTGCCATGTATAAGTAGGAAGATACCATTCGGTACAAAATATTGGGTGGATTTGATTCTGGTGTCAGACATATGTCATTTAGTTCTGATAATGGAAGGTCAGGCATCAATTCATTGTTAGCTTTACAAGCCCATTAGTAGTCAAATTGTCAACTGCACCAGCAAGATCTGTTTGTTTGTTTTGGAGTTTTAATGGCCCAGTCAACACTGTTGTCATATTGAGCCGGTCAGTTTACTCATACACATGCAGGCTTATATGTAAGCAGTTAACCAGTACAGTGCACATTCTTTGGCCAGAAACTGACGACCAGTGGAAGGGAGAAAATGACCGGAGATCTTAAGATAGGTTACCTGTAATACCTGGGCTGGGCTTATGGGCTGGGCTTGGGCTCGAATTTTTTAGCTCAAATGAAAATTGGGTTTGATTCAGGACATAGGTGAAACAGGGTCAGTTATTGACCTTTCAACTTTGTTTGTTGTCTGGTTGGAGGAGCTGATAAAGAGAATTGCTCTCATGGGCCCCTGTCAAGATTATATTTACCAAGTTTGTTTTGAGTTGCAACCAGCAAAAATCTTGATTACGACATTGAAAAGACAGGATTTATTATTTTTAATTGAGCCAGAAGATGTCAAAGCTCCAATAAGACCTAAGTGATCAGCAGAAACTCGGAACAGACCGTGCAGATGTGCAGGCTGATCCAAGCCAGTGGTCATTGCAGGTTTACTTCAAACTGGGGCACTAACAAACAGTGTAAACCCAGATCAGATGCTACATGTCTAGGGTTTCAGAGTGAGATACTGACAAACAGTGGCTTCTCCAGACTTTCGGATGAGTCTTTAAACCAAGGTCCAGTCTCCGTATGACCTTAGCTGTTGGTGAGGTATAAAACTCAAACATTCACTCACTCACACAGGCCCCTTATCTCTTGAATGAATCAAACTTTGTACAACATATCATTGCAACCTACCAAAGATTTTGTTTGCTTATCAAGGTCACAGGCACCAAAAAAACTGCCAATTTTGGACCAGAAGTGGCTTGTCTGCACCTTTTCACATGAATTAATCTTTGAAATTTGGTCAAACGTGTTTCAAGTTTATGGCTCTCTAATGGTTTCTGTGATATATTTATTATCTACTCAGCACCATGAGGGGTTCTGCAGAAAATAAGAACTTTAATTCTGGTTTACTTCCTTTGGGAGCTATGGCCTTTTGAACATTGAAAGTACAAGTCATCATCTAAGTCCTGTATTTATGTCAACTTTATTTAGGGAAAGACAAATGCACCTTCACTTTGAATTCCTTTTTATCCCCCGACCGAATAGGTTCGGGGGATATAGCGATCAGCCTGGCGTCCGTCCGTCTGTCCGTCCGTCCGTCCGTCCCTAGACGCAACCTTGTGATGACCATAACTCTTATACCCTTTGAGATTCATTGATAGTTCTTGGCACAATTGTTCACAAGGCTGAGACGGCGTGTCATGCGCAAGAACCAGAACTCTGGATGCCATACTTTTTTAGTTATCTCCCCTTTTAATAAAATAGAATGACTACTTTGTGATGGCCATAACTCCAATACCCTTTGAGATATATTAATGGTACCTGGCACAGTTGTTCACAAGGCTGAGACAGCGTGTCATGCACAAGAACCACAACTCTGGCTGCCATGGTTTTTGAGTTATCTCCCCTTCCAATAAAATAGAGTGACTACCTTGTGATGGCCATAACTCCAATACCCTTTAAGATATATTGATGATACCTGGCACAGTTGTTCACAAGGCCGACACGCTGTGTCATGCACAAGAACCACAACTCTGGCTGCCATGGCTCTTGAGTTATCTCCCTTTCCAATAAAATAGAGTGACTACATTGTGATGGCCATAACGCCTATACCCTTAAAGATATATTGATGATACCTGGCACAGTTGTTCACAAGGCCGAGACGGTGTGTCATGTACAAGAACCACAACTCAGGGTGCAATGGTTTTTTAGTTATCTCCCCTTCCAATAATATAGAATCACTACCTTGTGATGGCCACATCTCCAATACTCTGAGAGATATATTGATGGTACTTGGTACAGTTGTACATGAGGTTTAGCAGGTGTGTCACGTGCAAGAACCACGACTCTGGCTGCCATGGTTTTTTAGTTATCTCCCCTTCCAGTAAAATAGAGTGACTACCTTGTGATGGCCATAACTCCAATACCCTTTAAGATATATTGATGATACCTGGCACAGTTGTTCACAAGGTCGAGATGGTGTGTCACGTACAAGAACCACAACTCTGGGTGCCATGGTTTTGGGGTTATCTCCCCTTCCAATAATATAGAATCACTGCCTTGTGATGGCCACATCTCCAATACTCGTTGAGATATATTGATGGTACTTGGTACAGTTGTACATAAGGTTAAGCAGGTGTGTCACATGCGACAACTCTGGGTGCCCTGGTTTTGTAATTATCTCCCCTGACAATATAACCTTTTGATGACCATAACTCCAATACCCTTTGGGATATATTGATGGTACTGGGCACAATTGTATACAAGGTTGAGATGGCGCTTCATGCCTAAGAACCACAATTCTGGGTGCTATGATAAATTTTTGAGTTATCTACCCTTCCAATATAACAGTATGACCAGCTTGTGATCTCCAACACCCTTTGAGACATATTGATGGTACTTTGTACAGAAATGCATGAGCTTAAGCAGGCATGTCATGCGCAAGAACCACAGTTCTGAGTACCCTGGTTTTGTACTTATCTCTCCTGAAGTATAATCTTGTGATGGCCATAACTGCAATACTTTTGTGATATATTGCTGGTTTAATTCTGGTGCACTTTCTATTGGTGAACAAGCTTCTGAAGGCCATATTGGCTTTTGGTCGGGGGATTTGCCATCTCTTCCGATGGCTATTTTTGACAGTGTTATGGCACTTGCTTGATGTAAGTGTCGTGCATGGTGGGGCATGATGCAGTGCTTGAAGCACTTTTATTGTTGGAAAAATATGAGAAGCTTTTGCACATCATGCAAAACCTACTCAAATTTTTTTAGCAAGAAATATTTGTGTATTTGCTGTATTAAATAATCAAAGTTTTAATGATTTGTTTACTAATGTTATCTTAGTTTTTGTACAAGTGGGCCCGCGCGTTTTTTTCTTGAGGTACTCTGCTAACCCCAACCTTAGATGTATTAATCAGCTGAGTATGTGAAAACATTATATATTTTCTTAACTCTTATCCTGCTATTCACGACAACCCCTATCTTAGCAAACTGTGTAGATCCAGATCAGATGGCTTCTGAAGAAGCCATCTCTACACTGTTTGACATTCAATTTATGAATTTGTACAAATAAATTACATCAAGTAATCTGATTGGTTCAAGGTCAGAAATGGGTGTGGCTAAACTGAATATTCAGCAGGATAAGGTTTAAAAGGGAAAGTCTTTGCTGCCAAAATATTTACAGTAGAACTTTGATGGCTTGAACACTGATGGCTCGTTTACCATGGCTGATCATGAGTCGAACCCATTTTTCAGTTCCTAGGGAATTCCTCCATATAAGAAGTAGTGTGGGATAATTAAGGAGATTTTCGATTTTATCTCAAATGTATGCTGTGTGTACCCTATAGAATCCCCTCAAGGAGGCGATTCTATAAGTACACACAGCATACATTTTTGTCGCGCCTGCTGTAAGCATGGCACGACATAGGGGGTTGAACTTTCTGTCCGTCAGTTCGTCCGTTCATCAAGCAGTCAACATTTGCGACCACCCTAACTTACACCCTAATGTAAGAGTCCCCCACAGGCGCGACATAGCCTTTGGCGGAATTCTTGTTATTATAGAATACCGAAAAGATGTCCCAAAATGAACCCCATTATGCCTCCTGGCAGTAACCCTCAATGGCTCGAACTACCTCTGTCGCGAACAGATTTCCATTGTCCAAAAGGTGTTCGAGCCTTTGAATTTGACTGTAATGAATAACTTTTTTGATACCTGAGGCTCGTCAATAAATATTTAGGGTAAGTACCGTCTCTTCAGCATTTGGCACCCAAAAAGACAAAACACAAACACTTATATTGTATCTGATAGTATTTTCGTCATCATGAAACTTTATAGATCTATTACTCACACAGTAACTCTGCCATTGTTTCTTATTTGATACAAGTTGCCAAAGAAGATATGTATCAAAATGTGTAAAGCTGTAATAAAAATCTAGTTTGTTTAATTACCAGTCTGCTTTGAGATTATCTTTATGTATATCATTCTTCTTTGAGATTATTGTTTGTGTCTGCTATCTGTCTGGCTCACACTTCACATTTCCTATTGACAGCAGAAGATGTAATATTTATATAACAATCTGTTTCTTTAGGGTTTATTAAAAAAAACTGCAATTTATTAATTACTCATCAATACAAAATGAACTCCTCCGGCTCATGGGTTTAGACTGGTCCATATCATTGCAGTGCTTGATTGTGTGTTTGGGTACTTAGAGTAGACCATTCTTTTCTCTTAGAGTAGACCGCTTGAGGAACAAATTCTTTTCTCTTAGAGAAGACCCTTTGAGGAACAAATTCTTTTCGCTTAGAGTAGACTGCTTGAGGAACAAATTCTTTTCTCTTAGAGTAGACCCCTTGAGGAACAAATTCTTTGCTCTTAGAGTAGACCCCTTGAGGAACAAAATCTTTTCTCTTAGAGTAGTCCAGTCTTTTCTCTTAAAGTAGACCGCTTGAGGAACAAATTCTTTTCTCTTTTCTCTTAGAGTAAACCCCTTGAGGAACAAATTCTTTTCTCTTAAGAGTAGACCATTCTCTTCACTTAGAGTAGACTGCTTGAGGAACAATTTTTTTTCTCTTAGTAGACCCCTTGAGGAACAAATTCTTTTCTCTTATAGTAGACCTCTTGAGGAACAAATCTTTTCTCTTACAGTAGACCCCTGGAGGAACAAATTCTTTTCTCTTAGAGTAGACCCCTTGAGGAACAAATCTTTTCTCTCAGAGTACACCCCTGGAGGAACAAAACCTTTTATCTTAGAGTAGACCCCTTGAGGAACAAATTCTTTTCTCTTAGAGTAGACCCCTGGAGGAGCAAATTCTTTTCTCATAGAGTAGACCCCTTTGAGAGAAACAATAATTTTCTCCTAGAGTAGACCCCTTGAGGAACAAATTATTTTCTCTTAGAGTAGACCCCTTGAGGAGCAAATTCTTTTCTCTTAGAGTAGACCCCTTGAGGAACAAATTTTTTCTCTCAGAGTACACCCCTGGAGGAACAAATTCTTTTCTCTTAGAGTAGACCCCTTGAGGAACAAATTCTTTTCTCTGAGAGTAGACCCCTGGAGGAGCAAATTCTTTTCTCTTAGAGAAGACCCCTTGAGGAGAAAATTCTCTTCTCTTGGAGTAGACCTCCTTGAGGAGCAAATTCTTTTCTCTTAGAGAAGACCCCTTGAGCGCAAATTCTTTTTTCTTTTGGATAAGGGAGACAAGAATAAAGTGAAACTCCACTATTTAAGACCACCTAAAATTAAGACTAATTCTGCTTTAAAAAGCTTATTAATCCCCCGCCACAAAGCGGAGCGGGGATTATAGGAATGGCCATCATCTGTCCGTCTTTCCATCCGTCCATCTGTCACGGTTGAAGGTCACGAGTTTGAAACTTGGAATTTTGTGTCCGTTCCATATCTCCTTTTCCCTTGGAAGGATTTTCATTAAACTGTGGTCAAATATTCTTCTCAGTGAGCTGATGTGCAGAACCCATGTCCATCTGTCTGTCCGTCTGTCAGTCTGTACATGCCCCAGATAAATAATGGGGTTTATGTTCTGTACTTTTCATACTTAATGAGGTTTATTCCGTAAATTTTCAACCCCACAACACCAAACATGCCTGTTTGTGGGGTTAGTGGCTGTACAATGCTACATTATGGGGTTAAAGTCTCCACAGAGTTAACATTAGGAACCCCAGAATGTATGTCTCGTAAGAACGTCCGTCCGTCCGTCTGTCTGTAACACTTTCTTGTCTGCTCCATATCTCCTGAACCCTTCAATAGATTTTCATTTAACTTTGGTCAATTATTCGTCTCAGTGAGCTGGTGTGCAGAACCTATAAATGAACCATGCCGACTCAAGGTCAAGGTCACTGTTGAAGGTCACGAGTTTGACACTTGGAATTTTGTGTCCGTTCCATATCTCCTTTACCCATGGAAGGATTTTCATTAAACTTTGGTCAAATATTCTTCTCAGTGAGCTGATGTGTGGAACCCATAAATGAACCATGCTGATTCAAGGTCAAGGTCACATTTGAAGGTCACGAGTTTAAAACTTTTAATTTTTTGTCTGTTCCATATCTCCTTTACCCCTCAAAGGATTTTTATTAAACTTTGGTCAATTATCCCCCTCAGTGAGCTGATGTGCAGAACCCATAAATGAGCCATTCTGACTCAAGGTCAAGGTCGCATTTGAAGGTCACGAGTGTAAAACTTTTAATTTTTTGTCCGTTCCCTTTTTTCCCCATCAATGGATTTTCATTAAACTTTGGTCAATTATTAACCTCAGTGAGCTCATGTGCAGAGCCCATAAATGAATCATGTCGAAACCAGGTCAAGGTCACATTGGAAGGTCACGAGTTTGAAACTTTGAATTTTGTGTCCGTTCCAGGGATGCAGACTAAGCATTTTGCTTTAGGCGCCCAGACTGCCATAAATCCAAATTTTACATTAAATTATTTGACATTTTTATTCAAACTTAGGCGCCCAGGCAAAAATTTAGGCATCTTGGGTGACTGGGCACCTGTTAGCCTTATCCCTGCATTCCATATCTCCTTTACCCTTCAAAGGATTTTCATTAAACGTTGGTCAAATGTCCACATCAGTGAGTGATGTGCATAACACATAAATAAACCATGCCGACTCAAGGTCAAGGTCAGAGTTGAAGGTCACGAGTTTGAAACTTTGAATTTTGTGTCCGTTCCATATCTCCTTTACCCCTGGAAGGATTTTTATCAAACTTTTGTGAAATATACCCCACAGGGAGCTGATGTGCAGAACCATAAATAAACCATGCCAACTCAAGGTCAAGGTCACAGGTGAAGGTCACAAGGTTGAGCCTTGATACAAAGTGCAGCGGGGGATTTGGCTGTCCTTCAGACTGCTTTCTTGTTCAGAAAGTTGCAGTTAGATCATATAAGATGAATTCTTTCTTTGTATTTTCTGGATACAGGGTCCTCTTGTCAGAGACAGGTGACCTTTGGGATAGTTCAAAACTGGTCTTAAAGACCCACCTTATAACAGTGCCAAAGGTGGTTTTAATGAAGGAATTTTACTGCATTTTTGAAAGAATCGCATCACCTGAAGATGGATTGTTCACCTTAACTGTCTATAATATTCAGAAAGGACATTAACAAAAGAATGTTTTTTTTTTATCAATTCCCACAAGTCGTATTGTCTGGTTCTATCAATGCCCTATCTAATATTATCAATACGAAACCAGATGATTTCATCACTCCTCCGACAAGGAACAGAAAATAAGTGAAGCATTTGTCACTTCCTCTGACTCGACGCTCCGCCAAGCGGTATCCCATGACAAGCGGAATCAGATCATATGTCTTCGAAGTCTGCAGATCTTTTGAACAATAGAAATACAAAGAACACCATTTCATTGGGCAACAGGGCTTGAGATGTCATTTCATCTCAACGTCGGATAAAAGTCCCTCAAAATTGGAAGCAGCGTCTCCAAAATGACCTTTACCGTGTTGATGGGGACGTTAAACCTCAAATCAAACAAAACAAACAAAGAACACCATTAACCCATAAGATGCCAATCACAACAATTGTCATCTGCTTTGTCGTCTGCTGGTTCATTTAAATGTCCTTATTTGCAAACAGTCTGGACCCAGATCAGACTGCTCCTCTAGGAGCAGTCTGATCTGAGCCCACACTGTTTGCCTGTATGCAAAAATATTTTTTAAAAAATGTTTGCTAGAAGATTCAGCAGATGGCATAAGCAGACGACATTTTCAGATGTTGTTTTTCTCCGCAGGTTGTCTGTTTTTGTCTTCTGCTCCATCTTCTTGCAAACATTTTGAAAAAAAAATTGCATGCAGGCAAACAGTGTGGTCCCTGATCAGACTGCTCCTTCAGTCTTCCTTATAACATCCTTTTCAAATATATTGAAAATTTTACCACCAAAATAATGAAAAATTTCTGATAAAAAGTCTGATAGTTTTCATATTTCTGCTCAAAACGTAGATTGTGGGTACTCATTTGAACTGCCTCAGTGAGGCAGTGGATACTCCCTTGAACAACCTCATTGAGGTGATGGGTGCTTGTTTGAACTGCCTCAATGAGGCGGTTCTAATGAGTACTCACAATCTATGTTTTTAAGCAGAAATAAGAAAAATAATGTATATTCCTGTAAACCCAAGTTTAACTCCATAAAAGTGGGGTTTAAGGGGGGTCAAAATTATATAGGCCTGTTTTCATGATGCAATATCCTAACTCTAGGACAGTATTCGTCAATATCAGACCAAAAGGGTTACTGTGCCGATATTGGTGAGTATTCTCCCTCGTTGGGACATTGAAGGACATATACAAGCTTGTGTCCTTCCCCATTCCAACTGGGGACTCATTACGAAAACATGCATTTACAAATACATTATAAATTTACCGCCTAAAAAAAAACGAATATTTTATGATGAAAATTTGTGAAATTTTTCTTATTTCTGCTCAAAATATAGCTTTTGGGTACACGTTAGAAATAAGCTTTACTCCTGCAAACCCAGTTATTATATAAAAATGGGGTTCAAGGGGTCAGAATTATATAGGTATGGCTTTGTGATGAAAATTTACCATTAAGGGTTCTGACTTTGTAGTTCCCAAAAAACACACATACACATGCACACACACAAAAAAAAAGAAAGCACACCAATAAAAAAACAGGTTTTCTCTTGGTTTCACTCATATGTAAAACATTCATCACTCTGTCTGACATTAAGACTCTGGGGGCAGGGTTCGGAACACTATCACATGGCAGGTCAATACAAGATCATTTATCTGAATAGTCTGTGAATGTTTTTAAGCCCTAGCCATTGGAAGAATGGTGGAAAGAGTATATAGTGTTGACCCTGTCTGTCCATCCGTCTGTCTGCATCTGTGTCTGTGTCTGATTTCTGGTATGTTTTATATGGCTGTTGCACAGCTGTACATTTCAATTGTGTGTGAAATATATAATATTTTACCTGTATGAGAGAAAATTTTATCTTTCCCCTGTGTTTCAGATATCGGAGATCAACATCACAGAACATATAGAAGGAGATGCTACCAAGTTTGCTCTTTGGACAGGCAGGGCTCCAATATCAGAATACAAGATCATATTGAAGGTATGTTGCAGGACCTGACAAAACAATCACCCAAAGTTGCAAAATACAAATTTTTGGTCGGGCAAGTGTTTGTTGTATTTCAGTTGCCAAGAAAATTAATCACATTAACAAGTCTGTGAAATGAACACCACCATAAACATTGGACCATGGGCTGCTGCAGGGGCTGTTTCCTGCACAAGTTTTGCATCGTCTGAAAAACTTGGAGCTCAAATAGTGTCTGACTAAAAATATTTCAAAGAATGAAATGAAATCAAAGTGCCAAATGCACTGAAATTTACAAATATTATAATAAATTCTTGATTTGTTTGTTTTGTTTGATTTGAGGTTTAACGTCCCCGTCAACACTGTAAAGGTCATTTTGGAGACGTTGCTTCCAATTTTGTGGGACTTTTACCCGACATTGAGATGAAATGACACCTCAAGCCCTGTCGCCCAATGAAACCAATAGGGTTTATTAGCATGGACCATCCGCCTCGCACCGCGGTTCCTGGACAGGCTTAGATCCTCTAAGCGGTTTACCAGTACTAGTGTGCGGGCCAGATTCAGCTCTGCGTGGAAGCATCATGCAGCCCATATATTTCTTCAAGACCCTATGGGCGGGGGCCAAATAAATTCTTGAGAATCTGAACTTATATACATGTATGACCATTACTAAAAGTTTTGCAAATTTAAATAAGGTTATCCTTATGTAATGCCAATACTAAAAGTTTTTCAAATTTAAATAAGGTTATCCTTATGTAATGCCAATACTAAAAGTTTTTTTCAGATTTAAATAAGGTTACCCTTATGTAATGCCAATACTAAAAGTTTTTCAAATTTTAATAAGGTTATCCTTATGTAATGCCAATACTAAAAGTTTTTCAAATTTTAATAAGGTTATCCTTATGTAATGCCAATACTAAAAGTTTTTCAAATTTAAATAAGGTTATCCTTATGTAATGCCAATACTAAAAGTTTTTCAAATTTAAATAAGGTTATCCTTATGTAATGCCAATACTAAAAGTTTTTCAAATTTTAATAAGGTTATCCTTATGTAATGCCAATACTAAAAGTTTATCAAATTTAAATAAGGTTATCCTTATGTAATGCCAATACTAAAAGTTTTTTTTCAAATTTAAATAAGGTTATCCTTATGTAATGCCAATACTAAAAGTTTTTCAAATTTTAATAAGGTTATCCTTATGTAATGCCAAAACTAAAAGTTTTTCAGATTTAAATAAGGTTATCCTTATGTAATGCCAATACTAAAAGTTTTGCAAATTTTAATAAGGTTATCCTTATGTAATGCCAATACTAAAAGTTTATCAAATTTAAATAAGGTTATCCTTATGTAATGCCAATACTAAAAGTTTTTCAAATTTAAATAAGGTTATCCTTATGTAATGCCAATACTAAAAGTTTTTCAAATTTAAATAAGGTTATCCTTATGTAATGCCAATACTAAAAGTTTTTCAAATTTAAATAAGGTTATCCTTATGTAATGCCAATACTAAAAGTTTTTCAAATTTAAATAAGGTTATCCTTATGTAATGCCAATACTAAAAGTTTATCAAATTTAAATAAGGTTATCCTTATGTAATGCCAATACTAAAAGTTTTTCAAATTTTAATAAGGTTATCCTTATGTAATGCCAATACTAAAAGTTTTTCAAATTTAAATAAGGTTATCCTTATGTAATGCCAATACTAAAAGTTTTTTCAAATTTAAATAAGGTTATCCTTATGTAATGCCAATACTAAAAGTTTTTCAAATTTAAATAAGGTTATCCTTATGTAATGCCAATACTAAAAGTTTTTCAAATTTAAATAAGGTTATAAATAAGGTTATCCTTATGTAATGCCAATACTAAAAGTTTTGCAAATTTAAATAAGGTTATCCTTATGTAATGCCAATACTAAAAGTTTTTAAAATTTAAATAAGGTTATCCTTATGTAATGCCAATACTAAAAGTTTTTAAAATTTAAATAAGTAAAGAATGAAATGCATACTACTATGAAGTGTCATGCAATGGTTAGAAGCTTTTTCAAAAGCAAGTCTTGTACACTTGAGATGACAAAGTCATTATCATCATCATCATCATCTTCCTCATCATCATCATTATTATCTGCTCCAGAATTTAGCTCTGTGCTCTGACCCTTCAAGCACTAGAGGCTTGTGATTTTCATGTGAATTGATGATTCACATGTAATGTCAAGCCTTATTTTTGCTGAAAAATAAGTATTAAAAAACAAACAACAACTGAAAATGCTGTCTGCTAAACATGCTTTGCTGAAGGGTTTAGAGTTAACTCCTGTCTTGCTGATCATGACAACCCCTGCCTTTGCAGGCAGTATTCTATAAAACTTCGGACACCTTGAGGACTTGCTGTCATCCTCCTAAAATTTAAACAAGTTTTTTTTGCGATCCAGCAATGAGCAGTCTGATCTTGGTCTGCACTGTTTGCTGAGGCCTGTCTGTCACAATATTAGGATCATTACAGTAGATCCAAATCAGATGGCTTCTGAAAAAGCCATGTTATGATCCATTCAGCATGTGAATTGAACAAACACATCAAGTAATTAGGGCCCCGCACTGAAAGTGTGGGTGCCCTATAGTAATCACTCTGTCTGTCTGTCCGTCCGTCTGTCCGTCCACAAATTTCTGATAGCGCTGCCGGGGCCCTAGTCAGTTTCACTGACAGCTCTAGTTTGACTGGTTGAGAGTCAGAAATGGGTGTGGAAAAAATTAATTTATTCAGCAGGATAAGGGTAAACATTTCGAATGATCTTTTATACAGGCTGCTACATTAGAGATCAAGCAAGTCTGGGTGAAGAAGCTCCGAGAACTGATACAGGAGAGAATGATGTACATGCATGAGGCATTCAAAGATAAACAACCAATCATCTTTAAACCACCACCTAAAATAACTGTACCAAACAGAGTTAGCAGGTAATGAAGTGTTCACATATTGAACATTTATCAGTTACCCCCTATGTATGGTGCATTGTAACACACCGACCTGATAAAGAGAGACTTGCTCTCAGGACAAGTGAGCCTTATCACGTCAATGTGACATTGCACTTTTTGAATGAACCAGACAACTGGAAAAATGGCCAAATGTTAAATCGAAAAAATTTATTGAAAATTATCAAACAAAAATAACTGTCAGATGATAGTAAATATTCTGATTGATTATATTCTGCACCAGAATGTTGGAATGCATTGAGGACAATCGGTAAGTGATTCTAAATTGCCAATTTAAAGAGTTTACAAGGGGATAAACTGATAAATAGAATACCAGATTCGTGTCATTTGATATCAAGTTTATCACGCTCGGCTTCGAGAACGTATGTAGAATCGCTTGGCCAGCCTCGCGATTCTACAAGCGTTCCCGAAGCCTTGCCTGATAAACTTGATATCAAAAGACACGAACCATGGTATTCTCTCTGTATGAGACTTTCAAAACTGATTAGATAGCTATCCATTTAAACCACTGGCTAGAATAACTACAAAACATACAGATAAGAAGTTGAGAAGTGTTCACATATTAAACATGAATGAGACGTTCAGCCAGCCATCTTTAAAATACAGGGGCTGTGTTCTTCAAAATTTAATGACATTGTTAGTTAATGTATTGTTAAAATTTTGATAATTTAATATGGCAAATATGCTAATATTTTTGCTGAAAAAATGTGAGCAGCTTTTGCAAATGCAAAAGCTGCTTTCATTTTTTCAGCAAAAATATAAGCATATTAGATATTATACTTGCAAGAACAGTTAACAATTTGACCACTAACAAGCTTGTCATGCTAACAATGCTTTGAACATTTGGCTCCAGCTAGAACAACAACCGATCATCTTTAGCATATGGGGGTGGGTGGATGAGGCAAAGGTGACGTGTATCTTGCGTCGCTGTGGCGTCCAACTGATATTTGCTTACTGTTAGACAAGGCCTGCTGTCCTTGCATCGGGGAATCATGTTGTTATTTCTTCTGTTTCTACACTTCCGTTCATTTTCCTTTTTAGGGATCATTTTGGGATCACTTTTTGTCCGTCGTGCATCCGTGCGTCCGTCCGTGCGTGCGTCCGTAAACTTTTTCTCCAAACGACATCTCCTCCTAAACCACTGATCAGATTTTGACCAAACTTCACAGGAATGATCCTTAGGTGGTCCCCTTTCAAAGTTGTTCAAATGATTCCGGTCCATTGCACATATAGGTCACAGGAGCCAAAAATAGATTTTTTTCATCGAAAACTTAAAAAATCTTCTTCTCTGAAACCGCAAGGCCCAGGACATTGATATTTGGTATGAAGCTTCATCTAGTGGACCCCTACCAAGATTGTTCAAATTATTGTGCTGGGGCTGAAAATGCCCCCGCACCGAGGCCCTTTGGTTTTACATGGGCTTATATAGGGAAAATCTTTAAAAATCTTCTTCTCTGAAACCGCAAGGCCCAGGACATTGATATTTGGTATGAAGCTTCATCTGGTGGACCCCCAACAAGATTGTTCAAATTATTGTGCTGGGGCCGAAAATGCCCCTGCACCGTGGCCCTTTGGTTTAACATGGGCTTATAGTGGGAAAATCTTAAAAAATTTTCTTCTCTGAAACCGCAAGGCCCAGGTCTTTGATATTTGGTATGAAGCTTCATCTAGTGGACCCCTACCAAGATTGTTCAAATTATAGAGCAGGAGCTAAAAATGCCCCCGCACCGGGGCCCTTTGGTTTTACATTGGCTTATATAGGGAAAATCTTTAAAAATCTTCTTCTCTGAAACCACAAGGCCCGGGTCTTGGATATTTGGTATGAAGCTTCATCTAGTGGACCCCTACCAAGATTGTTCAAATTATAGTGCTGGGGCCAACAATGCCCCCGCCCGGGGGCCCTTTGGTTTTACATGGGCTTATATAGGGAAAATCTTTAAAAATCTTCTTCTCTGAAACTGCAAGGCCCAGGTCTTTGCTATTTGGTATGAAACTTCATCTAGTGGACCCCTACCAAGAGTGTTCAAATTATAGTGCTGGGGCCAAAAATGCCCCCGCCCCAGGGCCCTTTGGTTTTACATAGGCTTATATAGGGAAAATCTTTAAAAATCTTTTCTGAAACTGCAAGGCCCAGGTCTTTGATATTTTGATATGAAGCTTCATCTTGTGGACCTCTACCAAGATTGTTCAAATTATAGCCCTGGGGCCAAAAATGCCCCCGCTCCGGGGCTCTTTGGTTTTACATAGACTTATATAGGGAAAATCTTGAAAAATCTTCTTCTCTGAAACCACAAGGCTTAGGTCTTTGATATTTGTTATCGAGCTTCAGCTAGTGGACCTCTACCAAGATTGTTCAAATTATAGCCCTGGGGCCAAAAACGCCCCCGCTCTGGGGCCCTTTGGTTTTACATAGACTTTTTTAGGGAAAATCTTGTTTTACATAGACTTCTTTATGCAGGGTAAACCTTTAAAATCTTCTTCTCTGAAACCACAAAGCCCAGGTCTTTCATATTCGATATGAAGCTTCATCGTGTGGACCTCTACCAAGATTGTTCAAATTATAGCCCTGGGGCCAAAATTGACCCCGCTCGGGGCCCACTTATTATACATTGGATCAGGTGAGCGAACCAGGGCCCTTTGGGCCCTCTTGTTCTCTCACTATCATTTCCTCTGCTACCTCTTTTCTCGTTTTTCTGAGAGACCACCCAAAATGACCCACAAGGGTTGATGTGGCATTAAACCAAAACAATCAATCAATCTTTAACATGTAAAAGGCACTCAAAGCTAAGCTGACAGCTATCCTTTTAATCCGACTAGAATAACTACGAAACACAAACACACATATAGCTAATAGAGAAGTGTTCACATATCGAACATCAATGAAATGTTCAAAGATGTGTAGCCAGATATCTAAAAACAACAACAACAACTATTATTAACTGTTTATTTTTGTTTGGTTTCTACTTCGAACCCCAACAATAGTGGTATAAAGAGGTTTTCATGTTCTAGGAAAGGACAGCTGAATTTAATGAATTATGGCAGATCTTGGTTCATATTTCACAGAAAATTTTTCATCACTCAAGAACTTAAGCTACATATAGTAAGCAGGTGCAATGCTTTCCTTTAATCAAAGCACTGGCAGTACTGATGGGATGATGGTCTTTGAGTGTAGGTTGGGTAAATGAGCCTGAACAAGGGATTTAGAACGTTTTGTATAACCTTTAAATTCCTGTACTTTAGGCAAACAGTGAAAACCCTGATCAGATGCTGCATTCTGCAACATCTGATCTTGGTCTACACTGTTTGGCAAGCCCAACACACGTTTCCAGTCCAGATTCTACAAATTACGCTCTTATGCAACACTCTGACCCCATAGAGATAAGATCAGCAGTGTGGTTATGTTCTATAAATAACTATTACTCAGATTGCTTACAAATCAGTGATAGTCACATGGACATCAGCACTGAAGAGCTGCTGTGCTTAGTAACTTTGGGTCAGTTGACAATCTACCCAAAAATGGCTCCCTTTGCATAGAGATGTTATGTATCAGAGTTCTCTTATATGGATGTACCATAATGAGCCGAAGTATTGGGACAGACAGGCATAAGCAAACAGTGGGGTTTGGGTCTGAAGCAGAAACTTCTTATTTCTGCTGTACATGTACATGAGGTATAGTTTGAACAATTTGACATGAGACTGACCTTTATGCAAGGAATAAATTAGGTAATGTTATCGCCTAATACGTAGGCTTTCATAAACTTAGCGTGAATTTTCAGCATCTCATGAAGTGCGACCCATTTACCGACCTCTATGTATTGAATAACAATATCGCCATTTTCGGGAGACGGCGAAGATAAATACATGCCCTCAGTCGGGTGTGAAATTATAATAATAGAGTTCACCAGTCTCGGGTCAATTTGTTCGAACTATAGATGATATTATTCTGTACAAAATAAGCTAATTCCAAAGATCATTATCTTTTCACAGGGACTTCGAGGGAGATATAGAAGATGCAGAAATGGAGAGAGAAAGACGAGGATCGCTGAGTTCTGTTGCTTCCACGGCAACGACGGCTACTTCCGATAGCAGTAGTAGTGGTGGCAGTGGAACTGGAATTAAGGTAGGAAAGTTTGCTCTTAACCAAGGCCTTCTTGCTCAAAGCTAACAAAGACGTTACAGTGTACTTTACTTTTATCATTCAGTATGGAAAAAAAAGTTATTTTGCTAAAATATGTGAGTGCTTTTGCAGTTTGCAGCAAAAATAACAAGTATTACATGTTATTCTTAACCCTGAAGCTGCCGAGAAAAACAACATCTAAAGATGTCATCTGCTTAATGTCGTCTGCTGAATCTTCTTGCAAACTTTTTATGCCCCCCCCCCTCCCCCCCCCCAAGAATCTTTGATTCGGGGGGCATATAGTATTTGCCCTGTCTGTCTGTTTGTCTGTCTGTACACTGACTGTTTGTTTGTTTGTCTGTCTGTCCGTCACAAAAACTTTAACCTTGATCATAACTTCAAAAGTATTTGACTGAGCCCCATGAAACTTCACACTTATTCACCATCACAAATGCTACATTCTGACAAGGGCCATAACTCTGTTGTCATTTTTGGCTGAATTATCTCCCCTTGAAATTTTGTAAAAACTCAGAAATTGGCTCCAACTTCAAAAGTATTTGACCTAGCCCCATGAAACTTCACACACTTATTCACCATCACTAGGGCTACATTCTGACCAGAGGCCATAACTCTGTTATCATTTTTGGCTGAATTATCTCCCCTAGAAATATTTACCCTGTCTGTTTGTTTGTCTGTCTGTCTGTCACAAAAACTTTAACCTTGATCATATTAAACTTCAAAAGTATTTGACCTAGCCCCATGAAACTTCACACTTATTCACCATCACAAGGGCTACATTCTGACCAAGGGCCATAACTCTGTTGTCATTTTTGGCTGAATTATCTCCCCTTGAAATTTTGCAAAAACTCAGAAATTGGCTCCCACGGGTGGCATTGGTCACCTATAGTTTAAAAATATTTTTGCACACAGGCAAACAATGTGGGCCCAGATCAGACTGCTCCTTCAGGAGCAGTCTGATCTGGGCCCAAACTGTTTGCAAAAATGGACTTTTAAGGCAACCGGCAGATGGCAAAGCAAACGACAATTGTTGTGATCGACATCCTTAGGGTTAATAGAAAATTTTCGTTTTTTTCCACCATTTAAAGAGTTTATGCTGTGAACAATTAGGCCTTGTTTTATCCAGAAATACTTGTTACGAGAACACACCCCTGTTCTTTAACGGGGTCTGTCACATATCTTAGACGTAGCATTTTTTCAGATAAAAAATTTGTGCCATTTTTCTTATTGCTAGTTCAGTCATAGATTTTGGGTGCTTGTTAGAACCACCTTATTGAGGTGGTTCTAACAAGCGCCAACCATATAGGTTTTAGATTTAAAATAAGAAAAATATTGTGTACACCGGTAAACCTCACTTCTCTCTATATAAAGTGGGGTTTTCAGGGGTGTTCATGACATAGACATGCAATCCCGATGGATTAAGATAACACCGCCATGCGACATAGTGCATTTTTCATATCTTCAAAATGGCTAGATTTCGGATGAAAATCTGTGATATTTTTCTAATGTATACAGCAAACATAGGTTGTGGGTGCTCTTTGGAACCACCTCATTGAGGCGGTTCTAACGAGTACCCACAACTTATGTCTTGGAGCAGAAATAAGAAAAATAATGTTTAGCCCGTAAGCCCGTTTTCTCTATATAAAGTGGGGTTTAGTGGGATGTTCCTTCTATGGACTTGTTCACGTGAAGGTACACAAACGATTAAACGAAATTGGAGAAAAAAAAAATGTTTAAGAGGAAGGGAGGACCTTTTTCTTTCAAGGGAGACAACTTCTGTGGCATCATGCTTGTTTTCTGGTAATTTGTTCATTCTGAAAAAAGGATGTACAGTAATTACCTTAAGTATTCTGACACCTCAACTCTTTACTGTACTTGTTCTAAAATTTCAACTAGTACAATCTGCTGTCCACTGCTGCATCTAGAAATAGCTAGATGAGTGACAAACGGTGTAGACCCTGATGAGATGCCGCATTTTGCGGCATCTCATCTGGGTCTACACTGTTTGCAGAGGCTTGTCTGTCCGAATACATAGGGGACCTGTCTAAAATTTTAACTAGTGCAATCTACAGCCCACTGCTGCGTCTAGAAATAGCAGGATGAGTGACAAACTGTGTAAACCCTGATGAGATGCCACATTTTGCGGCATCTCATCCGGGTCTGCACTGTTTACACAGGCCTGTCTGTCCGAATACATATGTTAAAACATGGCATGCTCAAATTCTTCCCTTAAAGGGGAATAGATACATCTTCAGGGGAGGCAACTCTTGCAGAAGTATTTTTGTCTCTCATGTCAATAGGGGTCAACTCTTAAAGGAAAGAATTTGCTCCTATGGAGCAAATTCTTTCCTTTAAGAATAGACACCTTTTTTCAGTGGGACAGATCTAATAGAAAAGCGAACAGGAAGTCCCAAAAGTTGTCTCCCTTTGAAAAATGGCGGACAAATCTTGCAGGTGTTCCCATTCCCCTTAAGGGCAGACAGAGCTAAAAATTTACTTTAACCCTAGTCCTGCTGAGCCCGGATATGTCTTATCTTTCAAACAATGAAGATCCAGATCTGATGGCTTCTGAAGAAGCCATCTGATCAGGATCTTCATTGTTTGTCATTCAGCACATGAATTTGTTGCAATAATTTGCATCAAGTAATCTGATTGGTTGATAATTGGTAGTGGGTATGGCATATTAAAATATTGAGCAGGACAAGGGTTAAGAGTAGACACCTATTGACAAGAGGGAGCTTATTATCAAAGAGTTACGTCTTTTGGTGTACTTGTTCATTTTAACAAATCAGAATGACTGTCCACTCAGAAGCAAGGATTCACCTCCAAAAATCCCCTCTTCATGCTAAAGAGCCTGATTTCCTTTGAAATTAAGTGCTCCTTTCCTGCCACTGTCTGGCTGTCTTGTCAAAGTTGCAAGTTTGCAGTATTGAACAAGGATATGGTTCGTGTAGTGTTTTGTTGGTAGATTTCAATGGGGATTTGTGATGGCATGATGGCATAGACTGCCTGGTCTAATTTAATATTGCAAATGAACTCTTAGTTTTGCTGAAAAAAAAATGTGGGAAGCTTTTGCATTGCAAAAGCATCTCACTTTTTCTTTTCAGCAAAAATACCTGAAAAAAAATGTGAATAACTTTTGTAAACTCTTATATTTGCTCACAATTTTGTTCAGCAAAAACATTTGTTTTGGATAGTGTACAATGTACATGCATTAGGAAAACATGTCCGTAAGAAATAATGGCGTCCAACATGGTGTCAGAAACTGATAAATATTAGGTACAAATGATAACATCTTTATTATTTCTGCTTTCAACATAGATTGTGGGTGCTCGTTAGAACCGCCTCATTGAGGCGGTTCTAACGAGTACCCACAATCTATGTCTTTGAGCAAAAATAAGGCAGATAATGTTTACCCCCTTAAACCCCACTTTTCTCTATATAAAGTGGGGTTTAGGGGGGTCTTCGTTTCACGGACGTGTTATCGTGATGGTACTTATTTAGGACAGTCAACATTTTGGCTACTAAAAATGTGTTAACAAGGCTTTGAATAACTGGGCCCAGTTTGTTTTAGTTGCATGGAAAAAACCTGAAAGAAAAAAGATTTGGGCCCAGTTTTTCAAAGCATTCTTAGCATAACAAGCTTGTTAGTAGTGAAAATGTTATATATATTTCCTGCCATCACTAAAACAGGACTGCCTCTTAAACCCCACTTTTATATCGTAAAACTGAGGTTTAAAGGGTTATACATTATTTTTCTTATATCTGCTCAAAAACAGAGATTTTGGGTACTTGTTAGAACCACCTCACTGATTGCAAAACATAGATTGTGGGTACTCACTAGAACCACCTCAGTGATGCAGATCTAATGAGTACCCACAATCTATGTGCAAACCAGATTGTGGGTACTCAGTAGAGCCGCCTAACTGAGGTGGTTCTAATGAGTACCCACAATTGGTGTTTTGTACTGAAATATAAAAAATGTCAGAATTTTCTAGGTGAAAATTTTCAATATTTGGTGGTAAAATTTTCCATATTTTGATAGACTTGTTTTCGTTTGTTTGTTTGTTTGATTTGAGGTTTAACGTGCCTGTCAACACAGTAAAGGTCATTTTGGAGGCGTTGCTTCCAATTTTGTGGGACTTTTACCCGACATTGAGATGAAATGACTTCTCAAGCCCTGTCGCCCAATGAAACCAATAGGGTTAATAAGCATGGACGGTCCGCCTTGCACCGCGGTTCCTGGACAGGCTTAGATCCTCTAAGCTGTTTACCAGTACTAGTGTGCGGACGGTTTCAGCTCTGCGTGGAAGCATCATGCAGTCCATCTATTTCTTCAAGCCCCGATGGGTGGGGGCGGAGACTTATTTTCGTAATGTATTGTTTGCTGGGGACAAAACTATTGTTACTTCCTGTTTGGTTTCCCCAAAAAAGAGTTTTACTCTTTACCACTGTCTGCATCGTTGTCTGCTGGTTACTTTAAAAGTCTTTGTTGTAAAGAATGCAGTCTGATCAGGGTCAACACTGTTTGTCTGTATGTAAGAATATTTTTTTTAAAAAGTTACAAGAACATATAGCAAACGACAAGAACAGATGACATTTTGGGATATAGTTTGTTATGATGTCTTTAAGGTTTCCCCCATAAGGAAAGATTTTGCTCCTTGGGAGCACATTCTCTCCGTAAAGCAGATCCTAGAGGAGCAAATTCTTTCACAGACCCTTTTTCAAATATGTTTGATTGGATGAATTGTCTCCCTTAAAATGTATCCGTTGCCCCTGTTATTTGAGTATGATTGATTAGGAAGCTGAAGAGGACCTTCAGAACATTAAGAACTTAGATCATTTATGGTAAGTACATTGTAGGTTACCATACGGGCCATGTGTGCCATTCTCAAGAAATTTACTTTCAGGTTACAAGAACTGGAACCTAAAAATTCAGACAGAAAATTGCTTTAACGCACTAAATGCCAATCACAACAGTTGTCATCTGCCGGTTACTTTAAAAGTCATTGTTGCAAACAGTGTGAACCCAGATCAGACTGCTCCTCTAGGAGCAGTCTGAGGAGCAGTCTGATTTGGGTCCACACTGTTTGCCTGTGTGCAGAAATATTTTAAAAAAGTTTGCTAAAAAATTCAGCAGATGACAAAGGCAGACAACATTTTCAGGTGTAGTTTTTCTTGGCATCTTAAGGGTTAAAAAGTGGGGCAAGGAAACAGTGTAGGGGTGCAAAATTTCCTTAAAACTAACTTGCCCTCGTGGTCCTGGTTTTTCATTTACATCAAGATTACACACCCGTGCGACATGGTGCATCTTTTCACATCTCCAAAATGGCTACTTTTCTGATGAAAATCCGTGATAATTTTGTTATTTTTACTTCAAACATAGGTTGTGGATGCTTGTTAGAACTTTTAATGAGTATCCAAGGTTGTGGGTGCTTGTTAGAACCACCTCATTGAGGCGGTTCTAACGAGTACCCACAGCCTATGTCTTGGGGCAGAAATAAGAAAAATAATGAATACCCTCATAAACCCCAGTTTTCTCTTTATAAAGTGGGGTTTAAGGGGGTGTTCATTTCACGGACTTGTTCACATGATGAGATGCTAAAAATGAGAGTTTTGAAAATCTCACTTGCCATGCCAGAAAATTTTCTCGCAAATGCAAGCGAGCAAGTGGAATTTTACACCCCTGCAGTGCCAATACAGTAATGAAAATATTTTAATTACTTAAGAAAAAATCTTAGTTGTCAAAGATAGAACGTCTGGTCCCTCCCTAGTGGCTTAAACCAGTAGGGCATATTACTGATATTGACATCAGTCATACAAGAAAATGGAAAGGGATTATGATTGATAATGGATATGACTTTACTACCAGTGCCATTTATATCAGCATAATTTGTATCAACATCACTTCTATCTTTATAGTCATCACCACTTTCATCATCATCGTTGCCCAAACACTGTAGCACAACTGTTAAGGATTATCTCATTCTTAAAAGAACTTGTTCATCAGATTTAATATTTCAGATTTTTAGAGACCATTATGCTTATACTTTTACTCTCAACAACCACATAATACTTAACACTCTTTTGACGCTTATGACCCACAAAGAGAACTGACGTGTCGTGTCGAAAAACACAAAATCATCATCATCATCATAGACATAATCATCATCATAGTCATACTCATCGTCATCAATGCCAGCATCATCTTATTATCATCATCATCATCATCATCATCAATCATCATCATCAACGATGCTGATGTGTTACTTTGTCATGTATCGCAGATGTCTATTTTTAACTTTTTGTTGTCTATTTTTTAGCCTGTTTAACCCATTTAGTACCAGAAACCCCAAAACAAGTACCCTGGCAAACAGCGCAGGCCGCAGAACGCGGCGTCTGATCAGGGCCTACACTGTTTGCAGGAAGTTCAACCATTTTCCTAATCAATTTTGAAGAAAACACATCCTGTCACCCCTAAATTTTGAAATTGACTCCTGCTATCCCGCTGCTATATATAAGGAGGAAGATTCCATTTGGTACCAAAAGGGTTAAATCTAGCGGTAGTTTATCTTTATAATAAATGACATAATTCTCAACTATGTCCAGATAAAGCTTCATGTCATTGATTTTATGATTTTCTAACTTAACTCTTATCATGCTGTTCACGACAGCCCATATCATTGGAAACAGTGTAGATCCAGATCAGATGGCTTCTGAAGAAGCCATCTGATCAGGATCTACACTGTTTGACATTCAGTTTATGAATTTGTAGGAATAAATTAAATAAAGTAATCTGATTGGTTCAAAGTCAGACAAGGGTGTGGCTAAAATGAATATTCAGCAAGAGAAGGGCTAAATTTCCTCCCTAATCAACTTTCACAGTCTTCTTGGCTATATTTAGAAATATAATTGGCCCAGTCTAGCCTGTTAAATAGCATTCTGTATGTAAATCACCCCAATGTACCATAAATGGACCTTATATGCAAATGAGTCCAATGTTCTGCTAATGCCTTTGATGTACCAGCAATGATTCCAACGTTAGACAGCTGGAAATAATGTAATAGACTGGTCTGTTGTATAATGGTGAGATTGAGACATACTCTCAACATATTCTTATTTTGTAGCCCATAACCCTTTGTAACCCTTATCCTTCGTTCACGACAACCCCTACCTTTGCAAGCAGTGCAGATCCAGCTCAGATGGCAATCTGATCAGGATCTACACTATTTTCATACAGTTTACGAATTGAATGAATATATCACATTGATCTAGAAAAATGACTTTTTATGGTCATTTTCCTGTTTAATTAACCCTTATCCCGCTGAGCACGACAACCCCTACTTTTGCAAACAGTGTAGATCCAGATCAGATGGCTTCTTCAGAAGCCATCTGATCAGGATCTACACTGTTTGACATACAGTTTATAAATTTATGGGAATAAATTAGAACAAGTTATATGATTGGTTCAGAGTCAGAAATGGGTGTGGCTAAACTGAATATTCAGCAGGATAAGGGTTAATCTATACATTTTCAGGATCAATTGTTAGACTGTGTTATATCCAAACCATGTTATAATGGACAGTGTTATAAAGAAGTTTAGGTGTAGTAGGAGTGACATCACAATAACAAGTCTTTGCAATATACATGTAGATAAAAGTGTGGTTTATGGGGATATACATTATTTTCTTTATTTCTCTAAGACGTAGGTTGTGGGTACTCGTTAGAACCGCCTCATTGAGTTGGTATTAACGAGCACCTTCAACCTATGTTGGGAGTAGAAATAAGAGAAATATCACAAATTTTCATCAGAAAAATAGTCTGTTTTAGAGATATGAAAAAAAATGCCCTATGCCTCAGGAATATATTTCAAAATTTAATGGTGTCAGGTTGAGTCATTTGTAGGAATGAACCTGTATTTAGAAAATTACTGAACTTCTTATGAACTGTGAAGGCCTTGATCAGCCACCACATTTTGTGTTGTCTGATTTGAGCCATTTGACAATGTGCTGTTTTGCTTCCTTGCCATCACAATAACAAGTCCGTGAAACAAAGACACCTCTAAACCCCACTTTATATAGAGATCATCATCATCATCATCAACGGATTTTTGATTAACGTGCAGGTACAGGGGCAACGTCCACATAAGTGGGCCCCCTTCCAGGTAGCTGGCTTGCTGCACGCATGGCAGATCTTACACCAGATCTCCAGGCTTGTCTATCATGAGGATCGATAGCAGAGAGCTTCCATTCTCTGCAATCTCTTTCTGTTAGCTGCTTCCAGGTCATCTTGGGCCTTCCTGGCCCCCGCTTTCCACTTACCTGTATGTCACAGGCAGTCTTGATTGCACCGTTGGAGCGTTCCACATGTCCATACCAGCGAAGTCTTCTCTCTTTCAGGATGAGGTCCAGGTCCTCAATGCCAAGACGCTCCAGTAACTCACTGGACCTGATGGTGACAGTGTCCTGTGGCTTGACATTGCAGATCTGTCTGATCATTGCCCTGTCATTTCGCTGTAGACGTTGGAGGTTTGGCTTTGTCAATGGCCATGTCTCACTGGCATGGAGCATTGCGCTCCGCACACAAGAGCTATACACACGGCCACGTGTCTTGAACGAGAGGTTGCGGGAAGAGAGAACTGGTAGCAACTCCTTGAATTTCTTCCAGGCTGTTTTCACACGTGATGTAGTTGAAAGGTCGCAACCACCCCCTGCAGAGAGCATATCACCTAGGTAGCAGAAGGAAGCTACAACCTCCAGCTTGTCTGATCCGACTTGAACTTCCCTCTGTGGTCTGCCATCTAAGGGGCGTGCAGTTCCTTGGCACCGTGTACACCTGTACTCAGGGTCCTCTATCAAGCGTTTGAGCCCACTGCATTTCTTGTGCACCCAGAACTTGCAGCCATTACAAAAGATACTGTTGCTGCCAACTCCAGTGCGACATACAGCGCATGGGAACTGGCCTGTACTCTGCAAGAGGTCCAGACCTGTACCACAGATCATGATCTTTGTCTTTCCTGCATTCACTCTCAGCCCTTTCGCCTCCATTGCCTCTTTCCAAGTTAAGAGCCTCCTGACACATTCCTCAAGGGATTCAGCTATGATGACAAGGTCATCAGCATACAGGTCCTCCCAGGGGACTCCAGAGCGGAACTCGCATGACAAGGCTTCAAGCACAATGATGAAAAGCAGTGGGCTGAGAACAGAGCCTTGATGAACACCCACCTTCACCTCGAATTCTTCACTGTAACCATCACCAACGCGGACACGGCTCCGAGCATTTGCGTACATCCCTTGGACCAGTTTCACAATCCACTCGTCCACTCCAAGTTTTCTTAGTGCCCACCAGATGACTTTCCGAGGCACTCGATCAAATGCCTTCTCCAGGTCTACAAAAGCCATGTAGAGTCGCTTGTTGGCCGCCAAATACTTCTCTTGCAGCTGTCGGACAACAAAAATTGCATCTGTTGTGCCTCTTCCTGGGACGAAGCCAAACTGGGAATCGTCGATGGACACCAACTGCCTAATGAGGCCATCCACAATCCTCTCCAGGACTTTCATGACCTGTTCTGTCAGCTTGAGACCACGGTAGTTGCCCCGTTCCAATGCATCGCCCTTGCCCTTGTAGAGACAGACAATGAAACTCTGTTCCCAGTCAGAGGGTACCTTCCCATCACGGATGATTGCAGCTGCAAGGTCACGGATCATCGAGGCACCCGCATCACCTGGAGAAATGTGGGATTTATGGGGTTATACAATATCCACCTTTTTTGTTCAAATACATAAATTGTGGGTACTCGTTAGAACCGCCTCATTGAGGCGGTTCTAACGAGTACCCACAATCTATGTTGAAAGCAGAAATAAGAAAGATGCTGTCATTTTTACCAAAAATTTGTGATTTCTGACACAATGTTGGACGCCATTATGCCACACGGACTTGTTTTCCTACATGTTGGACGCCATTATGCCACACGGACTTGTTTTCCTAATGCTCCCATGCAGCACTACTGATATGGCTAAATTTTAGTATAATTACAATGTTCCATTTCTTTCACTTTAAGAGTACTTATGGTACTTAAGATGCACAGAAATACAAATCACTTTGTTTTTATTTCGTAGGCATAACGGCTTATTTTGGAATTCAATAAATAAACATCAACCCATTTTGTTCTGAATAGAATCTTCTGACTTACATATAGCAGGAGTTCATTTCAAAGTTTGGAAGTGCCAGTGGGGATTTTTTTTTTTTTTTTTTAATTGGCCCTGATCAGATTTGGCATGATGCAGCGTCTGATCTGGGCCTGCACTGTTTGCCAGTATCCAGCTTAGGGGCTTCACCACTTAAAATGAAAAGGGGTCAAAATAGAATAAGGTACATCAACAGTCCTTATTGACCGGAGGTTCAAATGAGGTTCACATTGTTATAGGAATATAGAAAGCTGAGATGAGGTTTCCTGTCACTTTTCACACACAAACAGTAAAGCAGCATAAAGGAAACCCAAAGCCAGAAGTGTGATTGCTCCCCAATCTCATTTCAGGGTGGCCACACACTCTGGAAAACAGGGAAAACAGGGAAAATGGTGAAAAAAAATTCCCTGCAGGGAAAAATCAGGGAATTTGAAATTTTGCTGAAAATCAGGGAAAAATCAGGGAATTTCAAAAAATCTTATCTTTGTAAGGTCAAAATATTCAAATTGTATAGCTTTTCCGGAAGAAAGTTTTCTTTCTTCATGGCTGTTTCATTAAAAAGCTAATATAAAGCAAAATTTGCTTTAACCCATTTCAGACTGGAAACCCCTAAACGGGTACCGTGGCAAACAGTGCAGGTCCAGATCAGACGCCGCAGAATGCGGCGTCGGATCAGGGCCTACACTATTTGCAAAAAGTTCAGCCATTTTCCAAATCAGTTTTGAAGAAAATACAACCTGACACCCCTAAATTTTGAAATGGACTCCTTTTATATATAAGGAGCAAGATTCCATCTGGTACAAAAAGGGTTAAACTGACATATGATGAGTATGTAATTATATAATCAATTGATATCAAGACTTGTTCCCAATTTGAAAATTCTGGTCTTCATACCCACCCCTTGAACACACGAAAAAAGAAAATCCCAACCTGTCTATCCATTCCTTGAACACCTGAATAGGTAATTGCAAACAAGCAATTTTTAAGAATGGCCTTAGACAGTCTACCATGTAAGCAAAAAAAAACAAAAAAACAAAAAAAAAAAAACACCTACTGTTTTAGTAAATTGGAGGTGATGGTGTGGCTACAAGGGGAGGTTGGAGGGGAAATATTTTACCAGTTTTGATTTTGACTACCATGAAAATAAATTAGCACATTTACATCATATTTTAGATAAATTTTCATTTAATTAAGAATATTGTGACAGCATTGTGTATAAACATGTCACTTGACAGCATTTGAATCAGTATATGACTTCTAAAGGTAGGGGCCATTGCGATAATATCAAGGTTTTTAATCAGGGAAAATCAAATCAAATCAGGGAAAAATCAGGGAAATATCAGGGAATTTGATTGCTAAAAATGTGTGGCCACCCTGCATTTATGCTTATTGTATTTAACATATTTACTGCACATGTTCCTATAAGCGCACAGCAAAGCTATTTTTGGAAAGAAAAAGCTCAAGCACACACTTTACAGTAACCTCACAGAAATTTTAAGAAAAAACTGACCATTAGTCATCATCTCAGAAGCTATTTTTCATTATCGAAAGTGTGCTTTTAAGATAGATTTTTCACCATGATTTTTTAATGCAATTTTGAAAAAGGGTACAGTGGGGTTAATAGATCAAATACGGTAAGTCCCTTTACATATGACAAGACTTATTACAGAAGCACTTGAACAGGCTCCAAAACTGTCTCATCCCTTAAGATTTGTTGTAATTCTCTTGCACTTTTACATTTCCCATAAAATCCCATGGTATTCCATGTTTTTACCTTCGGATCAGTTGCTAAGCCTTGAAGATTGTCATGGTGCCAGACATGATGTCACGACAGTTCTTCTCCCCCCTTCCCCTTTCTTTCTCTACTACATTATGGTAACAGATCTGGGTGAGACCTGTGGTTCAAAAACTAACAATATTATTGGTTAACATATCATTTATACTTGTATTGAGCCAGCCTCGGTAGCTCAGTTGGATGCGCATCTGGCTGGTGATCAGGAGGATACAGGTTCGATACCTGCCGGTGTTGGCAACATTCTTTCGTGGAGATTGATCATGAAAATCTTTTCTACCGTCATTCAATCCCTTCCGCTGATTCAAGAAGGGCAGTTGTCAGTTTCTGGCGAAAGAATGTGCACTGTACTGGTTAACCGCTTACGTATAAGCCTGCCCAGGAAATTAAGCGCTGGCCGGCTCAAAAATGACCTAAAATACTGTTGACTGGGCCGTGATACTCCAATACAAACAATAATACTTGTATCATTTGATATGGCAAATATACAAATATTTTTGCTGGAGAATCAGGTTAACAAGTCCATGAAATGAAGACCCTTAAACCCCACTTAATATTGAGAAAAGTGGGGTTTACAGGGGTATTCATTATTTTCCTTATTATTGCTTCAAAAACATAGATTATGGGCACTTGATGACCTTTACAGTGTTGACGGGGGATAAAACTTCAAATCAAATCAAACTGCTATCTGCCTCTGCTTTATTTCACCACCACCTTGCACTCATATCATTCACTGCTATCATTCAATGCCATCTTCTACTGCTCTCTGCCCTTGCTATCTTTTACTGCTACCTTTCAGTGCTATCTTCTACTGCTCTCTGCCCTTGCTATCTTTTACTGCTACCTTTCAGTGCTATCTTCTACTGCTCTCTGCCCTTGCTATCTTTTACTGCTACCTTTCAGTGCTATCTTCTATTGCTATCTGCCCTTGCTATCTTTTACTGCTACCTTTCAGTGCTATCTTCTACTGCTCTCTGCCCTTGCTATCTTTTACTGCTATCATTCAATGCCATCTTCTACTGCTCTCTGCCCTTGCTATCTTTTACTGCTATCATTCAATGCCATCTTCTACTGCTCTCTGCCCTTGCTATCTTTTACTGCTACCTTTCAGTGCTATCTTCTACTGCTCTCTGCCCTTGCTATCTTTTACTGCTACCTTTCAGTGCTATCTTCTACTGCTCTCTGCCCTTGCTATCTTTTACTGCTACCTTTCAGTGCTATCTTCTATTGCTATCTGCCCTTGCTATCTTTTACTGCTACCTTTCAGTGCTATCTTCTACTGCTCTCTGCCCTTGCTATCTTTTACTGCTATCATTCAATGCCATCTTCTACTGCTCTCTGCCCTTGCTATCTTTTACTGCTACCTTTCAGTGCTATCTTCTACTGCTCTCTGCCCTTGCTATCTTTTACTGCTACCTTTCAGTGCTATCTTCTACTGCTCTCTGCCCTTGCTATCTTTTACTGCTACCTTTCAGTGCTATCTTCTATTGCTATCTGCCCTTGCTATCTTTTACTGCTACCTTTCAGTGCTATCTTCTATTGCTCTCTGCCCTTGCTATCTTTTACTGCTACCTTTCAGTGCTATCTTCTATTGCTATCTGCCAACACCTAAAGGCTCCAGGTAAGCCTATGCCATGGCCTGTTGTCCATCATCTGTTGTCCATCAATCTGTAGGTGTCTATCTGTCTGACCATCAGTGCATCGTTAACTTTGCACATTTTCAACATCTCCTCCCGAACCGGTAGTCAGGAGTCAGATTAAGCTGATACCTAGCAGGAGGCATCCTGTTGACATGGAGATTCAGATTTGCTGATATGGTTCCATTCGGATTTCAATGATGGCTGACATGGCGGCCATCTTGAAATTCTTCAAATGACATCTCCTGAACCAAAGGTCCAATAGAGCTGAAACTTGAAGGGAGGCGTTGGGGTGACATGTACATATGGAGATTCAGATTTGCTAAAATATTTCCGTTCCAATGTACAAGATAGCCGCCATTGCAGTCATCTTGACATTCTTCAAGCGACATCTCTTCCCGAACCAAAGGTCTAATTGAGCTGAAATGTGGTGGGAGACATCAGGATGACATGGAGATTGAGATTTGCTAAAATCGTTTGTTTCCGAAATCCAAGATGGCGAATGTGGCAGCCATCTTGAAATTCTTCCAACGACATTTCCTCCGGAAGAAAAGGTCATATTGAACTGAAACTTGATAGGATGCATCAGGGCGACATGGAGATTTAGATTTGCTAAATTCGTTCCATTCCGATATCCAAGATGGCCGCCATGATCTCCTCCTAAACTAAAGGTTGAAATGAGGAGGCATCAGGTTGACATGGAGATTCAGATTTGCTAAAATCTTCCCCTTTTAACCCTTATCTTGCTGTTCACAACAACCCCTATCTTTGCAAACAGTGTAGATCCAGATCAGATGGCCATCTGATCAGGATCTACACTGTTTGTCATTCAGTTTGTGAATTTGAACAAAGTCATTAAATCATGTAATCTGATTGGTTGAAATTCAAAAATGGGTGTGGCTAAGTAAAATATTCAGCAAGATAAGGGTTAATATCCAAGATGGCCACAGTAACAGCCATCTTGAAATTCTTAAAACAACATCTCCTCCTGAACCAAAGGTCCAGTTGAGCTGAAACTTGATGGGAGGCATCAGGGTGACATGGATATTTAAATTTGATAAAAATTGTTCCATTCCAACCAGAGGTTGGGTCAAGTAGGCATCAGGGCAAAATGGAGATTAAGTTTTACTAAAATTGTTCTGTTCGTATATCCAAGATGGCCACTAATGCGGCCATCCTGATATTCTTCAAATATGACATCTCTTCCCAAACCAAGGTTTGGATTGAGCTGAAACTGTGAGGTTGCCATGGAGGCCATCTTGAAATTCTTCAAATGACATCTCCCGAACCAGAGGTCAGATCAAGCTGAAACTTGATGGGAGGCATTGGGGCGACTTGGAAATTCGGATTCGCTAAAATCGTTCCATTTCGATATGTAAGATGGCCACCATGGTGGGCATCTTGAAATTCGAAATTCTTCAAACTACATGGAATAAGATGGCTGTCAGTTACCCATATGACTTTCAGAAGCGTGTGTGTGTTTGATTTTTATGTCCCAATAACAGCTAAGATCATACGGAGATGGGACCTTGGTTTAAAGACACATCCAAAAGTCTGGAGAATCCCGGGATCGAACCCACGACCCCTGGTTTATGAGGTTTATGAGGCTAGTAGCATAGCCACTACACCTTGAGGGAGCTTCTAAACTTTCAGAAGCTTTGTGATATCTTGATATGAGGTAAGCGATTCGGGGCCATCTTGGCCCTCTTGTATATAAAACTTTTGGTTGAGTGACAAACAATCAACCCGAAATCAGAGTACTAAATACACCCACAATTTCCTCATTCCAGGTTAATAAAGAATGCCAGTGTTTAGATTGATGATGAGTGCAGCATTTTTTGTTTTTGTTTTTTTTACCCATTTCATACTGAAAACCCCATAACAGGGTATTGCCAAACAGTGTAGGCCCTGATCAGATGCTGCAGAATGCAGCATCTGATCAGGACCTGCACTGTTTGTGAAAGGTTGAGCCATTTTCGAAATAAATTTAAGAAAATGAAATGAACTCCTGCTATATGTAAAAGGGAAGATTGGATTCAGTACTAAATGGGTAATAATTAAGTTTTTGTTTATATGCTGATGAAGTGGTGCTGTCATTAATTGCAGCTGCCTAATAATTATATTAACATTGGCAAGAGCGCAAAATATGGAAAGAATGTGCAGTGCATTACAATAACACACCTATGCGACAAAGTGCATTTTTTACATCTCCAAGATGGCTACTTTTCTGATGAAAATCTGTGTTATTTTTATGCCCCAAGAATCAAAAGATTCGGGGGCATATAGTTTTTGGTCTGTCTGTCTGTTTGTTTGTCTATCCGCAAAAACCTTAACATGGGGCATAACTTTTGAATTGTAAGTGATAGGGCTTTGATATTTCACATGTGCATTCCTTGTCACAAGACCTTTCCAGTGGTACCATAATTTTTAGCTCAGCTGTTTTCGGAGAAAACTACGAGGTATTGTCATAGCTCTGGCGTCGCCTGCGTCCTCGTCGTGCAAAAACTTGGACATTTTGTAATATCTCTGTCATTACTGAACATATTTACTTGAAACTCGGACTAGTTGTTCATTATGAAAAGGGGAACTCATACCAATAGGTGAGGTTACCCTCAAACTATTTTTAGCACAGTTATGCCCCTTTTTCGACTTAGAATTTTTGTTTTCTAAAAGAAACTGCAGCCGAGCGTTGGAACCCGCATGCAGTGCTCTTGTTGATCTCATGACCTTTACCTTGATTAGTGATAGGGCTTTAATATGTCACATGCTCTGTCCCGCGGCATCAGTGTTTCACAAACACATCTTGTTGTTATGCACTAGTCATTTGTAACCCCGCCGCCCCCCCCCCCCCCACCCCCCCCCCCCCACACACACACACACACACCTACAGGGATAGGTGGGGGATAGCGGGGCTAATGTCCCGGTTAGTTACTCTCTGTGTTTCCCCGCAGTGCCGGGTTAATGCAGGGGTTTTGATATTATGCAAACATACCCCAGTGGAATTAACTATTATAAACAGCGGAGCTATGACATTCAGGAGGTCCCCACAGTGCAGGGCTGTGAAAAGTGAAAAGTCATTGTCCCCGCTATTCCCCGTAGGTGGGCTCAGTGATTACAACTGACTGGTGCATTATTTATAGTGCAAGCTTGAAGCAGAAATAAGAAAAATAATGTATACCACCATAAACCCCAGTTTCCTCAATATAAAGTGGGGTTTAGGGGGTCTTCATTTCACGGAGTTGTTCACGTGATGTTCAGGTATAGTTATTTTTGTCCCACCTGCTATAAGCATGGTGCTTTATAGGAGTCTGATTTACTGTCTGTTCATCAGTCTGTATGTCTGTTTGTCAGGCCTTCAACATTTGCAACTATCGTAGCATTCAGCCTAATGGTCAAGTCCATTTTGCAAGAACTATAAGAGCTTCATTAATGAAAATTGGTAGAAGCTTGTATCTAGGGATGGCAAGTTTTCTACAAGTGTCCATGTTTGACCTTTACCTACATTTCCAGGTTTACTGAATTAACGCCTCAGAGGCGGGGGGACAAAGCCTGTTAGAAATTTAATTTAAAAATGATTGCACCTTCTGCAACGCCTGTTGTCGTGATTGGCATTTTATGGGTTAAGCCTTATCTTGCTGTTCACCACAACCCCTACTTTTGCAAACAGTGTGGATCCAGATCAGATGGCTTCAGAAGAAGCCATCTGATCAGGATCTACACTATTCGACATTCAGTATGTGAAATTGTAGCAATAAATTACATCCAGGAATCTGATTGGTTCAAATGCTGAAATGGGTGTTGCTAAATTAATTATTCAGCGGGATAAGCTGGCCTGCTCAACTACATACACTGACTAGCACAAAGCAATAGAAACTTATACTATCCAACCTTTTTGTATCAAATGGAATTTTCCTCCTTATATATTTAGCAGGAATCCATTTCTAAATAAGGGGTGAACGGTTGTGTTATCTTCAAAATTTAATTGGAAAATAGCTGAAGGTTTTGCAAACAGTGTAGGCCCTGATCTGACACATCATTCTGCAATGTCTGATCTGGGCTTGGGCTGTTTGCCAATTACCCATTTTAGGGAGGTTTCCAGCAGTACAAAATGGGCTTTGCAGCGAACACTAAAAGTTGATCAGACTGCACAGAATAGCAGGCTGACCTGCAAATTTGTTGTTCTAAAAAGCAAAACTAACCCTTATCTTGCTGTTCACTACAACCCCTACTTTTGCAAACAGTGTGGATCCAGATCAGATGGCTTCAGAAGAAGCCATCTGATCAGGATCTACACTTTTTGACATTCAGTATGTGAAATTGTAGCAATAAATTACATCCAGTAATCTGATTGGTTCAAATGCTGAAATGGGTGTTGCTAAATTAATTATTCAGTGGGATAAGCTGGCCTCCTCAACTACATACACTGACTAGCACAAATCTTGAAAGTTTAGCAATAGAAACTTATACTATCCAATCTTTTTTGTATCAAATGGAATTTTCCTCCTTATATAAAAATTATATATAGCAGGAGTCCATTTCTAAATAACGGGTGACAGATTGAGTTATCTTCAAAATGTAATTGGAAAATAGCTGAACGTTTTGCAAACAGTGTAGGCCCTGATCTGACACATCATTCTGCAATGTCTGATCTGGGCTTGGGCTGTCTGCCAATAACCCGTTTTGGGGAGGTTTCCAGCAGTACAAAATGGGCTTTGTAGATATTTTAAGGTGTTTATCAGACTGCACAGAATAGCAGGCTGACCTGCAGATTTGTTGTTCTAAAAAGCAAAACTAACCCTTATCTTGCTGTTCACTACAACCCCTATCTTTGCAAACAGTTTAGATCCAGATCAGATGGCTTCTGAAGAAGCCATCTGATCAGGATCTACACTGTTTGGCATTCAGTTTATGAATTTGTAGCAATAAATTACATCAAGTAATAGGGGCTTGAAGAAATATATGGGCTGCATGATGCTTCCACGCAGAGCTGAATCCGGCCCGCACACATGTACTGGTAAACGGCTTAGAGGATCTAAGCCTGTCCAGGAACCGCGGTGCGAGGCGGACCGTCCATGCTAATAAACACTATTGGTTTCATTGGGCGACAGGGCTTGAGATGTCATTATGTCTCCCCCGAAAAATTTTTTTTCGGAGAGACATATTGTTTTTCCCCCGGGCGTCCGTCTGTCCGTCTGTCACACATTCGTGTCCGCTCTGTAACTTGAAAACCGTTAGAGCTATCATCACCAAACTTCGTATAAATATTAATCAGCATTAGACGACGTGCAGTGCGCAAGAACCATAACTCTCGCATTTATACTTTTTGAATTATCTCCCTTTGAAGTTTGTTGGTATGTATATATGTATGGGCAAATCGTGTCCGGTCAATAACTTTCTTATTTTTTGATGGATTTTAAAATTACTCGGCAGAAATATTAACAACCATAAGACGATGTGTGATGCGCATGAGGCAGGTCAGTACCTCAAAGGTCAAGGTCATACTTAGAGGTCAAAGGTCAAAAAAGGGGCCTTTTTTTCGTATTTGGTCAATAACTTTCTTATTTTGAAATGGATTTTAAAATTACTTGGCATAATTATTAACAACCATAAGACGATGTGTGGTGCGCATGAGGCAGGTCGGTTCCTCAAAGGTCAAGGTCATACTTAGAGGTCAAAGTTCAAAAAAGGGGCCTTTTTTTCGTATTTGGTCAATAACTTTCAAATTTTGAGATGGATTTTAAAATTACTTGGCATAATTATTAACAATCATGAGAAGATATGTGGTGCACATGAGGCAGGTCGGTACCTCAAAGGTCAAGGTCATACTTAGAGGTCAAAGGTCAAAAAGTGGGCTTTTTTTTCGTATTTGGTCAATAACTTTCTTATTTTGAGATGGATTTTGAAATCAAATGGCAGAAATGTGAATCAATATAAGGCGATGTGTTGCGCGCATGGCCCAGGTTGGTACCTCAAAGGTCAAGGTCATACTTAGAGGTCAAAGGTAAAAAAAGGGGCCTTTTTTCGGGTTTCGTCCATAACTTGCCTATTTTTAAATAGAATTTGAAGTTACTTGGCAAACATGTTAACTATCATGGGACGATGTGTTGCATGCATGATTCAGTTTGGTACCTAAAATGTCAAGGTCATACATAGAGGTCAAAGGTAAAAAGGGGCCTTTTTTCGTGTTTGGTCAATAACTTTCTTATTTTTAGATGGATTTTGAAATTGCTAGGCAGAAATGTTAACCACCATGAGATGATGTGTTGCACACATGACCCAGTTTAATACCTGAAAGGTCAAGGTCATACATAGAGGTTAAAGGTAAAAAAGGGCCTTTTTGTGTTCTGTCAATAACTTTCTTATTATGCCCCCAACTTTGAAAAAGTTGGAGGGGCATATTGGTTCTGGTTCTGGTTCGTTCGTCCATTCGTCCGTCCGTTACGCTTTTGATGCATAGCATAACTAAAGAACCGTGTATGCTAGGGTTTTGAAATTTGATATATGGATTCCTCATGGAAAATTAGCTGACACGTATTTTTTTTTCTCGTCCGGATTATGTCCCCTTCAAGAGTTATTGCCCTTTGAATTTTTTTTTTAATAAAATCTTGTCAGCAAGATATCTCAAAAACTATTGGAGTTAGAGCCTTGAAAGTTGGTGAATATATTGATGGTGATGAGTAGATGAACTGATTAACTTTTGACAAAATTCCGAAAAATACTTTGTGAGTTATGGCCCTTTGTCATTTTGGTAATTTGTGCCCATTGTAATGTATGCTAAAAGTGATGCATAGTATAACTTTAGAACCGTGTATGCTAGGGTTTTGAAATTTCATATATGGATTCCTCATGGAAAATTAGCTGACATGTATTTTTTTTCTCGTCCGGAATATGATCCTTTCAAGAGTTATTGCCCTTTGAAATTTTTTTAATAAAATCTTGTCAGCAAGATATCTCAAAAACTGTTAGAGCTAGAGCCTTGAAAAATGGTGAATAGATTGTTGGTGATGAGTAGATGAACTGATTAACTTATGACAAAATTCCGAAAAATACTTTGTGAGTTATGGCCCTTTGTCATTTTGGTAATTTGTGCCCATTGTAATGTATGCTAAAAGTGATGCATAGCATAACTATAGAACCGTGTATGCGATAGTTTTGAAATTTCATATATGCATTTCTGATGAAAAATAAGCTGACACATATTTTTTTTCTCGTCAGGATTATGCCCCTTTCAAGAGTTATTGCCCTTTGAATTTTTTTTAATAAAATCTTGTAAGCAAGATATCTCAAAAACTATTGGAGCTAGAGCCTTGAAAGTTGGTGAATATATTGGTGGTGATGGGTAGATGAACTGATTCACTTTTGACAAAATTCCGAAAAACACTTTGTGAGTTATGGCCCTTTGTCATTTTGGTAATTTGTGCCCATTGTAATGTATGCTAAAAGTGATGCATAGCATAACTTTAGAACCGTGTATGCTAGGGTTTTGAAATTTCATATATGGATTCCTCATGAAAAATTAGCTGACGCGTATTTTTTTTCTCGTCCGGATTATGCCCCTTTCAAGAGTTATTGCCCTTTGAAATTTTTTTAATAAAATCTTGTCAGCAAAATATCTCAAACACTATTGGAGCTAGAGCCTTGAAAGTTGTTGAGTATATTGGTGGTGATGAGTAAATGAACTGATTAACTTTTGACAAAATTCCGAAAAATACTTTGCGAGTTATGGCCCTTTGTCATTTTGGTAATTTGTGCCCATTGTAATGAATGCTAAAAGTGATGCATAGCATAACTTTAGAACTGTGTATGCTATGGTTTTGAAATTTCATATATGCATTCCTAATGGAAAATAAGCTGACACGTATTTTTTTTTTTCTCATCCGGATTATGCCCCTTTCAAGAGTTATTGCCCTTTGAATTTTTTTTAAATAAAATCTTGTCAGCAAGATATCTCAAAAACTATTGGAGCTAGAGGCTTGAAAGTTGGACCATGAGTCATGTGCAAGACCAAGGTCCATACTTCCAATGTCAAGGTCATACCTAGAGGTCAAAGGTAAAAAAAGGACAGTCAATAACTTCCTTATTCTTTGATGGATTATGAAATTACTTGGCAGAAATGTTAACCATCATGAGATGATGTGTTGTACCGCAAAGGTCAAGGCCATACTTAGAGGTCAAAGGTAAAAAAGTGCTTTTTTTGTTTACGGCCAATAACTTTTTTATTTTTCTATGAACATTTTTAAAGTTACTATGCAGAAATGTTCATCTTCATTAGATGATGTGTTGCACACAAGACCCAGCTCAATACCTCCAATGTCAAGGTTATACTTAGCAGTCAAAAACGGGGGAGACATCTGTGTTTTTGTAGAAAAACAAATTCTAGTTTCATCTCAATGTCGGGTAAAAGTCCCACAAAATTGGAAGCAACGTCTCCAAAATGACCTTTACAGTGTTGACGGGGATGTTAAACCTCAAATCAAACAAACAAATACATCAAGTAATTTGATTGGTTGATAGACAGAAATGGGTGTGGCTTAAATGAATATTCAGCAAGATAAGGGCTGAGTAAGCTTATGATGTAACTCCTATAAATGATGCATTCCTGAGCATGTATCACTTTTTTTTACGGCTGCAACTTTCTTTTAAGTAGAAAAAAAACTGCTACAAAAACACAACCTTCTCGATTTAAATGAAAGATTTCTTCTAATCTTAATGCCTATTTTGTAAGGGCAATTAACTTTTATGTTGGGCGATAGGTAAAATATATACTATAAATAGCACTTGTTGACAGCAATTGATGACTGCACAGAAATGCAACAGGGTTTATGTCAGTTTAAGCATGGCAAACAATTTTAACATCTTCTTTCTGAGGTTATTTACCCTTTCAACTCTAGTACTTTTAGTGTAGGTCTGGCATTGTGCAGTGTCTGCTCTGAGCCTGCACTATTTGGCAGTGTTCAGTTTGGGCTCAAGCTTTTTGGGGGCTTTCTGTGTATCATGGTCTAGCCTTGGTGGCTCAATAAGATGCGCATCTGACTGGAGATCATATAGTTGCAGTGGGTTTGATTTAGTATCATTCTTTCTTGGAGATTAATCATGAAATATTCTCTGCATCATTCACTCCTTTCCTTTGATTCGAGAAGGGAGTTAGAATTTGTCTTCTTATCCTGCTGCATAAATTAATTTGTCCATGCCCATTTCTGAGTATCAACCAATCAAATTACTTCATATAATATATTTGTTCAATTCACAAACTGCCTGACAAACAGTGTAGATCCTGATCAGATGGCTTCTTCAGAAGCCATCTGATCTGGATCTACACTGTTTGAAAAGGTAGGGTTGTCATTTTCAGCAGGAAAATTGCTGTTAAGTAAATTGACTGGCTCACTATGACTTAAATAGTGTTGACTGGGCTATAAAACTCAAAACCAAATGAAAAACAAGTCTGACATGGATTAAGTGAAACATTTAATTTCTACATTTAACTTAGACATTTTTCACAATAGGCTACTGTTAAAAGTTCAGTCTCAAAAAAAGACAAAAAAGAGAAAGTATTCAAGTTACTATTTAAACCCTTTAACTGCCAATCACAACATTTGCAAAGATCGTTTTTAGCTCACCTGAGCATGAGGTGCTGTGTATTGTCCGTAATGCGGTGTCAATAGTTTGCTTTAAAAGTCTACTCCTCCTAAATCCTTGGGCAAATTTTATTAAAACTTTATAGGAGTGTTGCTTAGGTGGTCCATTATGAAAAAAAGTTAAAATGGTTATGTTCCAATGAACAAGGTGGTCGCCAGAGCTAAAAATAGAAAAATCTTTAAACAACTACTCTTCCCATATCCCTTGGCTAATTTCAACCAATGTTCGTAGGAATGTTGCTAAGGTGGCCCTCTATCAAAATAGCTTAAATTGTTTTGCTCCAATAAACAAGATGGTCACCAGAGCTAAAAATAGAAAAATCTTTAAATGACTATGCCCACTATACCCATAGGCCAATTTTATTCAAACTTAATAGGATTGTTGCTCAGGTTATCGTCTCCATGTACAAAAATAGCTTTAACCATTCCCCTCCCTTGAGCAAAATGAACAAAATGGTTGCCAGAACTAAAAGTAGAAAATTCTTTAAACAGCTACTGCTCCCGTACACTTTGGCCAATTCCATTCAAACTTCATAGGAATGTTGCATAGGTGAACCTCTACCAAAATAGCTGAAACTAGAAAGGAGCAGTCTGATCTGGGTCCACCCTGTTTCGAACAATTAACAATTAACTTCTGAAGGAACCAGCAGACAACATTTTGGGTGTAAGTGAAATAATCTTTTAGGGGCTGCTTGTTTAATTTGAGGTTTATCATCCCCGTCAATTCTGTATAGGTCATTTTGGAGACGTCCCTTCCAATTTTGTGGGACTTTTACCCCACATTGAGATGAATTGACAACTCAAGCCCTGTCGCCCAATGAAACCGATAGGGTTTATAAGCCTGGACGGTCTGACTCACATCGCTTGTCTGGGCAGGCTTACCAGTACTTGTGTGCAGTCGTTTTCAGCTCTGCGTGGAAGCATCAAGCAGCCCATCTATTTCTTCAAACCCCTATGGGTGGGGGCCGTTTTAGGGGCTGCAGGGTAGATGGCTCACATGAAAAAACATGAAAAAAAACACATATTGTCCATCTGTTTAAGAAATTTCTTTGGCACTGAAAGGGGTTCAAATTGGGCCCCGAGACAGAAGTATTGCACCCTGAAATTTCTCTGTAATTTCTTCAAACCCCTATGGGTGGGGGCCATTTTAGGGGCTGCAGGGTAGATGGCTCACATGAAAAAAACATGAAAAAAAACACATATTGTCCATCTGTTTAAGAAATTTCTTTGGCACTGAAAGGTGTTCAAATTGGGCCCCGAGACAGAAGTATTGCACCCTGAAATTTCTCTGTAACAAGGCCACTGTCACTTGTTCATTTCATTTTATTTTGTAATAAAAGCGATTTGTAACAGTTTGATTGGTATCAGTAACTCTGCCCAGGATTAGCTTAAAGCAATGTTTAAAGTGTGATTTCCTAGTCGATTAAGTGTTTATTGTTAAAGTTAATGATTTTATGGAGATATCAGATTACTTAAGCAACCAAAAACTTGAGATTTTATGTGTCCGCCTTACCTATTTAGTACAGGGTTCAAATTTTGTTTTAGTTTTATTGTCCATTCAGTCCACTTCTATAAAAGCATCATCTAATTCAAAAGCATTTTTAGTTTTAACCCTTATCTTGCTGAATATTCATGTAAGCCATGCCCATTTCTGTCTATCAACCAATCAAATGCCTTGATGTAATTTATTGCTATAAATTCATAAACTGAATGCCACACAGTGTAGATCCTGATCAGATGGTTTCTTCAGAAGCCATCTGATCTGGATCTACGCTGTTTGCAAAGATAGGGGTTGTTGTGAACAGCAAGATAAGGGTTAACTTCGTTAAAACAAGAACAAGACAGCATTTCCATATTTATCCCATGTATAATCGGATACCCTGATTAGATGCTGTGTTCTGTAGTGTCTCATCTGGGTCTACACTGTTTGTTCAGGCATGTACGGTATACATTTAGCTTCTTCCCTAAAAAATAGTATCAATTTGTTTCTTAACCCGTATCCTGCTAACACTGTAGATTCAGATCAGATGGCTTCTGAAGAAGCCATCTGATCAGGATCTACACTGTTTGTTGATTTGTTGATAATCAGCAATGAGAGTGGCTTAATTACTTTATGCAGCATTCTACATTTTTGGCCTCCTCCCTAGAACTAGTAGCACCTTAAAGCATCTTCCATGAAACAAGTAGCATTTTTGTCGAGCCTGCTATTAGCATGGCGCCATATAGGATGCCGATTTTCTGTCCGTTTGTCAATCCGTCAACTTTTGCATCACCCAAATGGTCAAGTTCATTTTCAAGAACTATAAGAGCTTCATTTATGATACTTGGTACAGACAGCAACAATAATGCAAGCATCCATATTTGACCTTGACCTACTTTTCATGGTTCACTGACTTTGAAAACTATTGCGTCAAGCTTGACATTCACCCTATGAGCGCTATGTATGTTCATTTCTCAAGAGCTTCATCAATGATACTTGGTACAAACTTGCATCTGGGGATGGCACCGATAATGCAAGCATCTGTATTTGACCTTGACCTACTTTTCATGGTTCACTGACTTTGTAAAATATTGCGTCAAACCTAACATTCACCCTACTATTTATGTTCATTTCTCAAGAACTGTAAGAGCTTCATTAATGATACTTGGTACAAACTTGCATCTGGGGATGGCAACAATAATGCAAGCATCCATATTTGACCATGACCCACTTTTTATGGTTCACTGACTTTGTAAACTATTGCATCAAACCTAGCATTCACAATATTATTCAAGTTAATTTTTGGTACAAGCTTGCATTTTTCCCTAAAACGAGTAGCATCTTTACTAAAACGAGACAGCATTATTCCTAAAACAAGTAGCTTGTTTCCTAACACAAACCAGTATAATCCATTTTAGCTTCTTTCATGGAAAAGTAAGCATGATAAATATTTAGCTTCTTCTCTGGAACAAGCAACAACTCTCCTAAATCCTCTAAAATAAGTTAGCATTTTACATTTTTAGCTTACCTGAGTACTCGTGAGCAGTATTCATATGAGCCCCGCCAAGCGAATTTGTGTCTTCGAGCATTCCGTCATGACAAATGTTAACTGCGCATGCCCAGCCATTCAGAGGGGCCAGGGATATGGTTTTCTGCCTGAACCTTCGCTGCTCGCATATGCGATAAGTACCAAAATCGCTTGACGGGGCCCATATAATAATGCCCTGAATGCATCTGGCAGCAACTGTAGTGGCTGCCAAAGTAGTTGTGGCCTCTTTGACAGCAAACTTTGTACATACATCTAGCTGCCATGAAAACTCCTTCCCAGTGCGTACAGCTGTTACTGACCTTCACCTACTTTTCACGCTTCACTGAGTATGATAATGATCTTAACCTTTAACCTGCTGAATATTCAATTAAGCCACACTCATTTCTGACTTTGAACCAATCAGATTACTTGATGCAGCTTATTTCTACATATTCATAAACTGAATGTCAAACTGTGTAGATCCTGATCAGATGGCTTCTTCAGTAGCCATCTGATCTGGATCTAAACTGTTTGCGAAGATAGGGCTTGTCGCCTACAGCAGGGTAAAGGTTAAGTATTAATTTGTTTGTTTGTTTGATTTGAAGTTTAATGTCCCCATCAACACTGTAAAGGTCATTTTGGAGGTGGTGCTTCAAATTTTGTGGGACTTTTACCCGACATTTAGATGAAATGACATCTAAAGCCCTGTCGCCCAATGAAACCGAAAGGGTTTATGAGCATAGACGGTCCAACACTCGCACCGCTTTGCCTGGGCAGGCTTAGATCCTCAAGCGGTTTACCAGTACTCGTGTGCGGGTCGGTTTCAGCTCTGCATGGAAGATCTGTTTCTTCAAGCCCAGATGGGGGGGGGGGGGTCTGTCTTAAGTATTGAGACAGATAGGCATAAGAAAACAGGGCAAACCAAGATCAAACTGCTGGATCATGAAAAAATATTTTAAATTTTTTTTTAAGAAATACAGCAAGTTCTCAAGGTGTCAGAATTTTTACGGTAATGCTTAGTCTGCATGTTTGCACCATCAGTTTACCGGCCCCGATAGCTCAGTTGGTAGAGCATCCGCTCCAGGGAACAGGAGGTCAGGGGTTCGATCCCAGGCTGGACATTCCAAAGTCATTAAAAATGGTACTAGCTGCTCCTCGCTTGGCGCTCGGATTTACGGGGTAGAGCTAGGACTGGTTGACCCAGTGTCAGGATAATGTGACTGGGTGTGGTATTATGTAATGTGTCTTGGACATGATACTTCAGTGAGGCAGCACTATAAAAGTAAGCATTGAGCTCCCTGTCGCATCCAGACATAGTCGTGATATGACTGAAAAATTGTTGAAAGCGACGTTAAACCCGAATTCATACACACACACCATCAGTGAGTGCTCTTTCACAGTAATGCTCAGTCTGTGTGTGAACACCACCTGCAGTTGTGACCTAGCCATTTAATGAATTGTTAAAGTTGATGTTTTCTTCTTGCGCTGCTTAAAACATATCCCCTCGATTCAAATTTATTTTGACAACACAGTTATTATTGTAGCATGAGAAATCACTTCTAATAGGCCTAAGACATTGATGCAGAAATTGAGCAATTATGCTTAAACAGCATCAGCCTTGATGGATATCTCTGATTGCAGGAAACTTTTGTTGTGTCATCTTCACTCTCACTATGCTGAACCCGGATATATCCTTTTTATCCCCCCACCCAATAGGTTCGAGGGATATAGCAATCAGCCTTGTGTCCATCCGTCTGTCCATCCATCCATCCATCCGGACGTCCATCCATAGACGCAACCTTGTGATGGCCATAACCCCTATACCATTTGAGATTCATTGATGGTTATTGGCAGAATTGTTCACAAGGCTGAGATGGTGTGTCATGCGCAAGAACCTGGACTCTGGTTACCATACTTTTTGAGTTATCTCCCCTTCTAGTAAAATAGAATGACTACTTTGTGATGGCCATTACTCCAATACCCTTTGAGATATATTGATGGTACTTGGCACAGTTGTTCACAAGGCTGAGACGGCGTGTCATGCACAAGAACCACAACTCTGGTTGCCATGGTTTTTGAGTTATCTCCCCTTCCAATAAAAAAGAGTGTCTACCTTGTGATGGCTATAACTCCAATACCTTTTAAGATATATTGATGGTACCTGGCCGGCCCCCGCCCATAGGGGCTTCAAGAAATATATGGGCTGCATGATGCTTCCACGCAGAGCTGAATCCGGCCCGCACACTAGTACTGGTAAACCGCTTAGAGAATCTAAGCCTGTCCAGGAACCGCGGTGTGAGGCGGACAGTCCATGCTAATAAACTATATCGGTTTTATTGGCTGATAGAGCTTGAGATGTCATTTCATCTCAATGTCTGGTAAAAGTCCCACAAAATTGGAAGCAACGTCTCCAAAATGACCTTTACAGTGTTGGCTAAACCTCAAACAAATGGTACCTGTTGTTCACAAGACCGAGACGGTGTGTCATGCACAAGCACCACAACTCTGGATGCTATGGTTTTTGAGTTATCTCCCCTTCCAATAAAATAGAATCACTACCTTATGATAGCCACATCTCCAACACTCTTTGAGATATATTGATGGTACTTGGTACAGTTGTACATGAGGTTAAGCAGGTGTGTCACATGCAAGAACCATGACTCTTGGTAATCTGGTTTTTGAATTATCTCCCCTGACAATATAACCTTGTGATGACCATTACTCCAGTACCCTTTGAGATATATTGATGGTACATTGTACTTGGCACAATTGTATACAAGGTTGAGACAGCGCTTGATGCCTAAGAACCACAACTCTGGGTGCTATGGAATTTGAGTTGTCTCCCCTTCCAATATAACAGTATGACCACCTTGTGATAACCGTACCTCCAATACCCTTTGAGACATATTGGTGGTACTTGATGCAGATGTACATGAGGTTAAGCAGGTGTGTCATGCTCAAGAATTACAAATCTGGGTGCTCTAGTTTTTGAGTTATCTCCCCTGACAATATAACCTTGTGATGGCCATAACTTCAACATGCTTTGAGATATATTGAAGGAACATGGCGCAATTGTATACAAGGTACAGAAGGGGTGTCATGTGCAAGAACCACAACTGTTGGTGCTGTGGTATTTGAGTTATATACCCTTCAAATATAACAGTATGACCAGCTTGTGATCACTATATCTCCAATACCCTTTGAGACATATTTTAATGGTAATTCATACAGAAATACATGAGCTTAAGCAGGCATGTCATGCGCAAGAACCACAATTCTGAGTGCCCTGGTTTTTAGCTCACCTGAGCACGAAGTGCTCAAGGTGAGCTTTTGGGATCAGTATATGTCCGTCGTCCGTCGTCCGTGCGTGCGTGCGTCCGTCGTCAACTTTTGCTTTAAACAACTTCTCCTCCAAAACTGCTGGACAGATTTTGATCTAATTTCACAGGAATACTCCTTGGGTGATCCTCTACCAAAATTGCTCAAAGTGTTCCGCTCGGGTGAACAAGATGGCCGCCAGAGCTAAAAATAGAAAATTCTTTAAACGACTTCTCCTGCTTAACCAGTGGATGGATTTTGAAATTGTTTCACAGGAATGTTCCTTGGATGACCCTCTACCAAAATTGCTCAAACCGTTCAGCTCTGGTGAACAAAATGGCCGCCAGAGCTAAAAATAGAAAAACCTTTTAACAACTTCTTCTCCTTAACCAGTGGATGGATTTCGAAATTACTTGACAGGAAAGTTCCTTGGGTGACCCTCTACCAGACTTGCTCAAACCGTTCCGCTCGGGTGAACAAAATGGCCGCCAGAGCTAAAAATAGAAAAAGCTTTAAACGACTTTTTCTCCTTAACTAGTGGATGGATTTTGAAATTACTTCACAGGAATGTTCCTTCGGTGACCCTCTACCAAAATTGCCCAAACCATTCCGCTCGGGTGAACAAAATGGCCGCCAGAGCTAAAAATAGAAAAAGCTTTAAACGACTTTTTCTCCTTAACCAGTGGATGGATTTTGAAATTATTTCACTGGAATGTTCCTTGGGGGATCCTCTACCAAAATTGCTCAAACAGTTCCGCTCGGGTGAACAAAATGGCCACCAGAGCTAAAAATAGAAAAACCTTTAAACATCTTCTACTCCTTAAACAGTGGATGGATTTTGAAATTTCACAGGAATGTTCCTTTGGCAAACCTCTACAAAAATTGCTCATGCTGTTCCCCTTGGGTGAACAAAATGGCCACCAGAGCTAAAAATAGAAAAACCTTTAAACGACTTCTTCTCCATAACCAGTGGATGGATTTTGAAATTATTTCACAGGAATGTTTGTTTGGTGACCCTCTACCAAAATTGCTCATACTGTTCCGCTCGGGTAAACAAAATGGCCACCAGAGCTTAAAATAGAAAAACCTTTAAACGACTTCTTCTCCTTTACCAGCGGATGGATTTTGAAATCACTTAACAGGAATGTTCCTTGGGTGGCCCTCCACCAAAATTGCTCAAACTGTTCAGCTCGGGTTAACAAAATGGCCGCCAGAGCTAAAAATAGAATAAACTTTAAACGCACTTTTCTCCTTAACCAGTGGATTGATTTTGAAATTATTTCACCAGAATGTTCCTTGGGTGACCCTCTACCAAATTTGCTCAAACCGTTCCAACAAACAGGTCAACAAAATGGCCGCCAGAGCTAAAAATAGAAAAACCTTTAAATGACTTCTCCTTAACAAGTGGATGGATTTTGAAATTATTTCACAGGAATGTTCGTTCGGTGACCCTCTACCACAATTGCTCAAACCGTTCTGCTCGGTTGAATAAAATGGCCACCAGAGCTAAAAATAGAAAAAACTTTAAACAACTTCTTCTCCTTTACCCGTGGATGGATTTTGAAATAACTTCACAGGAATGTTCCTTGGGTGACCCTCTACAAAAAGTGCTCAAACCATTCTGCTCTGGTGAACAAGATGGCTGCCAGAGCTAAAAATAGAAAAACCTTTAAACGACGACTTCTCCTTAACCAGTGGATGGATTTTGAAATTACTTGACAGGAATGTTCCTTGGGTGACCCTCCACCAAAATTGCTCAAACTATGCCGCTCTGGTGAACAAAACCTTTAAACAACTTCTTCTCCTTAACCAGTGGATTGATTATGAAATTATTTGACAGGAATGAGGTTTGAGGTTTTTAGCTGTGGTGGCCATCATGTTCAGTTAAGCAAAATATTTTTAGCAATATTGTTAGAGGGTCACTCATAGAACATTCCTATAAAATTGCTTCCTTTTAGAGACAGATGTCTTTTGAAAGTTTTGGCCCCCACCCACCTTGGCTGCAAGGTGCTTCTACAGGAATATTGGTAAACCACTTTGAAGGTTTTAGCCTGTCTAGGCAAAGTGGTGCAAGTGGAACCATCAATACATTTAAACCCCATTGGTTTCATTGGGCAGCAGGGCTTGAGATGTCATTTCATCAAAAATGGCTTCTACTTCTCAAAATGACTTCTACTCCTAAACAGGCAGACTGATTTTGAATTAATTTCACAGAAATGGTCTTTGGGTCCAACCAAAATTGCTCAAACCCGCCACTCCACCATATATTACCCACAATTCCGTTTGTACAATAGGATCAGGTGAGCGATCCAGGGCCATCATGGCCCTCTTGTTTAGTTATCTCCCCTGACAGTGTAATCTTGTGATGGCCATAACTCCAAAGCGTTTGTGATATATTGCTGATTTAATTCTGGTGCATTTTCTAATGGTGAACAATCTTCTGAAGGCCATATTGGCTTTTGGTCGGGGGATTTGCCATCTCTTCCAATGGCTATTTTTTGGAAACAGTAAACATTCAGCTCAGCTGTTCTTTCATTTCTTTTATTCATACACCAGCTGTCAGCATTTGCATCAGCCCCACTGCATCAATGCTAATGTTCGTCAGGTTGAACACAGCCTTTTGTGTAGTTCTTGTCACCACATTTCAGCAGACCAATCAGATTCTCAGACTTTTCTATGATTCATATGACCTAGATAGTGTTGACTGGGCCATTGTATACCAAAACAAAAACTGAATGATCAACAGACAGTTATCTGTGTGGAATATACGCTATTCAGTATTAGACTCCAGAATATGTTATCCCAGAATCCCCAACTTTTTCTTTCTGATAGTGATAAACAGCTACCTGAAAGCAGGAGCACTAACACTGATCTATCGAATATACCAACAGGATGCTGCTCATCGTTGATCATCGCTACTAATCCGGAATGCGATTAAAACCAAATTGGAAATTATTTTTGCTAGTATGAATGGACCAAAAAGTTGTACGTTTAACTCATTAACCCTTAGTCGCTGCATAAATTAATTATAAAAAGCCACTCCCATTGTTGATTATCAACAATTCAAATTACTTGATATAATATATTTGCTCAATTCACAAACTGCATGACAAACAGCATAGATCCAGACTAAAGAAGCCATCTGATCAGGATCTACACTGTTTTCTAAGGTAGGGGCTGTCGTGAACGGTAGGATAAGGCTTGAAATTTGCACCAGTAATAAGTTCTAACCCTTGGGCTGTCAAAAACTTAACCCTTAAGATGCCGAGGAAAAAAAAATCTGAAAATCTTCTTGCAAACTTTTTAAAAATATTTTTGCATACTGGCAAACAGTGTGGGCCCAGATCAAACTGCTCCTGCAGACAGTGTGGGCCCAGATCAGACTGCTCCTACAGGAGCAGTCTGATTTGGGTCCCCACTGTTTGCACAAAAATGACTTTTAAGGTAAATGGCAGACTGCAAAACTGACGACAATTGTCGTGATCAGCATTTTATGGGTTAACCAATGTCGGAAAGCATTTTCAATCCCAGACCAAGACTTCCCAGACTGCTTAATAGAAGGAAATTTCCAAATATTTGGAATATTTTCTGCTGTTTATTTATCAGGATGTGCAGTTGTTCTTGCTTACAAAAAGGAAGTAAAAAAAAGTGAAATCTGTTTTATGATTGACAGATGATTTGTAGAAAATTTAGTATCTGCGAAAACAACAGAAAACTAATGTATTACACAAGTTTTTTGATTGACATAACATTTAGGATGATAAGTTTTCCTGTGAAATCTACAGTCTGCAAGTTGTAAATTTTGAAAGTGATGTTGAAATATCCGGGCCCTGTTGTTCAAAACTAACCAGGTCGTTGATAATTTTAAATGGCAAATACACTAATTTTTTTTTTTTGCTGAAAAAAAATGTGAGTAGCTTTTGCAAATGCAAAAGCTACTCACATTTTTTTCAGCAAAAAAAATTTTGTATCAGATCCTGTACTTGCTAGACCAGGCACTAACAAGTTTGTTATACTAAATTTGAACAACTGGTACACCACAATCTCTTTAAAACACTATTAATGGGGTCCAAAGCAGAAACCGTGTTAGTTAAACAACCATGTTATATCCAAACAAAAATGTATAAATTAAATAGAAAAATGACCAGACAGGCCTGTGCAAACAGTCTAGACCCAGATGAGACGCTGCAAAATGCGGCGTCTCATTGGGGTCCACATTGTTTGCCACTCATCCCACTATTCTTAGACACAACATTGGGTATTAACCCTTCTCTTGCTGAATATTCAGTTACGCGACACCCATTTCTGACTTTGAACCAATCAGATTACTTCATGTAATTTATTCCTATAAATTCATAAATTGAATGTCAAACAGTGTAGATCCTGATCAGATGGCTTCTCTGGATCTACACTGTTTGGAAAGATAGGGGTTGTCGTGAACAGCAAGATAAGGGTTAAATTGTCCTTGTTCAAATGGTAAGAGATGACATTTAGCTAATTGCATTTAAATTTTTCATCAGTGTCGGCGGCACCCGCCCATTGGGGCTTGAAGGAATAGATGGGCTGCCATGATGCTTCCATGCAGAGCAGAAATAGTCAGCACAGGAGTACTGGTAATTAAATGTCTTAGAGAATCTAAGCCTGCCCAGGCAAAGAGGTGCTAGTTGGTTTCATTGGGCGACAGGGCTTGAGATGTCATTTCATCTCCATGTTGGGTAAAAGTCCCACAGAATTGGAAGCAACGTCTCCAAAATGACATATACAGTGCTGAGGGGGACGTTAACCCTTGTTCTGCTGAGCCCGGATATGCCTTATCTTTGAAACAATGTAGATCCAGATCAGATGGCTTCTGAAGAAGCTATCTGATCAGGATCTACATTGTTTTGTCATTCAGATTGTGAATTTGTTGTAATTATTTGCTACAGGTAATCTGATTGGTTGATAATCGGTAGTGGGTGTGGCATATATGAATATTCAGCAGGACAAGGGTTAAAACTCAAGTCAATTAATCATCAGGAAAAAGAATAATAACTGTGAAAAACTTTCTGTAGGTGTAGAGGAAAAATTGGAGAAGTTACAAATCAATGATATCTATGGTGATATCTACACATAAACCTGGCTTTATAACAAACAATATTCATTATTACATGGTTATGGTTTGGGTTTGATTTGAGGTTTAACGTCCCCGTCCACACTGTATAGGTCATTTTGGAGACGTTGCTTCCAATTTTGTGGGACTTTTACCCGGCATTGAGATCAAACGACATCTCAAGACGTCAGAGCACAGCGTAAGAAGAAAATTTTTGACTGTGCTTGTTCGTTTGTTTGAGTTGAGGTTTAAAGTCCCAGTCAACACTATAGGTCATTTGGCGACGATACTTCCAATTTTATGGGACTTTTACCCGACACTGAGATGAAATGACATCTCAAGCCCTGTCGCCCAATGAAACCAATAGGGTTTATAAGCATGGACTCACACCGCTTTGCCTGGGCAGGCTTAGATCCTCTAAGCCATCTACCAGTACTCATGTGCAGTAGGTTTCAGCTGTGCATGGAAGCATCATGCAGCCCATCTATTTCTTCAAGCCCCGATGGTCGGGGGGCAATCACATGGTTATGGATTATAATACAGTTTAACTCTTATACTGATGCATAAATTAATTTAGCCACACCCATTGCTGACTATCAGCCAATTGAATTACTTCATATTATGTATTCATTCGCTTCACAGACTGGATGTCAAACAGTATAGATCCTGATCAGATGGCTTCCCCAGAAGCCATCTGATCTGGATCTATACTGTTTGCAACAGTTGGGGTTGTCCTGTTCAGTTTGCAAAGGTTGGGGTTGCCCTGTTCAGTTTGCAAAGGTTGGGGTTGTCCTGTTCATTGGGATAAGGATTGAAGATGGATCCTAAAAATGTATAGATTATATAGAAAAAAGACCATATAAATGGTCATTTCTCTCTATAAACTGTTGTCTGATTAACCCATTGCATGCGGGAAACCCCTAAAGGGGTACCTTGGCAATCAGTGCAGGCCCAGATCAGATGCCGCAGAACGCGGCATCTGATCAGGGCATGCACTGTTTGCTAACAGAATTTTCCGTCAAAAATGGAATAAAAATGGTTGGGGTTGTCCTGTTCAGTTTGCAAAGGTTGGGGTTGTCCGGTTCAATTTGCAAAGGTTGGGGTTGTCCTGTTCAGTTTGCAGAGGTTGGGGTTGTCCTGTTCAGTTTGCAAAGGTTGGGGTTGTCCCGTTCAGTTTGCAAAGGTTGGGGTTGTCCCGTTCAGTTTGCAAAGGTTGGGGTTGTCCTGTTCAGTTTGCAAAGGTTGGGGTTGTCCTGTTCAGTTTGCAAAGGTTGGGGTTGTCCTGTTCAGTTTGCAAAGGTTGGGGTTGTCCTGTTCAGTTTGCAAAGGTTGGGGTTGTCCTGTTCAGTTTGCAAAGGTTGCGGTTGTCCTGTTCAGTGGGATAAGGATTGAAGATGGATCCTAAAAATGTATAGATTATATAGAAAAAAGACCATATAAATGGTCATTTTTCTCTATAAAATGTTGTCTGATTAACCCATTGCATGCGGGAAACCCCTAAAGGGGTACCTTGGCAATCAGTGCAGGCCCAGATCAGAAGCGGCAGAACGCGGCATCTGATCAGGGCATGCATTGTTTGCTAACAGAATTTTCCGTCAACAATGGAATAAAAATGAAAAAAAAATAGGCCTGACAGCCCTTATTATGACAAATGGACTTGTCCAACATATAGCAATTGAAGAGTCCACCAGTATACAATGGGTTAAATTGGACCTCAGCAATAGTGTTATGAAGAGGTTGACTTGACTTGATAGATTTTGTAAGGTAACCGGGCGCTAAAAGCACATAGGGGCTACCCCCATCTCGCTAAATGGGATTAGTTTATGAACTGCTCTTCCCAGGGCCTCCAATGTGCTGGCACTTGTCAATTCGACAGGTGTCAGCTGACCAATGGGAATATACTGAACTCTTAATCGGAGGAAGGCACAAATCGCACCCAAGGTACAGCGTTTGTCCTAAGAAACACAGTTCTATAGCGATTTTAGAATTTTGGGTGCAGGAATCAGACCAAAGACGGGCTCTAGTATGTGATGACGTGTTGCCAATTTCGACTGCCAAATGTGTCAGAGCACAGCCCTGTTTTCGAATGTCTGGCCGAGGAAAAAAGCTAACATACATTATCAGTTCTGGCTTCCATTATTCTCTGCCTCCACCCCTGACATGGCAAAGAAAACGCCTTCGGTCACGATGCTTGTTAAAGGGTGATAACGCATGAAATTTTTGAATTTTGAACAGGCATCTAAAGTGAGCCAGGATGGGTGACTAATAGACCAGCCAATTCCGGCTATTGCAAAAAGTCCTAGTACCCGTGCTCTCATCACGGAGACCTGCCTATGCAAGTGGGGTTCAAAATTGGACAGGTGTGTCTTCGTGATGTGTTTGGAGGTATGTGTTTGTTTGGGAAAGGCAGTGATGAGGCTAATCAGCCGTTTTGCAATCCCGCTAATTTTTATTTTTGAATGGTCTTCCAAAAGGCATTTTTAAGGGACTTCCTATTTTCAAATACCTAGCAAATGGTGGATATTGCCGTTGCCTCGCCTATAAAGATATTTAGCGTGTGACCTGTCCCCGTTTGTATGCTCTGTTCTGGCAGTATTTATGCCTTCGCTTTGCCTACTTCAGGGGACTTCATTCTGTTGGTACCTAGGGGGAGCCCAGTACGGGCTTTCTCCCAGGTGCCCTCAGGATGTTGTCCTGACGGGCTCCGTCGAGCCTCCTCTCATTCCTGAAATAGAAAAGTCGGATTAGTGCTTTGGGACCCCATGTGTGCGCTCGGATCAGTGTAGTTGTGTCCAGTTTCTTGTCCCCCGGGGTCCCACCTGTACCTGTAATACAAACAAAAGTCATTAGTTCACATTGTGCTTGTGCTAATATGACCCCGCCATCCGTCACATATTTTGGCTTCCCATTCTGTGCACAGGGCGGGCCGGGCTTGTGAGGGGGGTCCCCCCACAAAGGCACGGTCCGGCTCTTAGGGTAACTTGTTCAAAACCAAGTTAACCGGTGGCGCGGTTATTGTGAAGAATACCCTTCCCATGGGGGCTGCCTGTCCTGCAGTGGCATGTTACCTCATCGGAACACTCATAAGTGCAAAGCACATGAGCCGCAACCACAGTGTCCCGAATTGGCTTGTCGCCGCAGGTTCAAGCATGTCCGTGGGAGTTTTCGGGCTATGGGATTTTCTTATGATGCACCCTTGCCCGTGGTCTGTTATGATGTTGAAGGTATGGGAGGGTCATTGGTTTGTCCTTTGACGGGGGTAGCCTCGGCGGGGCACCCATAAGTGCAAAGCAAATGAGCCGCAACCACAGTGTCTCGCTTTGACGCCCCCGTCTCAAGTCCAAGTGCAGATTGACGGTAGGTGATGGTTGCCTAAGCGCGGTGTGTGGGTAACAAGAGCTGTTTTTCTTATATTACTTCCCAATAATTTGTGTCTTTAAGGAATTTCTTAACCACCTCGGCTATGGCCGAGCAGTGTTTTTCGGGGGGAGCGAGGAGATCTTGTAGGTGTACCGATTCATATCCTAATTTGAACATTTCAGATTTTATCTCTTCTCGTGCATGGGCGTTTGTTACACATTCAAACAAGATGTGTTGTGTTGTTTCTAGTTCATAGTTATCGCATTTTCTGCATAGACCCGTTGTGTTTCCTAGTTGAGTGAGGTTGGCATTTAGGCCGTTATGGTTAAATCTCAAACGGGAAATTATCACGTCTAATTTTCTGTTGTTGCTAAATTGGTGGGCAGATTTACCTACTGTGGGCTGGAGGAGTTGGTAATGCCTCCCGGTGTTGGTTGGGTTTCTATCCCATAGAGCTTGCCATTTTCTCGTTATGGCGATGTCTATGATTGTATAGATCTCCCGTTTTGAAGGGAGAGTATAATCTTTAATACCTATATCTAGTGCTAATCTGGCTGTTTCGTCGGCCGCCTCATTACCGGGGATGCCGACGTGGGATGGGATCCAGTCGATTTCAATGTCTTGCCCTTCTCTTTTTGCCTTATCTAGTTTAGACAGGATTGAGTCAATTTGGTCAGGTCGTGTTTTGGATTTTCCTGACTGTAGGGCCTGGATAGCGCTAAGGCTGTCCGTGAGTACTGTGGCTTTGGGTGTCTTAACTGTGATGGCCCAGGAGATGGCCCAGTGAATGGCAATCAGTTCAGTTGTGAATACTGAGAGGTGTTGGTTGTTTTAATCGGTACGTGAAGATTTCTCTCTGGGACAACGAATGCGGCGCCGGTTTTTCCTGTTGTGGGGTCCTTACTGCCATCTGTGTAGATTAGAGTTTTCCCAGCATGGCTGGTGCGAACATAAGAGAGGCTTTTATTTTTCATGTATTATGAAGAGGTTGTGGTGTATCATATATTGATAAGTGTGATTTATGTCTATATTCAGCTGTGTCAATCAAAAACCTGAAATAACCTTCACCCAGAATAGACTCACATCTGCCTGCATCTCTGTGATGTCTGATCTGAGTTTTTGCAAATCACTATATGGATTGTCATTGACTATATGAGTCCTAAGATAACCATAGGCTACTGTGTTTATCACTGCGCAGATAAACAGGCTGTTTTGTGTCTACTTTGCACACTCATATTCAAGGACCTGGCTCATTTTACAAGGCTACTCTTAGGTGATTGACAGGCCATCCACAGTTTATGGATGTAGAGTGCAGCTATTATAGATACAGAAAGAGAGTGGTGTAGAGTGTATTTGATAGGCAGTCTTAACCCTTAAGATACCAATCACAATAATTGTTGTCTGCTTTTTCCGTCTTTTTCCGTCTGCTGGTAACTTTAAAAGTCATTTTTTTGCAAACAGTGTGGACCCAGATCAGACTGCTCCTAGAAAGTCATTGCTAACAATGTGGACACAGATCAGACTGCTCCTATGAGCAGTCTGATGAGGGTCCACACTGTTTGCCTGTATACAAAAATACTTTGGATGAAGATGTAATAAACAGACTACAGTTTCAGATGCTGTTTTTCTTGGCATCTTCAGGGTTAAGTGTTTCATTCTGGAGCAGTTGACAGTTTAAAAAGCAGACGACAGTCTAAAAAGGGTCATCTAAAAAGCAGAGGACAGTCTTAAAAGCAGATGACATTATAAAAAGCAGACGTCTTTTCAAAGCAGATGACAGTCTAAAAAGGGTCGTCTAATAAGCAGATGACAGTCTAAAAAGCAGACGACAGTCTTAAAAGCAGACGACAGTCTTAAAAGCAGACGACAGTCTAAAAAGCAGACATCAGTCTTAAAAGCAGACGACAGTCAAAAAAACTTTGTGGAGAAAAATAATGCTTGACAATATATGTAAATCGTCTGCTGAGCAGACCATTTACACATATTGTAAAGCCTTATTTTTCCCTGAAAAAAAAAAAAAAAAAAACAAATTAATTTGATAAATGTTGTCTGCTAGTCTTGATTAGTGCTTGATAGGTAGTCTTAAGGTTTCATTGCAATGCTGCGAGGCTGCTTTGACGTGTGATTGAAATTTTCCGATATTATATTATACCTTTTTACATTTGGATTAGAGAGAGAGAGAAAAACAGTGATGTGATCAAATTCAGTGTGATCAAATTCGTTTCTGTTGCCTTGTGGATATTTAACAATAAAAATACCTGGATTTTTTCTGTGTTTTAATTTTTCATTACAATTAATTTGTGGATGCAATAAATTTGTGGATTATTAGATATATTTTTCGTCACAGTGTAATTAATAAGTGGTAATCTGGATTAACCTTTGTTTGAATTTAAAAAAAACTTTAGTTTGCATTTTGCTTGCATATTTAAAAAATATATCTTCTTTTTATTTCTTTTTTTTTCATTTTAATGTAAATGTTAATTTCATGAAGGGCTGTAAAGTAAAAATGATGTGCAGTACACTGTACACATATAGTTGCACATGTGTATATATAATGAAAAATAATAATATAAAAATTCTTATGGTTCAAATAGTATAGGGGCTGTTGTTGAAGGAAATAATTTGCTTCCACAGGAAGCAAATTCTTCCTTCCAGTTTGGATATGCATCAAAGTGGTTCTATACTGGCTGTACAGTGTGTTTGTGTGTGTTTGTTTCAGGTTTAACATCCCTGTCAACACTGTGTAGGTAATTTTGGAGACATTGCTTCCAATTTTGTGGGGCTTTTACCCGACATGGAGATGAAATGACATCTCAAGCCCTGCTGCCATAGGGTTTATATGCATGGATGGTCCAACTCAAACCGTTTTTCCCGGGCAGGCTTAGAACCTCAAAGCCATCTACCAGTACTTAAGTGCAGTTGGTTTCAGCTCTGCGTGGAAGCATCATGCAGCCCAATCTATTTCTTCAAGCCCAGATGGGCAGGGGCAGCAGTAGGGGTGTGTGGATTGTGAAGGGGGAAGCCTACAACATAAACAAGTATTTAACAAGTCTTTTTAGGGAAACCTTGGAAGGCTTGAGCCTTGCTTGGGTCACAAATGAGATGCAAAGTACCGGTGTTTTTATGTATAACCATAGGCATTTTCTATATAATCCCTTCATCTTTGATATTTTGATATCAGTGGTTGTTTTAAATTACATTGTTTCTGGTTTGGACCCCAAAATGGTGTAATTATATTTTACTATACATGACAGATCCAGTATTAAACCCATTTTGAATAGGAAACCCCAAAACGGGTACCCAGGCAAACAGTGCAGGCCCAGATCAGACGCCGCAGAACGCTGCGTCTGATCAGGGCCTGCACTGTTTGCAAAACGTTCAGCCATTTTCCAAACAAATTTTGACGAAAACACATCTGACACCCCTAAATTTTGAAATGGCATTTTTATCAGGTCTAGGTTCCAAGCATCCTCGCTCAGGTCACATTTGAGATGACAAGTTCTGCAATGGAAGGTTATTAATAATAAAATAATAATAATAATAATCGACCTTATTTATAGAGGGTAACACATTTAGTAAACTAGTACAAATCTTCCATGTGGCCCTCTTTTCCTGGGTAGAACCAGTACTAAGCAATGTGGATAAAGTCTCTTGCTCAAGGAAACAACACTTGTTGCTCGTGGGATTCGAACCCGGTACCTCTCGATCCCGAGGCCGATACTTTACCACTGCACCACAGCGCTCCACGGTTAAGGTGGTTTTTCTCTGGATTCACTGGCTTTTGCCCACCTCTAATTACTGTTTGTTTTGTTTTGTAATTAATGTTTGTTTTGTTTGTTTGATTTGAGGTTTAACGTCCCCGTCAACACTGTATAGATCATTTTGGAGACGTTGCTTCAATTTTGTGGGACTTTTACCCGACATTGAGATGAAATGACATCTCAGTTTATAAGCATGGACAGTCCAACTCACACTGCTTTGCCTGGGCAGGCTTAGATCCTCTAAGCGGTTTACCAGTAACATATGCAGTGTGTGGGTCCGTTTCAGCTCTGCGTGGAAACACCATGCAGCCCATCTATTTCTTCAAGCCCCAGTGGGCGGGGGTGCCTCTATTTAATGAGTGGCCCAATATAACTGAAATAATCTTGAAAGGGCCTTGAAACCCCCCTCCCCCCCCCCCCCCCCACACACACACACACACAAAAAAAAAAAAAAAAAAAAAAGGTCCCAGGAATTTGGATATCCAGACAGTATGAAGGTATTTAATTTCCTATACACTTCCATCCCAGATTCCGATAATGGAAGATGGAAAAGTGCCTCCAGGCCATGATTCCACATTGATCATACAATTGGAGGTGATATGGCCCTTATCCTGCTAAACAGAACAAAAAGTTAACTGCTCTCTTTGCAAACACTTTAGATTCAGATCAGATGGCGAAGGAACTGCACTGTTATTCAATGCAGTTTGCGAATTGAAAGAAAATATTATATCAAGTGATTTGATTGGTTGATAGTCAGAAATGGGTGTTGCAAACTTAACCCATTAAGTACCAGAAACCCCTAAACGGGTAGCCTTGCAAACAGTGCATGCCCAGATCAGACGCCGCAGAACGTGGCGTCTGATCAGGGCCTTCACTGTTTGCTAAAAGTTCAGTCATTTTCCAAATAAATTTTGATGAAATCACAACCTGACACCCCTAAATTTTGAAATGGACTCCTGCTATATATAAGGAGGAAGATTCCATTTGGTACAAAAAGGGTTAATTTAATCAGTAGAATAAGGGTTATAAGGTTAACCCTTATCTTGCTGTTCAGGACAACCCCTATCTTTGCAAACAGTGTAGATCCTGATCAGATGGCTTCTTCAGAAGCCATCTGATCAGGATCTACACTGTTTGGCATTCAGTTTATGAATTTGTAGCAATAAATTACATAAAGTAATTTGATTGGTTGATAGACAGAAATGGGTGTGGCTTAAATGAATATTCAGCAAGATCTTTATATTCTTATTCTTAGTAGTACTCAAGAGCCTTACAATATTTTGGATGGTTTTCAAGAGCTGGCATGAAATTCCATGTTAATGTGCATTGATCCCATCTATAAGACATAAAATTGAATCTGGTTGATGATGGAGGTGATTAGATATAAAGATATTGTCATATACAGATTTACACAAAATCATACCAAATTCTACACATTCCAAAAGTGCTTGACATCATCATTCTTCCCCAAAGTTTAGTCCCCCCTCCCCCACCCTCCCCCCCACCCTCTCCCCAACATCACAACCTCTTTATAACACTGTTGTATAGACAACTAATTTGCAAGTTCTATCCCCACTATGTTTATTCCCCCACACTACCCATGCACTCCACACAAACACTTTCCAACCAATTTGTTAAAAAATTAACAATCACATTACATTAGAAAAATTTGCAGGTTTTTTGTGGAAAAAATGTGGGGAGCTTTTGCACCTCCATATTTTTCCACCAAAGTACCAGAGTATTAGATTCTGTACTTGATAGATTTACCTTTATTCCACTGCATAAATTAACTAAGTGGCTGCCATGGTTGATTATCAACTGATCAAATTACTTGATATAATATATTTGTTCATTTCACAAATTGCATGACAAACAGTGTAGATCCTGATCAGATTCAGAAGCCATCTGATCTGGATCTACACTCTTTACAAATATAGGAGTAATTTTACTGACCATTCCAAGTTGGTGCTTTTGCTGTGGTTCCTTCATGTTTTGTGTTGGTGGTTCAGATTCTTTTCCTAATTATATTAACCCTTCTCTTGCTGTTCACGACAACCCCTATCTTTGCAAACAGTGTAGATCCAGATCAGATGGCTTCTGAAGAAGCCATCTGATCAGGATCTACACTGTTTGGCATTCAGTTTATGAATTTGTAGCAATAAATTACATCAAGTAATTTGATTGGTTGATAGACAGAAATGGGTGTGGCTTTAATGAATATTCAGCAAGATTAGGGTTAATATTATGTTGTTATGTTATTGATTCTGATTCTTCCCCCTTTTGGTTTTTAATTTTTAGTTAAGTTTGTCCTTGCAGTTTAATGTTTGTCATATTGGTGATTCTGAATCTTTCCCGCTCCTTTTTAGTTAAGTTTGGTTGCCTGTTTGGGAAAGAGCTGCTGACTCCCTTTACCTATTGTCCGTTTTATTTACTGTCGTTACTCCATGTTTCAACTTCTTTCCCATCTGATTGCTTTTCTCTTTTTAATTGTCCTGTTCAGCAGGATAAGGGTTTAAATCGGGTTGCATTTCAGCAGGTGGTTGGGGGAGTTTAGGTCTCATACCGTGTAGCACTCACAGCCCCTACAGCTGCATGGCTGTGGACACATTTACCTTTATATAGCCTAAATTCTGCAATAATATGGTTTATGTGCTTTTCTTTAACAGGTCTCATTTCAAAGTAAATTTACCCATAAAGGGTTAATATCTTACAGCTTCAATTTAATTTTATGGTGAAACTTGTTTACGATCTGATTATTTTATTGTTTGATTTCATGTTGAACCTAAATTTGACATGGGGCACAGTTCAAATATATTGAAAATTTTACCACCAAAAAAAAAAAAAATAAAAAATTTTCAAATTAAAGATTCTGATAGTTTTTGTATTTCTGCTCTAAACATAGATAGTGGTTACTCGTTAGAACTGCCTCTGCCTAAGGCAGTTCTAACCAGTACCCACAATCTATGGGTTTTTTTCAGTAGAAATAAGAAAAATAGTTTATACCCCTGTAAACCACAGTTTTTCTATATAAAAGTTGGGTTTAAGGGGTCAAAATTATATAGGCTTATTTTCGTGATAAAAAGGTATATGTGACTTTTGAGAGAATACTATTTTGATTGTGTTGAGCCTGTACCTTTATCTAAACAGCACTTTTCCTGGGCAGACCCTTTTTGTACTAAATGGAATGTTCCACCTTATTAAATGTAGCAGAAGTTCATTTCAGGGCTTCACATTTAGGGGTTTCACATTGACCTATTTTTAGAAATTTGTTCAGGAGATTGACTGAACGTTTTGCAGACAACGAAGACCTGATCAGAAGCCACATTCTGCTGAGTCTGATCTGGACCTGGGGGCAGGAAAATCAAGACACACCAGTGCTGAAGCATGTGATGAAGTTCCTTAACCCCACCAGACAGAATATGGTATTGGATGCGATAGATTAATCATAAGCTCCATTACAATTCTGAGGCTGCTGGGACAAAAATATGTTTGAGATGCATCAGACGACATAAATAGACAACATTTTCAGATGCAGGTTTTCCTGGTATCTTGAAAGTTTTAACCATTTACATCTGAAAATGTCGTCTGCTTATGTCATCTGCTGAATCTTTTTGCAAACATTCCAAAAATATTTTTGAAAACAGGCAAACAGTGTGGACCCAGATCAGACTGCTCCTGGAGGAACAGTCTGATCTGGGTCCACACTGTCTGCAAAAACTAATTTTTAAGTACCTTGCAGATGACAAAGCAGACGACAATTGTCGTGATTGGTATTTTATGGGTTAAAGGGTCCCCTAGGGGCCCTGATTCAGAATTCTATAGTGTTAACAATAGTGTTATAATAAGGTTATTGTGTACTGCTTGACCATAATAATATAAACCCATATCATTGGTCTGATTTCAAAAGACCATATCTGCTGTTAGAAACTGCAACAAAATAAGACACATTAAGTGTCGTCTCTCTGAGAAAAATTACATTACTTCTACTTCATTTTATCCTGTTTTAACTTAATTTCAGCAAATTTATTTTTAAGGCTACAAGATACACCAGAAAGATCTGAACACAGTTTTTAGGTAGATAAAGTTACTAAAACATTCTGGTATCTGATTCTTTTTCTAACCTGTTTTAAGCCAAACAGAGTCTTCCTCACTGTAGAAAAGCAGGTGTTCACCCCAAAGTCTAGGGCTGTCTGGTTTTTGAGAAGCTTCCATAGCTTCACCTGCGTCATACACCAGAGGTTGTTTATTCTGGGCCTCTGTCGTTGTTGGTGGAATGTAAGACTCAAACTCATTTAGAAAATGGTTGGTAGTGTTGCAAACACTCAGAAAGAACCTGATGAGATGCCGCATTCTGAACATGTTGCAAACACCAAAGAACCTATCAGATGCTGCATTCTGAACATGTTGCAAACACTAAAGAATCTGATAAGATGCCGCATTCTGAACATGTTGCAAACACCATAAAGAACCTAATAAGATGCTGCATTCTGAACATATTGCAAACACAAAAGAACCTCATGAGATGCCACATTCTGAACTTGTTGCAAACACTATAAAGAACCTGATAAGATGCTGCATTCTGAACATGTTGCAAACATTCAGAAAGAACCTGATAAGATGATGCATTCTGAACTTGTTGCAAACACTAAAGAACCTGATAAGCTGCTGCATTCTGAACTTGTTGCAAACACAAAAGATTGTTTGTTTGTTTATTTGTTTGAGGTTTGACATCCCTGTCAACAATATTTAGGTCATTTGGAGAGATTGCTTCCAATTTTGTGGGACTTTTACCCGACATTGAGATGAAATGACATCTCAAGCTCTGTTGCTCAATGAAACCAAAAGGCTTATATGCACTAGACGGTCTGACTCACACAGCTTTGCCTGGGTCAGTTTCAGCTCTGCATGGAAGCACCATGCAGCCCAATCTATTTCTTCAAGCCCCGATGGGCTGGGGTGAACAAACACAAAAGAACCTGATAAGATGCCACATTCTGAACTTGTTGCAAACATTAAAGAACCTATCAGATGCTGCATTCTGAGCTTGTTGCAAACACTAAAGAATCTATCATATGCTGCATTCTGAGCTTGTTGCAAACACTAAAGAGCCTATCATATGCTGCATTCTGAGCTTGTTGCAAACAATAAAGAACCTAACAGATGCTGCATTCTGAGCTTGTTGTAAGTACTAAAGAACCTATCAGATGCTGCATTTTGAACTTGTTGTAAGTACTAAAGAACCTAACAGATGCTGCATTCTGAGCTTGTTGTAAGTACTAAAGAACCTAACAGATGCTGCATTCTGAGCTTGTTGTAAGTACTAAAGAACCTATCAGATGCTGCATTTTGAACTTGTTGCAAACATGATAGAACCTAATGAGATGCTGCATTCTGAACTTGTTGCAAACACTGTAGACCCTGATGAGATGTCACATTTTGAACTTGTTGCAAACATTAAAGACCCTGATGAGATGACACATTCTGAACAGGTTGCAAACACTAAAGAACCTGATAAGATTATGCATTCTGAACTTGTTGCAAGAACTAAAGAATCTGATGAGATGCCACATTCTGAACTTGTTGCAAACACTAAAGAACCTGATAAGATGATGCATTCTGAACAGGTTGCAAACACTAAAGAATCTGATGAGATGCCACATTCTGAACTTGTTGCAAATCGATAAGATGATGTATTCTGAACTTGTTGCAAACACGATAGAACCTGATAAGATGCTGCATTCTGAACATCTTGCAAATCGATAAGATGATGTATTCTGAACTTGTTGCAAACACGATAGAACCTGATAAGATGCTGCATTCTGAACATCTTGCAAACACTAAAGACCCTGATGAGATGCCACATTCTGAACTTGTTGCAAACACTAAAGGACCTGATGAGATGCTGCATTCTGAACTTGTTGCAAACACTAAAGAACCTGATGACAGCTGCATTCTGAACTTGTTGCAAACACTACAAGACCCTGATCAGATGCTGCAGAATGATCAGATGCTGCTTTCTGCAGAATCTGATCAAGGTTGTTTTTGTTTGCTAAGGTCTCATTTTGGTGTTTTCTGTATAAAAATGGTTGAAGGAAAGAACTGGTTTCCAGTAAATTCTTTCTTTTAGGAGAATCTCCTTATGGTATATCCCTTGTTGAAAGCGTATACCATCACCTTAAAATTAAGAGCTTATTATTCCGTTGTGGAGGCATTTCAATTTGGTACTACACTAAACGTATAGAAGCCTCTGTGGTGTATTGGTAATGCTACTGTCCTAATAAACCAGGGGTCATGGGTTTGATCCTGGGCTTCTCCAGTCTTTCAGATGAGTTGATGGGATGTTAAACTCAAATACACACACTACAATAAATATGTAGATTCTATCTTGTGTATATGATAATCCATAATGGATTATATCCCTTCAAGGATGGACATACAGATTTTGGTGACTTTAACTTAGTTTCAAGATCACATGGGTCCAATTGGCTGTACCATATTTCTTGATTGGAGAGGTCTGGCCAAACTTGGTTCAGCACATCATGGCATCAACAGAAAAACTTGTCACACTTTGCTGACCTTGACCTCATTTTCAAGGTCACATTGTTTTAATTTAGGGTTACATATAGATTGTGATGATGGGAGACATAATACTTCTCTTCTGTACACATTTCTTGTTGGCCTGTCAGACTGCAAATGGATTGGGTTTGAAAGTGAAAATGGGTCTTATTTGAGATGCGAAGGTCAGGTGGTTTTTCTCCTGGTACTCTGGTTTTCACCCTCCTCTAATTAATGGACAGATCGAAATAAGTGAAATAATGAAGGGCCGTAAAACCAAAACAAAATAAAAAAACCTCATTTCCTGCTTGGGGAATGGGCTTATTATTTGTCAGTCAACCCAAGGTTACTAATAGAAGCACAGTATATTTTGTTTATCACTTATTTTGAGGAAATCCAGGTAACGTTAATTATAGCCCCGCTTTGAAAAAGTGGGGGCTATATTGGATTTGGCTTGTCCGGAATTCCGTCTGTAATTTGTCCGGAATTCCGTCTGTCTGTCTGTCTGTCTGTAATATTTGATAGTGGGTACCTTGTTACCGCAACTCCTCTTACAGTTCTAGGTCAATCCTTTTGAAACTTTACAGGTGTTTTCATATAGGTCTGAAGATGTGCATATTCTTTTTTCATTATCCTTAAATAATTTTTTTCACTTATTTCACCTTTTTTAACTTAGACTATTTTTGAGATCTACTGATGTTAAAATGTATAGGGAGTAGCTACCTTGTTACCGCAACTCCTCTTACAGTTCTAGGTCAATCCTTTTGAAACTTTACAGGTGTTTTCATATAGGTCTGAAGATGTGCATATTCTTTTTTCATTATCCTTAAATAATTTTTTTCACTTATTTCACCTTTTTTAACTTAGACTATTTTTGAGATCTACTAATGTTAAAATGTATAGGGAGTAGCTACCTTGTTACCGCAACTCCTCTTACAGTTCTAGGTCAATCCTTTTGAAACTTTACAGGTGTTTTCATATAGGTCTGAAGATATGCATATTCTTTTTTCATTATCCTTAAATAATTTTGTTCACTTATTTCACCTTTTTTAACTTGGACAATTTTTGAGATCTACTAATGTTAAAATGTATAGGGAGTAGCTACCTTGTTACCGCAACTCCTCTTACAGTTCTAGGTCAATCCTTTTGAAACTTTACATGTGTTTTCATATAGGTCTGAAGATGTGCATATTCTTTTTTCATTATCCTTAAATAATTTTTTTCACTTATTTCACCTTTTTTAACTTAGACTATTTTTGAGATCTACTAATGTTAAAAGACTATTTTTGAGATCTACTAATGTTAAAATGTATAGGGAGTAGCTACCTTGTTACCGCAACTCCTCTTACAGTTCTAGGTCAATCCTTTTGAAACTTTACAGGTGTTTTCATATAGGTCTGAAGATATGCATATTCTTTTTTCATTATCCTTAAATAATTTTTTACACTTGTTTCACCTTTTTGAACTTAGACAATTTTTGAGATCTACTAATGTTAAAATGTATAGGGAGTAGCTACCTTGTGACCACAACTCCTCTTACAGTTCTAGGTCAATCCTTTTGAAACTTTACAGGTGTTTTCATATAGGTCTGAAGATGTGCATATTCTTTTTTCATCACCCTTAAATATTTTTTTTTTTCACTTATTTCACCTTTTTTAACTTAGACAATTTTTGAGATCTACTAATGTTAAAATGTATAGGGAGTAGCTACCTTGTGACCAAAACTCTTCTTACAGTTCTAGGTCAATCCTTTTGAAACTTTACAGGTGTTTTCATATAGGTCTGAAGATGTGCATATTCTTTTTTCATTATCCTTAAATAATTTTTTTCACTTATTTCTTCTTTTTTAACTTAGACAATTTTTGAGATCTACTAATGTTAAAATGTATAGGGAGTTGCTACCTTGTGATCGCAACTCCTCTTACAATTCTAGTCAATCCTTTTGAAATTTAACAGGTGTTTTCATATAGGTCTGAAGATGTGCATGTGCTTTTTTCATTATCCAAAACCTATTTTTTAACTTAGACTGTTTTTCAGATCTAATAACGCGAAAAGTCTATAAGGCGTAGGTACCTTGTTAGGGATTTAACCCTCTCACAAGTCTTTACCTTTAATTCATGAGTCTTTCTCCTCTGACAGGGCTATAGCGGGGCTATAGTCAGATCCTCTGACAGTTCTAGTTTATAATAAATAGCTTTGCTATTCTTACCGCTGTGAGGTCAGAGTGTTTGGTAAGAATGTTATCCAAGAATCTACTGGAATCATGCGTTGGGTTTGACAAACAGTCTAGACCCAGATCAGGGGCTGCATTTTGCAGCATCTGATCAGGGTCTAGATTGTTTCCTTAAAGTACAGGAATTTCAGGACCATTTTTTCAACCCACACTCAGATAGGCTTCCCGCTAATGCTGACAGTGCTTTGATTTTTGGTGTTTCAATTGGCAACTTGGCATTAGCTTCAGTAATTTGGCATCGGGAACCAATTAATCTCTTGGACCTTCCGGCTATCTCCATCAAAAGAGCCTGGGTTCTTTATGTAAAATGTCCGAAATGAGTAGTTGATATTGCTGAAAGTGCAATAAAAGAAGAAATTCTTGGCTCCAGATAAGGACACATGTATCTTGCATCACTGGGGTGTCCAACTGATATTAATTAGCTTACAGTTGGACAAGGTCTGTTTTTGCAGCAGGTAAGGATGGAGGGGGGATGTTGTTGTTTCTTCAGTTCATTTTCTTCTTTCTGCCCTGTCCTTCATCTTCATCTCCTCTACTGTCTCTTCTATCTCTTTTCTCCCTTTCTCTGGGAAATGACACAAAATGACCCACAAGGTTGACTTCTTGTTAAATCCCAAAACAATCAATCAGTCCAGATAAGGTTTGACCAAAATGAGTGGATGATATTGAAAATATTGTAATAAAAGAATCACACAGCTTCAGATAAAAAATATTGGGGAAAAATAAGGGATAAAAGATTCTTGCACACAAGACAAGGAAATCTGTGGTTTTTGCCTGGGATAGAAATTCTGTTATAACCCTGGTGTTCTTACCCCAAATTGAATATTCTCGCGTGTTTGATAAATGCGCTGGTTGAATACAACCTCATATTTGCCGTCGTTAAGCTTGACATCACAGCACGATAGGTGACGTCACTAAACATTTCTGTAGTGGCATCACAATATGACAGACGCTGGTAACCGAAGTGACTGCAGCATAAAAAAATCCGCGCTAAGAAATGGAAGGTATGCAAGAAAAAGAATCCTATATGGGTGTGAGGGGCGGATTGAAAAATCCTTCCCTCGGGATCACTGTCCGGCATCACTCGGCAAGCCTCGTGATGCCGGACAGTGACCCTCGGAACAGATTTTTTCATCCACCCCTCATACCCATATAAGATTCTTATAATCTTAACCCTTATCCCGCTGTTCACCACAACCCCCACCTTTGCAAACAGTGTAGATCCTGATCAGATGGCCTCTTAAGAAGTCATCTGATTAGGATCTACAGTTTGTCATGCAGTTTGTGAACTGAACAAATATGATACATCCGCAACTATTATTGACATTTATACCTTTGGCGCAAAGGATTAAGCCTTTTACTGTGCGCTGACCTTCTCGGCTTACCTGTACAGAATCTCTTGTTGGAAATAGCAGGCGCTTTAATGGAAAACAATTTTTAAACAAATATAACTTTTTTATTTTACAATTTGACAAACATGTTCCGATTTAATTTAATTGTCCTCTTAAATTCCTTTAAAACGATATCAAATAAGTGGAACTTTAATTTAATTGGCTGCCGGCATTTTTATTTTCAAATTAATAACCCTTAATCCTTAATTGAATCATACAAAACTGTGGAAAAACAACGACAGTACCCTACTTTAACGGCTAAACTCTGCAATTTCTGTTAATATTATGAAAAAACGCCCGTATCAGACGCAATGTGTTGACAATAGTGTGGAATTTGATAGCAACTATAATATTTCATGATAATATTTAATAACGGCATTTTGCGATTAAGTTTGGAGCTTATTCAGAAAAAGCTTTATCGTCTACACACGCGTGTAATCCCAAAGCGGGTCATTTTCAATTGACTGTAAAATCAACACATCTTCGTCTGGGCATCTCCTTGGAATGTAAATCAATCTAAGAATGCGGTGTCTGATCTGCATCTTATTTGTTTATTTATTCACGTAGTTTTTTTTTTATTTGCATGTCCTGATTAGATTTTTGCACATTCTTTATACTGACTACGCAAATTTAAATAAGCATTGCTAGTAATAAGATTTATGATTACATTTGTTTGTTTTGTATGTTTGTATGATTACAGCTGAAAGAAAGAAAGAAAGAAAGAAAGAAAGAAAGAAAGAAGCCCATGTGAATTCGTCACTAAATTTCTAAAAAGTTAAAAATTTATCTTTGTTATCATTTATATCTTATGTCCATTACTCAGATACAGGCTAATCTGACATTTCGTTGTTCGCACATTGTTTTGCTGGAATACCAGAGGAATGTTTGTTTTATATTACTTTTTTTCTTTTTGTAACACTGTTTGATTATTTAAATGCTATTGTGAATTCAGTCTGGTAAATATAAAAAAAACGAAAAGATGTCATTAATGCCTATGTTAATTGTTTTGTATTCATTATTGTCATCTTGGTTGTAATGAACACCTCATTAAAAACTGCTTTATATAGAGAAAACTAGGGTTTATTGTGGTATTCATTTTATTTCATTTCTTGTCCAAAACATAGGTTGTGGGTACTCGTTGGAGCCACCTCAATGAGGCGGTTCTAACTATGTTTTAAGTACTGATGAGTTTACTTTGACGAATTAATTGTTTTTGAGATATCAAAAATGCACTATGCCGCACGGATGTATTATCGTAATGTGATTATTATTATTATTATTATTATTATTATTATTATTATTATTATTATTATATTCATTTATGTATAATCTAATGATTATTAGAAAAGTTTCTTATTTATTTATTTATTTATTTATTTATTTATTTATTTATTTCAACTGTTAAATGATTGAAGATAAGGTGTGTTCCCTTTTTTGGTGTTCTTTCCATGATGCTGTGAAAAAGAATATGCATGTAAACCAAACTTTATAGAAAACAGTCAGGTAATCAGGAATCAGTATGATTTTACACAAAAATATAGGCAGAAAGTACTTGAAAGAACCATATCAGTTTGGCGGTTCTGTGCCCATATATTTTTTCAAATCAAATCAAATCAAATCTTTTATTCACTCTGATTACAAATAAATGTAATAACAAGAGGAGCGATACAAATAAGCAACATTTGGCGGCAAAACATTAAACACATACAAAACAAAACAACCAGAGGGCAACGTTAAATTTTACGAGATGAAATCAGTACTCTCTCTCTCTCTCTCTCTCTCTCTCTCTCTCTCTCTCTCTCTCTCTCTCTCTCTCTTTCTGTGTGTGTGTGTGTGTGTGTGTGTGTGTGTGTGTGTGTGTTTGTGTGTGTGTGTGTGTGTGTGTGTGTGTTTTAAGCACGCAACTCTGAAACAGCACCGAATCCACGGCATTGTGTGCTTTGATTTAGTCAGTCAACAAAAAAACAAATCAAATTTATTTTTCTCAGCATCACGAAAACACGCCTATACAAATACATTGCAAACCCCATCGCCGAACAAAGAAAATTGTTGTCACTTTTCCAATCTCCGCCAAAACACGGACCGCGGGCGCCCGCCCGAACCGCCTCATCGATGCGGTTCTAGCGAGCACCCCCAATCCAGCTCCCAACGCAGAAACAAGAAAAATAAGGTCTACCCCCTTAAACCCCAATTGTACTGTATAAAAGTGGGGTTCAAGGGGGTCAAAACCATACAGGCGCGTTCTCGTGATTGGTTATATAATATGATAACGAGAAGCAAAACATTATACAAACATACTGTTTCATGGCGGCACAGTGACATATAGAGAATCGACAAAGGTCGGAAAAAAAACTTGAGGACAACAGTGGGTAGATCTGTAGTCATTACGTGTAATAAACTTATTATTTCATCATTAATTATTATTATTATTATTATTTATTTATTTTATTTATCCGACCACACCCGTTCCTGACTTTGAACCAATCAGATACATGTAACTTATGTAATTTCAAACAGTGTAGATCCTGATCAGACTCAGAAGCCATCTGATCTGAATCTGCACTATGTGCATGGATAGGTGTTATAAGGAATGGCAAGTTGTGGCAGACTGGTCCGTATGTAGTAAACTATTTTTCATTCAGTTTGGCGGTTCTGTGCCCATATATTTTTTCAGCTCACTCAGTGGGGAAACATCACTGAAGACAATTATCGCTTTTTATGGCACACGTAATGTGTATTGTGTACCGGCTACTGACCGTCAGGAAGCCTGACGATTAATGGACCCACGCGCAATGTATACTGTATTACTGTTTTTTCCGGAGAGATTAAAATTTATCGAATGACTTTATTCATATGCATTAAGTTCTAAGCAGAATCGGTACTATTAAGATAATGCGTATCTAATATTATTATTATTATTTTTATATCTTGGATCCAAAATACATGTTTGTTTTGTTTGTTTGATTTGAGGTTTAACGACCCCGTCAACACTGTATAGGTCATTTTGGAGACATTGCTTCCAATTTTGTGGGACTTTTACCCGACAATGAGATGTAATGATATCTCAAACCCTGTCGCCCAATGAAACCAATAGGATTTATAAGCATGGACGGTCCGCACCGCTTTGCCTGGGCAGGCTTTGATCCTCTAAGCGGTTTACCAGTACTGGTGTGCGGTCGGTTTCAGCTCTGCGCGGACGAATCATGCAGCCCATCTATTTCTTCAAGCCCCGATGGGCGGGGGCCGTGAAATATACATGTATACTGGGTCCAAGTTACGAGAATACATTCGTTTGACATAGTACCTTCTTATAGGTTGTGGGTTTTTGCTAGAACCAATACTGTTTCATGGCGGCACAGTGACATATAGAGAATCGACAAAGATCGGAAAAAAAAACTTGAGGACAACAGTGGGTAGATCTGTAGTCATTACGTGTAATAAACTTATTATTTCATCATTAATTATTATTATTATTATTATTTATTTATTTTATTTATCCGACCACACCCGTTCCTGACTTTGAACCAATCAGATACATGTAACTTATGTAATTATGCCCCCAACTTTGAAAAAGTTGGAGGGGCATATTGCTTCTGCCTCGTTCGTCCGTTCGTCCGTTCGTCTGTTCGTCCGTTCGTCCGTTCGTCCGTCCGTTACGCTTTTGATGCATAGCATAACTAAAGAACCGTGTATGCTAGGGTTTTGAAATTTCATATATGGATTCCTCATGGAAAATTAGCTGACGCGTATTTTTTTTCTAGTCCGGATTATGCCCCCTTCAAGAGTTATTGCCCTTTGAAATTTTTTTAATAAAATCTTGTCAGCAAGATATCTCAAAAACTATTGGAGCTAGAGCCTTGAAAGTTGGTGATTATATTGGTGGTGATGAGTAGATGAACTGATTAACTTTTGACAAAATTCTGAAAAATACTTTGTGAGTTATGGCCCTTTGTCATTTTGGTAATTTGTGCCCATTGTAATGTATGCTAAAAGTGATGCATAGCATAACTTTAGAACCGTGTATGCTGGGGTTTTGAAATTTCATATATGGATTCCTCATGGAAAATTAGCTGACGCGTATTTTTTTTCTTGTCCGGATTATGCCCCTTTTAAGAGTTATTGCCCTTTGAAATTTTTTTAATAAAATTTTGTCAGCAAGATTTCTCAAAAACTATTGGAGCTAGAGCCTTGAAAGTTGGTGAATATATTGGTGGTGATGAGTAGATGAACTGATTAACTTTTGACGAAATTCCGAAAAATACTTTGTGAGTTATGGCCCTTTGTCATTTTGGTAATTTGTGCCCATTGTAATGTATGCTAAAAGTGATGCAAAGCATATCTTTAGAACCGTGTATGCTAGGGTTTTGAAATTTCATATATGGAGTCCTGATGGAAAATTAGCTTACGCGTATTTTTTTTCTAGTCCGGATTATGCCCCCCTTCAAGAGTTATTGCCCTTTGAAATTTTTTTAATAAAATCTTGTCAGCAAGATATCTCAAAAACTATTGGAGCTAGAGCCTTGAAAGTTGGTGAATAGATTGGTGGTGATGAATAGATGAACTGATTAACTTTTGACAAAATTCTGAAAAATACTTTGTGAGTTATGGCCCTTTGTCATTTTGGTAATTTGTGCCCATTGTAATGTATGCTAAAAGTAATGCATAGCATAACTTTGGAACCGTGTATTCTAGGGTTTTGAAATTTCATATATGGATTCCTCATGGAAAATTAGCTGACGCGTATTTTTTTTCTTGTCCGGATTATGCCCCTTTTAAGAGTTATTGCCCTTTGAAATTTTTTTAATAAAATTTTGTCAGCAAGATTTCTCAAAAATTATTGGAGCTAGAGCCTTGAAAGTTGGTGAATAGATTGGTGGTGATGAGTAGATGAACTGATTAACTTTTGACGAAATTCCGAAAAATACTTTGTGAGTTATGGCCCTTTGTCATTTTGGTAATTTGTGCCCATTTTAATGTATGCTAAAAGTGATGCATAGCATATCTTTAGAACCATGTATGCTAGGGTTTTGAAATTTCATATATGGATTCCTCATGGAAAATTAGCTGACGCGTATTTTTTTTTCTCGTCCGGATTATGCCCCTTTAAAGAGTTATTGCCCTTTGAAAAATTTTTAATAAAATCTTGTCAGCAAGATATCTCAAAAATTATTGGAGCTAGAGCCTTGAAAGTTGGTGAATAGATTGGTGGTGATGAGTAGATGAACTGATTAACTTATGACAAAATTCCGAAAAATACTTTGTGAGTTATGGCCCTTTGTCATTTTGGTAATTTGTGAAAAACTTTGTCATCGTTCTAGCGCCTACATTTCTTCACCAATTTCAATATAACTTCACACAAATGTTCCTTATAAAAAAAAGCTCGAGCGAGTTCGACTTTCAAGGTTATGACCTCAAGGTCAAGGTCACTGTGGCTATTTTTAGAAAAACTTTGTCCTCGCTCTTGCGCCTACATTTCTTCAAAAATTTCAATATAACTTCACACAAATGTTCCTTATAAAAAAATCTCGAGCGAGTTCGACTTCAAAGTCATGACCTCAAGGTCAAGGTCACTGTGGCTATTTTTAGAAAAACTTTGTCATCGCTCTAGCGCCTTCATTTCTTCACCAATTTCAATGTAACTTCACACAAATGTTTCTTATGACAATATCTCAGCGAGTTCGACTTTCAAGGTCATGACCTCAAGGTCAAGGTCACTGTGGCTATTTTTAGAAAAACTTTGTCATCGCTCTAGTGCCTACATTTCTTCACCAATTTCAATATAACTTCACACAAATGTTCCTTATAAAAAAATCTCGAGCGAGTTCGACTTCAAAGTCATGACCTGAAGGTCAAGGTCACTGTGGCTATTTTTAGAAAAACTTTGTCATCGCTCTAGGGCCTACATTTCTTCACCAATTTCAATATAACTTCACACAAATGTTTCTTATGACAATATTTCAGTGAGTTCGACTTTCAAGGTCATGACCTCAAGGTCAAGGTCACTGTGGCTATTTTGAGAAAAACTTTGTCATCACTCTAGTGCCTACATTTCTTCACTGATTTCAATATAACTTCAAATAAATGTGCCTTATGACAATATCTTGAGCAAGGTCGACTTTCAAGGTCATGACCTCAAGGTCAAGGTCACTGTGGCTATTTTTAGAAAAACTTTGTCATTGCTCTAGCGCCTACATTTCTTCACTGATTTCAATATAACTTCACACAAATGTTCCTTATGACAATATCTCAAGTGTGTTCGACTTTCAGGGTCATGACCTCAAGGTCAAGGTCACTGTAGCTATTTTTAGAAAAAAATTGTCATCGCTCTAGCGCCTACATTTCTTCACCGATTTCAATATAACTTCACACAAATGTTCCTTATGACAATATCTCTAGCGAGTTCCACTTTCAAGGTCAAGGTCACTGTGGCTATTTTTAGAAAAACTTTGTCAATGCTCTAGCGCTTACATTTCTTCACCGATTTCAATATAACTTCACACAAATGTTCCTTATGACAATATCTCAAGCCATTTCAACTTTCAAGGTCAAGGTCACAATGGCTATTTTTAGAAAAACTTTGCTATCGCTCCAGCGCCTACATTTCTTCACCGATTTTAATATAACTTCACACAAATGATCCTGATGACAATACCTCGAAAGAGCTCGACTCAAGGTCAAGGTCACTGTGGCTATTTTTAGAAAACCTTTTTCATTGCTCTAGCGCTTACATTTTTTCACCAATTTCAAAATCGATTCACACAAATGTTCCTTATGACAATATCTGTAGCGAGTTCCATTTTCAAGGTCAAGGTCACTGTGACTATTTTTAGAAAAACTTTGTCAATACTCTAGCGCTTACATTTCTTCACCAATTTCAATATAATTTCACACAAATGTTCCTTAAGACAATATCTCGAGCGATTTCGACTTTCAAGGTCAAGGTCACTGTTGCTTTTTTTTAAAAAAAACTGTCATCGCCCTAGCGACTACATTTCTTCACTGATTTCAATATAACTTCACACAAATGTTCCTTATGATAATACCTCGAGTGAGTTTGACTTTCAAGGTCAAGGTCACTGTGGCTATTTTTAGAAAAACTTTGACATGGCTCTAGCGCTTACATTTCTTCACCGATTTCAGTATAACTTCACACAAATGTTCCTTATGACAATATCTCGAACTATTTCGACTTTCAAGGTCAAGGTCACTGGGGCTATTTTTAGAAAATCTTTGTCATCGCTCTAGTGCCTACATTTATTGATGGATGTTAATAGAACTTCACACATATGTTTCTTATGGTAATATCTCGAGTTGCTTGGTCATGACCTCAAGGTCAAGGTCACTATGGCTATTTTTATCAAAACTTTGTCATTGCTCTACCGCCTACATTTATGATTTTAATCTAACTTCACACAAAAGATGCTTATGATAATATCTTGAGCAAGATCTACTTCGCGGCCATGGCCTCAAGTCAAGGTCCCTATGACTATGTTTAGAGAAATATTGTCATCACTCTAGAACCTACATTTATGGATGGATTTTTAAACAAACTTTACACAAATGTTGCATATGATAATATCTCAGGCAAGTTGGACTTTTGCCATTTCAGTGTTTTCCACACACGAAGTTGTCTTGTGCGAGGGGATTTGTATCGCATGCGATGCCTTGTTTTTTTTTAGCAAGTCCATATCTTGAGAACTATTAGAGCTTCATTAATCATTCTTGGTACAAACTTGCATCCAGGCATTGCAACTTCAACGCAAGCATCCATATCTGACATTGACCTATATTTCATGGTTCACTAACTTCGTGAATTATTGCGACCACCCTGACTTTCACCATTTCTCGAAAACTATTAAAGCTTTTTAAATTATAATTGGTACAAACTTGCATCTAGGAATTCCAACTGCAACACAAGCATCCATATTTGACTTTTACTCATATTTCATGGTTCACTGACTTTGTGAATTATTGCGACCACCCTGACTTTCTATCTAATGTAAGAGTCCATTTCTCAAGATCTATTAGAGCTTCATTAATTGTATTTGGTAAAAGCTTGCATTTAGGAATGGAAACTTCAATGCAAGTATCCATTTCTGACCTTGACCTACATTTTATGGTTCACTGACTTTGTAAAATAGTGTGACAACCCTAACTTTGACCCTGATGAAAGAGTCTGTTTTTAAGAGTTACTTGGTACATGCTTGCAACTGGGAGTGAAATTTTTATGCAGGCATCCATGTTTGACCTTGACCTAGATTTCATGGTTTGGTGACTTTGCGCCCCCACAGGCGCGACATAGCCTTCGGGGGAATTCTTGTTGTATGTTTTTGAGTCTTTAACAATATTTGTTGAATATTTTGCCAGCTAAGGTCAAGCAAAGGTTGGGGGCATTGTGTTTTATAAACACCATTTCTAGTTTCAAACAGTGTAGATCCTGATCAGACTCAGAAGCCATCTGATCTGAATCTGCACTATGTGCATGGATAGGTGTTATAAGGAATGGCAAGTTGTGGCAGACTGGTCCGTATGTAGTAAACTATTTTTCATTCAGTTTGGCGGTTCTGTGCCCATATATTTTTTCAGCTCACTCAGTGGGGAAACATCACTGAAGACAATTATCGCTTTTTATGGCACACGTAATGTGTATTGTGTACCGGCTACTGACCGTCAGGAAGCCTGACGATTAATGGACCCACGCGCAATGTATACTGTATTACTGTTTTTCCGGAGAGATTAAAATTTATCGAATGACTTTATTCATATGCATTAAGTTCTAAGCAGAATCGGTACTATTAAGATAATGCGTATCTAATATTATTATTATTATTATTTTTATATCTTGGATCCAAAATACATGTTTGTTTTGTTTGTTTGATTTGAGGTTTAACGACCCCGTCAACACTGTATAGGTCATTTTGGAGACATTGCTTCCAATTTTGTGGGACTTTTACCCGACAATGAGATGTAATGATATCTCAAACCCTGTCGCCCAATGAAACCAATAGGATTTATAAGCATGGACGGTCCGCACCGCTTTGCCTGGGCAGGCTTAGATCCTCTAAGCGGTTTACCAGTACTGGTGTGCGGTCGGTTTCAGCTCTGCGCGGACGAATCATGCAGCCCATCTATTTCTTCAAGCCCCGATGGGCGGGGGCCATGAAATATACATGTATACTGGGTCCAAGTTACGAGAATACATTCGTTTGACATAGTACCTTTTTATAGGTTGTGGGTTTTTGCTAGAACCGTTGCTTTGAAATTTATTTTAATTGCTTAAAACAGACAAATACATAATTGTCCAAGATTTGCTAGAGCCGTTCTATAGAGTACCCACAACCTATGTCTTGTACAGAAGAAAAGGTTTGGGATGATTACTGGAAACGCTTCATTGACAACATAGTCTTTATTTTGCCCACATCAACACTGTATAGGTCATTTTGGAGACGTTGCTTCCAATTTTGTGAGACTTTTACCCGACATTGAGATGAAATGACATTTCAAGCCCTGCCACCTAATTACACTAATTAGGTTTATATGCATGAACGATCCAACTCGCATAGATAGATAGATAGATAGATAGATAGATAGATAGATAGATAGATAGATAGATAGATAGATAGATAGATAGATTTGTTTGTTGGTTTGATTTGAGGTTTAACGTCCCCGTCAACACTGAAAAGGTCATTTTGGAGACGTTGCTTCCAATTTTGTGGGACTTTTACCCGACATTGAGATGAAATGACATCCCAAGCCCTGTCGCCCAATGAAACCAATAGGGTTTATTAGCATGGACGGTCCGCCTCGCACCGCGGTTCCTTGACAGGCTTAGATCCTCTAAGCGATTTACCCGTACTAGTGTGCGGGCCGGATTCAGCTCTGCGTGGAAGCATCATGCAGCCCATATATTTCTTCGAGCCCCTGTGGGCGGGGGCCTAATAGATAGATAGATAGATAGATAGATAGATAGATAGATAGATAGATAGATAGATAGATAGATAGATAGATATTGTGTCAATGAAGATCTGCCCGCATGAAACTCAGTAATTGTTTTAAAATGTGCCACCAGTATTATGTCCAGTAAATCTTCAGAAACGCATTGTCTTTATTCAGTAATTTTTGCGTACAACTCGATATGACAACAATATCATTCTATGTCTGCGTCGTAAAACAAATTAAATAAAAAAAATGTTGTAAATTATTATATTATCTAAATGCACGGCCAGTATTGTGGCCCAAAACAACAACAACAAAAAAGTAATATTCAGCATTTCAGCAGCCTCACTGAGGCGGTTGGTTCTAACTAGTACCCACAACCTATGTCTTGGTGCAGAAATAAAGAAAATAATGTATACCACCGAAGCCCCACTTTTCTCTATATAAGTGGGGGTTAGAGGGTTTTCTTTACACGGACTTGCTATCGTGATGATAAATCGGTGATTATTTAAGCAAGAAGTGTAATCTAGGATGAGACCCGGCGTCTTAATTGTTCATTTTAGATGAATTATTCAAGTATATGATATTACTTTTTAAATACAATTACAGGTCAAGTTGCCACTTACTGGTGTAGTGACTACTGTGTTTAACAGCGCGCGTCACGATACTTGGTGATAATTCGATTATCGACAGGTAGTCGGAAGTGTGTTTACTCAATGTATTGATCGATTAACAATACATCATGAACGATTATATTGACGAGCGTCATCTACCTGAGCAGAAAGAAAGAGCGCATATGATGAAGTTATCGTCAAAGATGTATCGTCAGTTAAGAAAAAAAAGAAACATTTACTCGTTTTGCACGAAAAAAATAAGGAAGAGAAACATATAAACTAGCTAACAGACATTTGCAGCACAGGTCGTCATAATTACCTTTTCACGGGAAAGAGAATAATAAAGTATTGTTATTGCTTGTTGCTTGTTTAAAATATAGACTGTTGGACCTCATTAGAATCGCCTCGACAAGGCGTCTTTACGTGTGCTCAAACTATGTGTTATCATCATAAATGAGAATATAACAATATTTCATTTGTATTTTCTAATAAATAAAGAAAGAAAGAAAGAAAGAAAGAAAGATGAATATTATTTGTGAACAACTAAAAACTAGAATTGTATTATGTGAAGTTGTTTATCAATGCTGGCATGATAAGGCTTACTGAGTCATTAAATAGACAGATAGATAATAGGCCATTAGTGTGTCAAGTAGAAGTTATGCTAGGTTCCCACTGTCGTGCGATCCGTTACGAACGCCACGATTGGCCATTCGTAGCTGGTCGTGGAATATTCTCTGAAAGTTCAGGTTTGGATACGAGGTGATGAGAGTCGATACGTTCTGGTACGATTCGTTGCGCTCGGATGCAATCCAACCACGATTTGTCAATTTCAGGTATCACGATCAGCCACGGTCTGCTATCACGTTCAGATACGATCAAATGCGTTCCGATAGGATTGTTGCGATCCAGTCTACGACTTGGTCTCGATCTGAAACGATCATCACGATCGAGTACCCCGAATTGGGACGATCTGATACGTGCAGATACGTTCTTATACGCTCATCACGAGCCGATGCGCTCCGTTACGATAGCATACGACTGTCGTCTCGATGTTTTTCACGATCATGATCGAGGACGATCACGATTTGAGCTACGACTTGACCCCGACTGGTATATATACAGCCGGACTGACCATGAACTAAATTGTTTCTTGATTTTTTAGAGCATAAACACTGACCCTCAACCATTGATGATGGTAGGAGTTGCGGATGATGGCAATGTGGCGATTTCTCTGGCTGGAATGGTTCGGGCTTGCCTTTTCCATTCTTAGCTGCCATTACCCTTGGGTAGCATCTTTCAAAGGCTTTAAAAATACTAGCAAAGGCCTGTATAAACCAGGGATTGCAGGATCGATCTCGGGCTTCTCCAGACATTCGGATGAGTCTATAAACCGAGGTTCTGTGTCCGTATGACCTTAGTTACTGGTGGGACGTAAAACTGAAATACACTCACTCACTCATGAGCAGATCGCTGAATGAGTCGCATTAACTCTTGAGAACTCGTATTAGATCGTGAACGTTCGTATAAAAACGTGGCCTACTCGTATCTAATCGCATTTACTCGTATCATCTCGTATCTGATCTGAGTCATTCGTGACAGGTCTTGAGCAATGGGACTCGACAGAGCGTAACAAATCGTGACAGATCTTGTGAGATCGCAACACATCTCAACAGAACGCGGTGTTTGTTTTGTCCAAGATTGGCCCCGATCACCGCGATTTGGAAGTACGATTAGATGGGATCCGTCGCGCTTTGTTACGATGCAACACGATGTGATACGATGATCCCGATTTGAAATCGATCGTGTTAATCGTGGAAAAATTTTGAACCGTTCAAAAATTTTCTACGATTAACACGATTGCCACGACTGACCTCCAGATCTGATAAGATCCGATAGGATCACCACGATTAATCCACAATTAAGAACACGATTGCAATCGTGGCGCGAATCGTGATAGTGGGAACATAGCATAAAACAAAGATCAGGAATCGATACAATTAACTTACTCCACCCATCAAAGACACCAAAGGGAAAGAAACACAAACATTAAGCGACAAGACCATAATGGAAACCTAAACAAAGGAAGGCCATAAGGACAGTTACTTTCCCGTAAAAATGGCCATATGGCAAATTTAAGACAGATTTATCCGCATTAAAATCAGTAAGAGTATCTCCTCTGTATTTCTATGCTTACAAATCAGACTCAAGGTTCTCGTCTTAATGGATACATTACGAAAACACGCCTGTACAAATACATTGTATATTTAACCACCAAACAGTGAAAATTTTCAGATGAAAAATTGTGTTATTTTTCATATTTCTGCTCAAAACATACATTGTGGGTGCTCGTTAGAACCGCACCGGCGAGGCGGTTCCGTCGCGTGCCCAAAATCTATGTTTTTAAGCAGAAATAAGAAAAATAATTTATACCCCTCCAAACCCCAGTTTTACTGTACGAAAGTGGGGTTTAAGGGTTCAAATTTAAATCGCCATGCTTTCGGATTGTAGCTCGATATGACAGTTATTTCACAGGCCGATACGTAAACCTTGCAGACAACAATAGAAAATATATACTTCTATATAGTAACTGCTTTAAAATATGCGACCAGTAATATGTCTGGAAAACTTTTAACTCGAAATCTTCAGCAAAACACTGTCTGTATTTTGGCATACAACTCGATATTACAACAATATTAATGTCTGTGGCGTAAAACAAATTTAATAATTATTAAATGTTATAATATAAATATATTATCAATATGCAGGGCCAGTATTGTGGCACAAAACAACAAAATAAAGTAGCATTTACATTTACATTTCAGCATATTAGCGTTTCAGTCACTTTCTGCTGATCCGCAGCCTGCTAAATTCAGCAGGTTTTTCAGCGTATTAGACAGGCCCCATTAAGATAGCATATCCGCGTGACATAGTGTTTTTCTTTTCTTTTTTTTTTTTTTTTTTTTTTTCGTATCTCCAAAATGGCATTCATATCTCACAAACGGTTATCTACTATGTCTTGGTGCAGATATTAAAATTGTAATATAGGTTTTCTCTATGTAAAGTAGGGGTTAAAGGGTTTTCATTAAATGGACTTGTGATTATGTGGCATTTCTCAACACTGTCAATTAAAATAATTCAACTGACACCCACCATAAAGTTTTTTTTTTTCCATCTTCTTTTTTTCTAATATATAAAGAAGAATAGTTCATTCCAGCACATACAAAAATAGGATTTTTGACAACCAATAATATTTTGTGTTAAGCACAAAAAGACTCACTTTTAAAAGAGTATTTTTTTTAGTTACGACAGAACAGAAATTTATTTGGAGATAAACTCAGACCACACCAAAACAGCCAGTCCGAAATTAACTAGACATCAATTGACATGAGCGATTCTCGTTCAGTATCCCCCGGGGTCATAAAAGCGAAACTGATTTCACACAAAGCCGGCTTATAACACAGTTGAGATTACACAACAGGTATCTATTATAGGCCTCAGTCAAAGGGAGACAATCCAATATTGACTTGTAGTGTGACTATCAGGGAACAGGTGAATAGATTAAATGTCAGATAAAGTTGGCCATGTATCAAGTAATATGATTGGTTGATAATTAGCAATGGGATTGAGTGGCTTAATTAATTTATGCAGTGAGATAAGGGTTAAACCCCCATAATTTCGAAATTTAGGGGTGTCAAATTGAGTTTTAGAATGTTATCTAAAACATAGCTGAAAATTTTTCTTTTTTAACTCTTATCCTGCTGTCCACGACAACCCTTTCCTTTGCAAACAGTGTAGATCCAGATCAGATGGCTTCTCAAGAAGCCATCTGATCAGGATCTACACTGTCATGCAGTTTGTGAACTGAACAAATATAATATATCAAGTAATATGATTGGTGGTAATCAGCAATGGGAGCGGCTTAATTAATTTTTGCAGTGGGATAAGGGTTATAAACCCTCATATTTTCGAAATTCAGGGGTGTCAAATTGAGTTTTAGAAAGTTATCTGAAAATGACTGAAAACTTTTATTTTTTAAAAGTTTGTAAACAGGGGAGGCCCAAACCAGATGCCAAATCCTGCATTGTTTTGTCAGTGCCCCACTTTGGGGTTTCGTATAAAATGGGTTAATATCAATAATTTGCAATTTTATCTTGGCAGAGGTCTCCAATTCCCAGCAAGCTGAAACTTGTTGGATTCAAAAAATAGATCTCTATCTTGAATTACTTGCAGTCACACTGTTTTTTTCATTCACCTAATTTCCAGAAAATGTATTATCTCAGGCCAGTTATTCGAAAATAACGACATCTTTAGTCAATGAATCATTAAAACTTTGATCATTTAATACAGCAAATATGCTAATATTTTTGCTGGAAAAAAAAAAGGGCAGCTTTTGCATCTGCAAAAGCTGCTCACATTTTTTTTTCAGCAAAAATGCAACTGTATTAGATATTGTACTTACTGGAACAGCAGCCCCCACCTGTTGGGGCCTTGAAGAAATAAATGGGCTGCATGATGCTTCCACGCAGAGCTGAAACCGACCCGCACACGAGTAAGAGGTAAACCGCTTAGAGGATCTAAGCCTGCATGCCCAGGCAATGCGGTACGAGTCGGACCGTCCATGCTTAAAAACCTTATTGGATTCATTGAGTGGCAGGGCTTGAGATGTCATTTCATCTCAATGTCGGGTAAAAGTCCCACAAAATTGGAAGCAGCGTCTCCAAAATGACCTTTGAAGTATTGATGGGGACGTTAAACCTCAAACAAACAAATGAGCTCGTTAAGCTAAAGATGCTTTTGAACAACTGGGTCCAGCTTGAAGATCATGTAGTTTAAGTTTCTGCATTTCATGTAATAGGCTGCACAGTTCTCCGCTTTGTAGCAAATTGTTGCGTGTAGACGGGTGGGTGGGGTGATGAATGGGAATGCAATTTTTGTATAAAATGTCTGAATCTTGTTTGATTTGTAGAGGCATTAGGAAGCATCTAGTCTACTAAATATTCCTGGTTCTTTGTAAAGAGATCATTAATGTACTAAAATCTGCCAAGACATACATCTAATATGCCATATTACCCATATTAATTGTAAATAAGATTTTATTTTTGAGAAAACTTGATTGAAAATATTTTTTTATGGAAAATTGATCATGGAATTTTTTCGCATAACAAATTTTGAAAAGGGAGGCCTCCCTTTTCTGAAATTTATTTCTTATCTCACAAGCAGTTGAAAAGAGAGATGATTTTGTCTTGTTAAATGATATAATTTTAAGGTAATTACAATAATTAATATCAGATCTAATTTATCTGGCTGAGAATGAATTAATATTTGGCTTATGGTGCCACTCTGGGTTTTCCAAAACTACAGAATGACTGGGCCATGCATTAAAGTACACTGCTCGAAGTTTGCAAAGCATGCATTATGTAAACAGGCCTATACAAATACGTTGCAGACTTAACCATCGAAAAAACGAAAATTTTAAGATTAAAATTGTGATTTTTTTCTTATTTCTGCTCAAAATATAGATTGTGGGTACTCATTAGAACTGCCTCATCGCGGCGGTGCCAATGAGTACCCACAATCTATATTGAGGCGTTTCTAACAAGTACCCACAATCTATATTTTAGAGCAGAAATAAGAAAAGTAAGGTTTACCCCTGTGGTGTTCAAGGGGGTCAAAATTATATAGGTGTGTTTCGTGATGTTTGTTTTGGGTTTAATGACCCAGTCTACTTCATTAGAGTCATATCAAGTAAGCCAGTTTACATTAGACCACTCTTTTCCTGGATGTATACATGTGCAGTTAACCATTATGTCTCCAGAAAGTGACAACTACCCTTCTTGAATCAGCAGAAGGGATAGAATAACCGTAGGAAAATTTTCATGATCGATCTCAATGAAATAATGTTTCAACTAGAACACAGACTTTCAAACTTGAGTCATTTATGACTTCTAATAGCCTGAGAGAAAGTGGAAATCTTAAAACGAGGAAGTGATTGTTGACCACGCAACCCTTGGAGAACCAAACACAAACATAGCAAATGACATTTACAAATATGTGTATATTTCATTTCGGAAACAATAGCCTAATCAAATATATTGAAAATGTTACGATCAAAATATGAAAAGTTTCAGATAAAAAAGTTCTAACAAGTACCCACAATCTATGCTTTGGGGCAGAAATAAGAAAAATAATAAATACCTCTGTAAATCCCAGTTTTACTGTATGAAATTGGGGTTCAGCGGGACAAAATTACATACGCATGTTTTCATGATGAAACGTCAAGCTGTATTTTCTCTAAAAAAAGAGGATAAAAATAATTAAAATCTCATCTGCAGTTTATGACATTTTCAAATACAGTGGAACTTCAATGAAATACTTTTGGACATCTTTTCGGTGTTCTATAATGAAAATGTATGCTGTGTGTACTCATTAGAATCGCCTCATCGAGGCGATTCTAATGAGTACACACAGCATACATTTGCAAGATAAAAGACTAAAATCTCCTAAAGTATCCCCCATTTTTTCTTAAGTAGAGGATTTCCCGAGGGGCTCAAGAATGAGTTCGACTCAGCCATGGTAAACGGGCCATCGGTGTTCGAGCCATCGAAGTTCTACTGTATTATATCATTTCATAGTTCCTCATGTAAATTAGAGCATGCCCTGTCATATTCACACATGAAATGTCAAGTTTTATTTCCTCAGAAAAATAACCTTTTGAAAATTTCATCTGAGTCTGTGATTGGTGCTTTAACCCTTGTCCTGCTGAGCCCGGATATGCCTTACCTTTCAAACAATGTAGATCCAGATCAGATGCCATCTGATCAGGATCCATATTGTCTTTCAGATTGAAAATTTGTTGAAATAATTTGCATCAAGTAATCTGATTGGTTGATAATCAGTAGTTGGTGTGGTTTGTTTTGAGGTTTAACACAGTTTTAGGTCATTTTGGAGACGCTGCTCTCAATTTTGTGAGACTTTTACCCGACACTGAGATGAGATGACATCTCAAGCCCTGCCTCCCAATGAAACCGATAGTGTTTATATGCATGGACTGTCCGACTCGGGCAGGCTTAGACCTTCAAAGCGGTTTACCAGTACTCATGTGCGGTTAGTTTCAGCTTTGCATGTAAGCACCATGCGACCCAATCTATTTCTCCAGGCCCCGATGGGCCCTGATGGGCAGGGGTTGGGGTTATTCAGCAGGACAAGGGTTAAGATGTAAACTGGGGAAGTGGCGGCTTATGCTGAATACGATGATAACCGTTATCTTTGCAAAAGGTGTAGATCCAGATCATAGGATCAACTCTGTTTGTCATTGAGTCTGTGAATTTGAATGAACACATTATACCAAGCATTTTGATTGGTTGATTGTCATAAATAAGTGTGGCTAAGGTAATTTATTGGGCAGGACATAATTTGAAAGCTTGCTTTACTTAAGAGAACCAAGCATGCATTACTCAAGGGGTTCTGTCAAGTTTCGCTTATCATAACCCTTTTTGTACCAAATGGAATCTCCCACCTTATATATAGCAGGAGTCCATTTCAAACTTTAGGGGTGACAGGTTGTGATTTCTTCAAAAACTATTCGGAAATTGGCTGAAAATTTTGCAAACAGTGTAGGCCCAGATCAGACGCCGCGTTCTGCGGCGTCTGATCTGGGCCAGCACTGTTTGCCAGGGAACCCGTTTTGGGGTTTTCGGTACCAAATGGGTCAAACATTTCTGAATTTTAGCATCTCTCTCTGTTAGCTTTTTTATTTGCCAATTACAAAATATAAAAATACAGTAAAACCTGTCTTAGTGGCCACCTCTATTAAGCAAGCAACCTGTGTTAGACAAGCAGGCATTCAGCTCCCGAAAAAAGGAAAATGCATTAAAATTCACCTGTGTTAAGCAAGCACCTGTCTTAAGCAAGCACTTTTTGAATATTGCCTAAGTTGTTGCTTAATGCAGGTTGGACTGTATTCTCTATTTTTGGCAAAGAAAGAAAGAACAAGAAAAACCAGGCCCAGTGAGCTATTTGTTGGTGATAAGTTTTGTATGAATCTTGTCATTTTATCTGACAGTGATTTTTGATTGACACATGATCCATCAAAGATTGACAGGGTTACATGTTCAGTGTAGGTTGTTGTTGTTTTGGACAACAAATTTCACATGTCGACAATACTAGTGTATGTAAATGTTTGGCTGTTTTATTGGCTCAGTGTAAAATTGGTGGTAAACTGGTGTACAGTTAAAAAATGTGGATATTACTTCATAAATTAAAGGATTTGTATTACGAATGTTACAAATCACAGATTTTAATTTTGAAAAATTGGACATAAATTAATATTCTTGGGTCAGACCTCAACTTGTTCAAAATTAATTAGTAATTGTATCATTAAAATTTTTCAAATAAACATATTTTTACTGATAATATTTGAGTTGCTTTTGCAAATGCAAAAGTTACTTAATTTTTTCAAGCAAAAATACCTCTGTACTAGACATTGTACTTTCCAGAATGGTTAACCCATAAAATGCCAATCATGTGTGGACCCAGATCAGACTGCTTCTCTAGGAACAATGTGATCTGGGTCCACACTGTTTGCCTATCTGTAAAAAATATTTCTAAAAAGTTCGCAAGAAGATTCAGCAGACGACATAAGCGGAAAACATTTTCAGATTTAGTTTTACTCCGCATCTTAACCCTTTTTGTACAGGAAACCCCTAAACAGGTATTTGGCAAACAGTGCAGGCCCAGATCAGATGCTGCAGAATGTGGCGTCTGATCAGGGCCTCCACTGTTTGCTAAAAGTTCAGTCATTTTCCAAATAAATTTTGATGAAAGCACAACCTGACACCCTAAATTGAGGAAGATTCCATTTGGTACAAAAAGGGTTAAGGGTTAACATTTTAACCACTTTCAGATTTGTTAATAAAATAACCAGGGCCTTGGTAATTGACATGTCTTGTCTCCAAATTACAGCAAAATCACAAATCTTCAACGAAAACGTAAAAGCCAAAATTAACCCTTAAGATTCCACCTGAAGATGTTGTCTGTTTATGTCGTCTGCTGCGTTTTATTGCAAACTTTTCAAACATATTTTTGCATACAGGCAAACAGTGTGGCCCCTGATCGGACTGCTCCTAGAGGAGCACTCTGATCTGGGTCCACACTGTAAAAAATGACTTAAAGAGTTGCAGGCAGACGGCAAAGCAGATGACAATTATTGTGATTAGCATCCTATTGAAATTGTTGTGATTGGCATCTAATGGGTTAAAAAAAAAAACATCTACCCGTCATTCCCCTATGTTTTGAAATGTACAGTTAGGAAGATTGTTTTCAACTCAAAATGTGGAGAATGGGGTTATTAGGGTTCATTGACAAATATCTTCTATTTTTGAAATCTTCTGCAGGAAAACTAATGTGGTTTACAATTTGTCTTTATTAGGGCCCCGCACTAAAAGTGTGGGTGCCCTATAGTAATCACTCTGTCCGTCCGTCTGTCTGTCTGTCTGTCCGTCCACAAATTTTTACTCCTCTGATAGCGCTGCCGGGGCCCTAGTCAGTTTCACTGACAGCTCTAGTTTGCTTTTGTTCTAAAACATATTTTACATTTATTCTTTCAATTGTTAGTAGGCCCCAGCCCATCGGAGCTTGAAGAAATAGATGGGCTGCATGATGCTTCTAGGCAGAGCTGAAACCGACTGCACACAAGTACTGGTTAACTGCTTAGAGGATCTAAGCCTGCCCAGGTAAAGCGGTGCGAGTCGGTCCATCCATGCTTATAAACCCTATTGGTTTCATTGGGCGACAGGGCTTGAGATGTCATTTCATCTCAATGTCTGGTAAAAGTCTCACAAAATTGGAAGCAATGTCTCCAAAATGACCTTTACAGTGTTGACGGGGACGTTAAACCTCAAATCAAACAAACAAACAATTGTTATTTTCAATGCTTCTTTTAGCATTTTCACGACAATGTTTCTTCAAAATACGACTTCTTGTCTCGGCCTTTGATTTCCGTCTTAATTATTATTGACTAGTGTAAATTTGCTTCGCACAACAAAAGCGTGAACAAAATCATAGAAAAACAGCAGTGAAAGTCGTGTAATTATGATATATTAATATCACACGATACGTTCACTGGCTGAAGAGTATTGATTGGGTTGCATAATTTTTCACGTCTCCCGCTGTTAGCTTACGTAACAGGGAAATTTTGACCTAAGGAACTTCCTTAGAGACCATGTGACAGCAATTATTGTGCTGTATCATGCAAAATTAAATGTGCCTATACCGTACTGATCCTAGGTGTTGGGACAGACAGTCCTATGCAAACAGTGCAGAACCAGATCAGACTGCTCCTGAAGGAGCAGTCTGATCAGGGTCTACACTGTTTGCTATTGCATCTACATGTTTTGGACTCCTTGCTGTATTGTGAAACAAATTTGTTAAAAGTTTAGGAGAATTACAGCAAGTCCTCTGATCAGGGTCTACACCTTTTGTCATTCCATCTGCATGTTTTGGACTCCTTGTTGGATTGTGAAACAAATTTGTTAAATTTTTAGGAGAATTACAGCAAGTCCTCAAGGTGTCTGAATATTAATGATTTTTTATGGTAGTTTATGTGCCCAGTAAAGACTCATGCATGCTGATCCGAATCCACGCTGTGCACTATATGACTATCCAGTGATCTAAAGCTCAAATAATTAATTGCAAAAAAATGCCTGTCCTGCTGCATAATTAATTTTGCCACACCCATTTCTGACGATCAGATCGCCCCGCCAATCGGGGCTTAAAGAAATATTTGGGCTGCATGATGCTTCCTCGCAGAGCTGAAACTGACCGCACACAAGTACTGGTAAACTGCTTAGAGGATCTAAGCCTGCCCAGGCAAAGCGGTGCGAGTAGGACCGTCCATGCTTATAAACCCTATTGGTTTCATTGGGCCACAGGGCTTGAGATGTCATGTCATCTCAATATCGGGTAAAAATCCCACAAATTGGAAATGACCTTTACAGTGTTGACGGGGACGTAAAACCTCAAATCCAACAAACAAATTTCTGACTATCAACCAATCAAATTACTTGATATATTATACACCATAACCTCTTTATAACACTGTTAATGGGGTCCAAAACAGAAAGTGTTAGTTGAACAACCGTGTTATATTCAAACAAAAATGTATAGTTTATATAGAAAAATGACCATTTATGGTCATTTTTCTATATAAACTATACATTTTTGGGATCCATCTTCAAATCTTGCTATATCCAAAACCGGGTTATAACGAACAGTGTTATAATGAGGTTGTGGTATAAATTTGCAAAATGAAGGACACTGTAGATCCAAATCAGATGGCTTCTTCCGACTTCTTTTATTAAATGCCAAATATCATTGAAAGGACTGTAGAAAAAAAACATAATCACCACCACCACCACCACCCCGCCCCCCACCCACCCTCTTAAAAATAAAATTACACTTGGATGTTGATAAGCGGTATTGTGCAAGGACTTGAAAATGAATGTCAGACTTTTTCGAAGATTTTTAAAATACTTTCTTGATACAGTGGTTAAAAATAATTTATTTCACTGAACACACTATTCTACAAAAGATTTTTTAGGGTTTGTAATATATAGTCCTAAGTAAGACATTTGATGTGAAATGTCATACTTTGGCATGTTAGAATTTTAACGTCCAAAAATGACTACTGGTTTACAGGTTACTTAAAGGGAATGGATACACCTTCAGGGGAGGCAACTCCTGCAAAAGTATTTTTGTCTCCCATGTCAATAGCGGTCAACTCTTAAATGAAAGAATTTGCTCCTGAGGAGCAAATTCTTTCATTTAAGAGCAGACCCTTTTTTACGTGAGACTGAGTTTATAGAAAAGCTAACAGTAAGTCCCAAAAGTAATCTACCTTTGAAAACTGGCAGAAAAATCTGCCAGGTGTGTCCATGGTTAGCAACTTTTTCTTTTGTGGAGATTGATCATGACATCTTTTCTACAGTCATTCTGTCAAGAAGGACGACAGTAAGAGACGCCGCTTTCTGCGACATCTGTACTGGGCCTACACCATTTACCAATGTCCCCCAAAAAGGACTGCTAGCTAGGCATATATGGGTTAATTTTTCAGAATATAAAAGTATATCAAACCCTCTAACTCTTATCTTGCTGTTCATGACAACCCCTATTTTTGCAAACAGTGTAGATCCAGATCAGATGGCTCCAGGACCTACACTCTTTGACATTCAGTTTATGAATCTGTAGGAATAAATTACATCAAGTAATCTGATTGGTTCAAAGTCAGAAATGGGTGTGGCTTAAATGAATATTCAGCAAGATAAGGGTTAATTGTGCTTTGCATAATATAGGGCATACCTGTTGGGGGTGGGTATATTGAACAATCTGAAATGTGAAGCCTTTTTGTAAACTGGAGGGGTTGAGGCATTTAATGACTTTGAGTATATTGCTCATGTCTAAAGCCGAGTGTACCGTACACCTGCCCTAATTGTTTTAATTCGCACAAACCCTGCGGGTAGACAGGGCATGATGAAAAGGATAAAATCTGAAACGAACACCATGGATAAGTGCCAGTCAGAGGGATTGTTGGGTAATCACAGTGTTTCCGCGGCATTACAACGGGTGTAAAATTGATTTGCCGCATGGTCTCATGGGTAAATAAGACTATTGCGGCAGAACAGCAGTTTGAACTCCACATCACTGCAATGTCTAGCTGCAGGACGTAGGATACGCGGGCTCATGGGCAGAAGCCCGTTGGACCAATACAACTAGACTGCTGGGTTGCGGGGGTCAAAATAAAATTTGTAGCTTTTACTACCTTACATGGCTTGCTAGGAGACTGATATGTAATTATTTTCATCACATTAACTGATTATTTAGCTCAGCTTCTGGTATCAAGCTTTCTCTTATTTCAGTCAGTGATGTTGCAATTTTTTTTATTTCTTTGTAGTGTGCAATATTGGCCACACAGAGTGAAAAGGGGTCTTTGGGGATATGCACCCAGTGAAGACAGATGTGCAGTCTGATCAGAGTCTTCACTGTGTGCTATTTAGATGGACCATGGACACAAAGCTAATGAATCTTCTCTGAGTGCACATATTATATGCAGGTCCCTTTTCCTTTGTCATTGCTCATAGTGGAGTTATACCTGAGATAATTAACCTATATCCTGCTGAATAAATTAATTTAGACACACTCTTTTCTGATTATCAATTATAATCAAATTGCTTGATATAATGTATTCATATATTTTGCAAACTGCATGACAAACAGTGTAGATCCTGATCAGATGGCTTCTAAATCTGATCTGGGTCTACACTGTTTTAGATCCTGATCAGAAGCCATCTGATCTGGGTCTACACTTTTTTGCCAAGTTAAGACGTGACAAGTCTGTGAAATGAACACCCCTCTAAACCCCACATTATATAGAGAAAACTGGGGTTTACGAGGGTATACATTATATTTCTGATTTCTGCTCCAGGACATAGTTTGTGGGTGCTCGTTAAAACCACCTCAATGAAGAGATTCTTATGAGCACCCACAACCTATGCTTGCGGTATGAATTTATGCATTTTCATCAGAAAAGTAGCCATTTTTGAAAAACGGATGTTGTGTAATCGTAATGGGTTGTCCTGTTCAGTGGGATTGGGGTTAAGAGACTTCTTCTTCTTCTTCTTATACTCTTCTTCTTCTGAAATTTGGAGATATGACAGATATGATTACTCTGAAACAATTTGGTGTACAAGAGATAATGTTGACTTCCTAGTTTGAAAAATGAACCTTTTAAATATGCCAGGTTTTGTTATAACATGGTTTTGGATACTACACACATAAAAGAAGAAATCCCAAACTATATAGGATATATAAAACAATGACCATACATGGTCATTTTTCAATATAATTTATACATTTTTGTTCACGTTTATCTACCACAGTTTCTGGTTTGGCGCCCAGTTTAGACCAACACAATGGTTTAACCCTTATCCTGCTGTTCACAACAACCCCTACCTTTGCGAACAGTGTAGATCCAGATCAGATGGCTTCTGAAGAAGCCATCTGATCAGGACCTACACTGTCATGCAGTTTGTGAAGTGAACTAATATTATATTATATGAAGTAATTTGACTAGCGGAAGTGGCTTAATTAATTTATGCAACAGGATAAGGGTTAAATAGCACAGTTCCTGCTTTGAAGCCCAAAAATAGTGTTATAGTTATTATCTAATTTAGGGTTCTGTATAAACAGCCTATTAATTTAAACTAGAATGTATTTTCAGACATAGAAAGTGGCACTTTTTTTTTTTCCAAGAAAATTTTGTGCATTATGCAGTGCTTTTTTATACTGTAGTGTGCCTGGCACAGGGTTAGCAGCGAAGTCTGTGCCTGGCACGGGGTTAGCAGCTAAGTCTGTGCCTGGCACAGACTTAGCTGCTAACCCTGTGTAGCTAATTCTGTGCCTGGCACAGGGTTAGCAGCTAACCCCGTGCCTGGCACGGGGTTAGCTGCTAACCCCGTGCCAGGCACAGACTTAGCTGCTAACCCTGTGCCAGGCACACTACAGTATATGTTTTCTTGACTTTTTCAATGGCAGCACCAAAAAAGCACTACATAATGCACAAAATTTTCTTCAAAAAAAATTACCACTTTCTATGTCTAAAAATACATTCTAGTTTAAATTAATAGGCTGTTTATAGTATATGGTAAAATTGCTAAAGAACATGATCGTGCGAATTTCTGAGAATTCATAAACGGGAAAAGAAAATTGTATTAGTTAAATTAGGCAAGAAATAAAGAAAAATAAATTCTGGGAAAAAAAAATGGAATAGAAGGATACATGGATGTGTTAGATAAATACTGTGATATGGATTAAGTGGATTTAATTCAAGCTGGTAAAGGATACTTAAAGTTTGGCCATGGCATTCCAGACCTTAAGCCTTATGATGGTAAGGCTGGCACACTGGAGACATCACAAATCTAAGAAAAAGGTAAAAGTATTTCGCCTTTGTATTTTAACCTCACCTGAGCACATTGTGAGCTATTGTGATTGGTCAATGTCCGTCATGTGTCTTGTGTTGTGCGGCGTCAACAATTTGCTTTACATGCTAACTCTTCCTAAACCCTTCAGTCAGTTTCAGTCAAACTTCATAGGAATGTTGCTTAGATGACCCTCTTCCAAACTAGCTAAAATAGTTCCGCTTTGATGAACAAGATGGCCACCAGAGCTAAAAAAAAAGAAAAAAATCTTTATACTGCAACTCCTCCTTTACTTTTTGGCCAATTTCATTCAAACTTCACAGGAATGCTTCTTACGTGACCCTCTACCAAAATAGCTGAAATGGTTCTGCTTCGAGGAACAAAATTGCCACCAGAGCCAAAAATATAAAATACATCAATATTTTGCTTTAAATGCCAACTCCCCCTAAACCCTAGGGCCAGTTTCAATCAAACTTCATAGGAATGTTGCATATGTCACCCTCTATCAAAAAATAGCTAAAATTAATCTACTCTGATGAACAAGATGGCCACCAGAGCTAAAAATAGAAAAATATTTAAACAACAACTCCTCCTATACCCTAAGGCCAATTTCAATCAAAGTTCATGGTAATATTGCTTGGGTGACCCTATGCCAAAATAGCAAGAACGGTTCCACTCAGATGAACAAGATTGCCACAAGAGCTAAAAATAGAGAAACCTTTAAACAACAACTCCTTCTAAACCCTTGAGCTAGTTTGATTTAAACTTCATAGGACTGTTGCTTAAGTGACCCTCTACCAAAATAGCTATAACTGTTCCACTTCAATGAGCAAAATGGCTGCCAGAGCTAAAAATGTCAACAATTAGCTTTAAATGCCAACTCCTCCTAAAACCCTTGGGCCAATTTCAATCAAACTTCATAGCAATGTTGCTTAGGTGACCCTCTTCCAAAACAGCTAAAATCATTCTGCACCAGTGAACAAGATAGCTTATAGAGCTGAAGATAGAAAAATCTTTAAAAGATAACTCTTCCTATACCTATGGCCCAATTTCAATCAAACTTCTTAAGACTGTTGCTTAGGTGACCCTCTACCAAAATATCTAAAACAATTCCACTACGATGAGAAAAATGGGCACCAGAGCTAAAAATAGAGACATCTTTGAATGACATCTAAAACCTTGGGCCAATTTCATTCAAATTTCATAGGAATGTTGCTTAGGTGATCCTTTACAAAAATAGCTTAAAAAAGTTCTGCTCTGATGGGTAAAATGGCCGCCAGAGCTAAAGATAGAAAATGACATCAATTTACTTTAAATGCCTACTCCTCCTCAACCCTTGGGCCAATTTCAATCAATCTGCATAGGAATGTTGCTTAGGTGACCCACCACAAAAATAGCTAGAATCGTTCCACCCCAATGAACAAGATGGCTGTCGGAGCTAAAAATAGAAAAATCTTTAACTATACCTTTTGGCCAATTTCATTTAAACGCCATAGTGACTATCTACCATTACCGCCAGGACTAAAAATAGAAAATCATCAACAGTTTGCTTTAAATGCCTTTCTCCTGAACCTTGGTGCAATTTCAATCAAAACTTCATAGGAATGTTGCATAGGTGACCCTCTACCATAATAGCTAAAATCCTTTGGCTCAGATGAACAAAATGGCAGTCAGAGCTAAAAATAGAAAAAGATCAACAATTTGAATTAAATGCCAACTCTTCCTAAACCCCCTGGTTCTGAATGCCCGTTTTGCTGGCTCTGAGAGTAGGAATTTGCCGGAAAAAAAAATGCTGGTGAAGAATAAAGCCTTTCCTTTAATAACGTTGAAAATGCAAAACTTTAAAAATGCCAAACACAATAATTGTCACCTGCTTTGTCATTTAAGAATTTATCAAGTTAACTAGTCTGTGAAATGAACACCCCCTTAAACCCACTTTATATAAAGAAAACTGGGGATTATGGTGCCAGTGGTAAACAATATTTTTCTTATTTTTGCTCCAAGACATGGGTTGTGGGTACTCGTTAGAACAGGCGGTTCTAACAAGCACCCACAACCTATGTTTGAGGTATAAATAAGAAAAATATTACAGATTTTCATTAGAGAAGTAGCTAATATGAGGATGTGAACAAATGAACAATGTCGGACTGGTGTGTTATCGAAATGAATTGTTGCAAACAGTTTGGATCCAGATCAAGCAGGACTAGATCGAATCTTCCCCATCATAGGGGTGTCGGGTTCAGTTATTTTTAGAAATTTATTTAGAAAATGGTTGGACTTTCTGTAAACAGTAAAGGACTTTATCATATTCCGCTGTATACGTTTGACACTGAATTGTTTTGGGGTTTCGTTTATAAAATAGGTTTTATTAACCCATTTTATACTGGAAACCCTAAAACTGGTAATTTGCAAACAGAAAAACGCGATGTCTGATCAGGGCCTACACTGTTAAGCCATTTACCAAATAATTTTTGAAGAAAACACAACCTGACATGCCTAAATTTCGAAATGGACTCCTATATATAAGGAGGAATGGAATATTCCATTTAGAGGAACACAGTGTAACAGAGTCAGAAATTAAAAGGGTCATTTAGGGTTAAATTGTGGAAAAAAAAAAAGCATGTCCGCTTTATCAGTCGCGTTATGTAAGTTCAATTTGGATGAAGAAGAGACGTCTAATATTGCTCTGCAAATTACTACAATTCAGTAGTGGTTACAGGATTGTACAATGCTTATTGTCAACGATTTATCTTAACGATTCAAGAAATTGACCTTTTCTTTGGTCTTGAGGGAACAAATTACATTTCCTGCTTGACACTTGTCTCATTTCTTAGTTTTCCTATTTTGGTATAAGAATTACCCCGAAGATAGTTTACAGCCCACGACAGACAGATGTATTTTCTTAAGACGTAATAATACACAGTTTTAAACAAAGGACAGTATCTTACAAGAATCTTGAAAATAATGGGGTAAATCATCGTGAATAAAACAGTTATGAAAGGAGAGTTATCCCCATCCCTTTCTCAGGCCCCCTCCACATCTCCTTCTCCTTAGAGAAATAAATAAAATTTGGCTGCCATGATGATATTGTGCTTCCACACAGAGCTGAAACCGTAAACCTCTTAGAAGGACTAAGCCTGCCCTGGAAAAGTGGTGCAAGTCAGACTGTCCAGTGCATATAAGCCCTTTTGGTTTCATTGGGTAGCAGGCCTGAAGATGTCATTTCATATCTCAAGTCCCACAAAATTGGAAGTAGCATCTCCAAATGACCTAAATAGTGTTGACATAAGTTAATTCTCAATTCAAACAAATCATAAGAAAATAAACCCAATAGCTCCATACAGTATATAAGAGTTTGTTTGATTTGAGGTCTAACGTCTCTGTCAACACTTTATAGGTCATTTTGGAGACGTTGCTTCCAATTTTGTGGGACTTCAACCCCACATTGAGATGAAACAACATCTCAAGCCCTGTCACCCAATAAAACCAAGGGTTTATAAGCATGGATCTTCCAACTGACACTGCTTGGCCTGGGAAGGCTTAGATTCTCTAAGCGGTTTATCAGTACTCATGTGCGGTTGGTTTCAGCTCTGCGTGGAAGCATCATGCAGCCCATCTATTTCTCCCAGCCCCGATGGGCAGGGGCCTAGTATATAAGAGTATAAAAATAACAAGACTGTTTAATTTCAGACATCATCAGAGCCTTCACTGATGGCAGAAAATTGAACCATTTTCTACAGAAATTTCTAAAAAATATATTTGAATCTGACCACTTTTCCTGCTGTGCCCAGATACGCCTTATTTTCCAAACAATGAAGATCCAGATCAGATGGTTTCTGAGGAAGCCATCTGATCAGGATCTACATTGTTTGCCATTCAGATTGTGAATTTGTTGCAATAATTTGCATCAAGTAATCTGATTGGTTGATAATCGGTAGTGGGTGTGGCAGATTAAAATATTCAGCTTGACAAGCGTTAAATTTTGAAATCGTTCCCTGCTGTAATTTAACAGGTGTGTGTGGGTGGGGGTGGGGGGGTGGAGGGGGGGGGGGGTTAGATATTCCATTCAGCACAAAATGGGTTAAACTTCCAATTTTCATTGAGAATGTTTTCTCATGTAATTTGCAATGGACCACCCGCTAAAATAAAGGGATTATTGTATGTTTGTTGCTACCTACTTCAGTCACTAAGCTATCCATTTCTTGATGAGCTTTTTCATACTAATAGGAAAACTTTGATGTGGAAATCTTAACTACAAGTTAACCCATTTTGTACCGGAAACCCCAAAACGGGTACCCGGGCAAACAGTGCAGGCCCAGATCAGACGCAGAATGCGGGGTCTGATCAGGGCCTCCACTGTTTGCAAAAAGTCTAACCATTTTCCAAATCAGTTTTGACGAAAACACAACCTGACATCCCTAAATTTTGAAATGGACTCCTGATATATATAAGGAGGAAGATTCCATTTGGTACATAAGGGTTAATAATGAATTTATGAACTTTAAGATGAACATGAAACACAAACTGCAGAACTTGAAACATCATAAAGTAGAATTAGTAGAAGACTAAATAGATTTGAAGTTTAGTTTTGGATTCCCCACTTAACCCTTGTCCTGCTGAGCCCGGATATGTCTCATCTTTCAAACAATGTAGATCCAGATCAGATGGCTTCTTCAGAAGCCATCTGATCAGGATCTTCATTGTTTGTCATTCAGTTTATGAATTTGTTGCAATAATTTGCATCAAGTAATCTGATTGTTTGATATTCAGAAGTGGGTGTGGCATATTTAAATATTCAGCAGGACAAGGGTTAACCCTTTCTGTACCAAATGGAATCTTCCAGCTTGTATATAGCAGGAGTCCATTTCAAAATGTAGGGGTGTCAGGTTGTGTTTTCTTCAAAATCTTTTTGGAAATTGGCTGAACATTTTGCAAACAGTGTAGGCCCTGATCAGGAGTGGTGTCTGATCTGGGTCTGCACTGTTTGCCAACTACCCGTTTTGGGGTTTCTGGTACCATATGGGTTAAATCACATAGGAATAATAGTAGCAGATGGCAATCTTTTTTCCCAATATAGAGACTGGACTTGACATTTCATTTGAATATCTACTGGGCAGAGATGATTTACATGTAATGTTAAGTCCTATCATCACATAAACTAGTCTGTGAAATGAACACCTCCTAAACCCCACTTTACAGGCGTATACATTATTTTCCTTAATTTTTGCTGCAACACAAAGGTTGTTGGTTCTCCAAGACAAAGGTCGTGGGTGCTCATTAGAACCACCTCAATGAGGTGATTCTAAGGAGCACCTACAACCAATGTTTGCAGTATATCACAGATTTTCATCATTTTGGAGATTGAGAAAATGCACTATGTCACACGTGTGTGTTAGCGTAATGGATCTCGGAAAAATATGAAAAATTCTTTATATCACATTAGATACCTATAATTATAGTCTGTATGGACACTCTTGTAAACACTTCTTTATATACAGAAAACTGGGGTTTAAATTTGCCCTGTCTGTCTGTCTGTTTGTTTGTTTATTTGTTTGTCGGTCTGTCCATCACAAAAACTTTAACCTTGATCATAACTTCAAAAGTATTTGACCTAGCCCCATGAAATTTCACACACTTATTCACCATCACAAGGGCTTAATTCTGACCAATGGCCATAACTCTGTTGTCATTTTTGGCTGAATTATCTCCCCTTGAAATTTTGCAAAAACTCAGAAATTGGCTCCCACTGGGGGCATTGGTCACCTTTAGTGACAGCTCTTGTTGCTAATAACTTTAGAGTGTGGGTACTTGTTAGAATCTCCTCATTGAAGCAGTTCAAACGAGCAACCGCATTCTATGTTTGGATAAACACAGATTGTAGGTACTCATTAGAACTGTTTTGAGAATATGAAAAAAATGGATATGAAAAATGCATTTGGTCACAGGAATGTAATTTTGTTTGTTTGATTTGAGGTTTATCGTCCCTGTCAACACTGTAAAGGTCATTTTGGAGACGTTGCTTCCAATTTAGTGGGACTTTTACCCGACATTGAGATTAAATGACATCTCAAGCCCTGTCGCCCAATGAAACCAATAGGGTTTATCAGCATGGACGGTCCGACTCGCACCGCAGTTCCTGGACAGGCTTAGATCCTCTAAGCGGTTTACCAGTACTAGTGTGCGGGCCGGATTCAGCTCTGCTTGGAAGCATCATGCAGCCCATATATTTCTTCAAGCTTCTATGGGCGGGGGCCTCACAGGAATGTAATGTTATCTTGGTGTACAATGAGAGGAAAAAACAAAGAAAAAAGAATAATTGTCCTTGTTCTTCCTTCTGTCACTTTGGGTCTTTATGGCTTCTTCATTATCCAGGGGCCAGTTGTTCAAAGCATCTTTAGATTAACGAGCTTGTTACTGGTCATGTTGTTCACTGTTCTAGCAAATACAACATCCACTATAGTATTATTTTTGCTAAAAAAAGAGAGCAGCTTTTGCATTTGCAAAAGCTGCTCTCTTTTTTTCAGCAAAAATATTAGCATATTTGCCATATTAAATGATCAAAGTTTTAACTAATGACATCATTAGTTTTGAACAATGGGCCCCAGGAGAATTTCATTCTAATAATTTCATTCATATATGAGTTCACAAAGATACTCCATTTTTTGCCATTTGTTAGTAACGAAGGTGCAGAGCAGCCTGTGCATTGGAGCAGTCTGATCAGTGCCTTTGAGTTCTCTTCTTGGAGAGTACAATACCTAGTTTCTACATCTCTGCCGTAAGAATCCGAAAAATTGGGGCACCTTGAGGACTTGATATAATATTCCTAAAATTTTAACGAATTTGTTTCATGATCCGGCAAGGAGTCCAAAAGATGCAGACAGACTGGCAAACAGTGTAGACCCTGATCAGACTGCTCCTTCAGGAGAAGTCTGATCTGGGTCTACACTGTTTGCTTAGGCCTATCTGTCCCAATACTTTGGATCATTTCTGTAGTTTCAAGACTTTTTGCTGGTCTGTTTAGCTGAGCAGGCTGGTTTGTAACTTTCGTGGTTGCGCATTCTGAAGACTGTTTTCTTGTGACTGCCGGCAGGCTACAAAATGTCACTCGCTGATTTCCCTGCTGGATTGATTATTCTCAACTCTTGTTGCATTCAATTTATGAGGTGATGTAGTTTAACACCAATAAGAATTATACAGATGGTTTGTCATTTAAACCACCATCATTATCATCATCGTCATCATCATTATCGTCATCATCATCATCATTGTGATCCTCATCGTAATAATCATTGTGATCATCATCGTAAAAATCACTGTGATTAAAATCATCATTATCATTGTGGTCCTCATTGTAATAATCATTGTGATGGTCACCATCATCATCATCATCATCATCATTGTGATTGTCATTGTATTCATCATTGTGATAATCATCATCATCAATGTGGGGGTTCTAACCAGCACTTCAGAAAAGCAAGCTGATCTGGAGCTATACTGTCCCCCCCCCCCCCCCCCCCCCAAAAAAAAAAAAATATATATGGATTCAGAAGGGTTTTAAAGTCTGAATTTTTAGCATTCCTTGGTAAAACTGGAGATATGTTAATAAGAATTTCTTGTTTTGTAGATAATGAATTTCCAATAGAAAGCAAGCTTTAGAAAATGCAGACAGATATAAATTTACATTGGTCTGATCTGCGGAACTTGTCTCTTACATCATCTGATGCTTCTGTTTTCCAGAATGATGTCACAGTCATTGTCGATGATTTCACAGCATCAGGTCCCTCAGAGATCAGTGTGAGAAAAAATCAGCAGGTTGAAGTCCTTGACCTGTCACCAGGGCAACCAAACTGGTGTTACGTCAGAACATTACCTAGTGAAACAGGAGAACAGTTCCAGGGTTTGGTTCCCACAGCGACCTTGAAACCCATCCCAAGGTTACTTGTCCCTGGCTCAAGGGCAAGTCTGGAATTTGAAGGTCAGTACACAAAACCACTTTAAAATATTGTTAATTATTACATAATTTTGGATATGATACAGTTTATAGATGAATCCCAAGAATGTATTGATAATACAGAAAAAAAAATGACCATAAATGCTCTCCCGTCATTTTTCAACCTGTCAACAATTGTGACAAGCATAGCGTTCCCCGTAATGGTCAATCCATTTCTCAAGAACTATTACAGCTTCATTAATGATGCTTGGTACAAAACTTGCATCTAAGGATGACAACTTCAATACAAGCATACATTTTTGACCTTGACCTACATAGAGAAAAGTGGGGTTTACAGGGGACTTAATATAGAAAAAATTGGTGTTTAGTAGGTATATATTACATTATCTGCCTTATTGTTGCTCACAAGCATAGATTATGGGTACTTGTTAGAACCGCCTCTCTGAGGCGGTTCTAACAAGCTCCCACAATCTATGTTGAAAGCAGAAATAAGATAGATGTTAAAATTTTAACGCGATATTTGTTATTTCTGACACCATGTTGGATGCCAATTTTTGCACATGGACATGTTTTCCTAATGTGACCATGCTTGCAGAACAGATTTTGAACAAACCAACTCAATAACCGATTGCATTGGAAGTTAGACTGTATAATGATTATGCATAAAACTTACTGCACCCAAATCTTAGAGCTCAACATGTCCTGGGAATATTAATTTTTTTTGCATAATTTACCATCTGCATTTGAAAAGCCATGTTATGTCTGGAACAAGAATTATATTTCTCAAAATTTTGCCAAAAGATTTATGCATTGTTGATTCATTGAAAGTAGACAGCGGGAGATGAGATTATATCAACTCAGTATCGTTGATTGCTGATGCAGATTTCTACCATTTTTACCCTGTCAGTCTGGACTCTGTTGTTAATACCCTAAAAATCTTATAAATTCAAACACCCTGCTGTTATTCTCCTAAAATTTTAACAAGTTTCTTTCATGATGCAGCAAAGTGTCCAAAAAGTGCAGACTGAACTGCAAACAGTGTAGACACTGATCAGACTACTGCTCCTGGGTCTACATTGATATTTGTGCTGAAAAAGTGTGAATAGCTTTAGCATTTCATATTTCAACAAAAATAAGAAGTTTTAGATATTGCACTCACTACAACAGACAACAGTTAAAGTTTTGACCATTAACAAGCTCATTAAGCTAATGATTCTTTGAACAACTGGGCCTTTGTGTATTGTTAAAATTTTTACCATTTAATATGCCAGATATACTAATATTGATGCTGAAAAAAAAATGTGAGTAGCTTTTGCAATGATAGTTCATGCCTCGGACAACCCCTGGATTGATAACACATTACTTGAACAACAGTTGCATTGACAACTCATGCCATGAACAACATGCATTTAGCAACTCAAGCCTTGAAAGGTTAATAGTGGCATTGACAATATGTGATTTGAACAACAGTTACATTGGCAACTCATGCCAACAACATCATGCATTGAGCAACTCATGCCTTGAACAAATTTAGTAGCATTGACAATTCATGCCTTGAACAACAGTTTCATTGACAACACATGCCTTGAAAATCAATTGCAATGAAAACACTTGAACCATAGTTGCATTGACTGCAGATGCCTTGAACATCGGCTGCACTGAAAACACTTGCTTTGAACAACAGTTGCATTGACAACACATGCCGTGAACAACAGTTGCACTTAAAACACTTGCTTTGAACCACAGTAACTTGCATTTGCATCAACAACATGAATTGAACAACAAATGCATCGACTACATGACTTGAACAACTTTTGCATTGACAACACAGTGCTTGAACAGTGCATTGACTACATATGCCTTGAACAACAGTGGAATTGACAGTACATGCCTTGGATAACAGATGCATTGACAATGCATCCATTGCCATAGACAATAGGTGCATTGACAACTCATGCCTTGGATAACAGTTGCATTGAACAACAGGTGAGTTGCATTGACATTTTATATCTTGATCAACAGTTGCATTGACAACTCATGCCTTGAATTAGAGCTGCACTTACTACTTGCTAAATGCTAGTTAAATTGCTGCAATTTCCAACACTTGCTAACTCTAGCAAATTGGGAAAATTCATCGTTGCTGAAAGCACATGTGGATGGATTTTGAAAAACGATCGTTTTGTCAGTAACTTTTAAATCAGTCATTCCTAATAACTGCTGCTAGCCTGCTTTTCTAATGAGGAAGTAAGGGGAACTGAGCGACTTTAAACCTTAATCACTCGCTGGGCTAATTCAGCAAACAAGAGATAGATGTTTATCTTACTTTTCCCAGAAACAAGTTTTGACATTTCATGCAAATTGTCTCCATTGGAGACAACACATCTTGAACAATATTTGCATGGACAACACATGTTGAACAACATTTGCATTGACAACACATCTTGAACAACACTTGCATTTACAACACATCTTGAACAACATTTGCATTGACAACATGTCTTGAACAACACTTGCTTTGACAACATGTCTTGAACACCATTTGCTTTGTTTGTTTTGTTTGTTTGTTTGTATTGGAGTTTAATGGCCCAGTCATAACTTTTTTAGGTCATTTTTGAGCCGGTAAGTTTACCTATCCACACTTTCCTGGCCAGGCTTATATGTAAGCTGTTAACCAGTACAGTGCAGATTCTTTCTCTAGAAACTGACAACTGCCCTTCTTGAATCAGCAGAAGGTAGGGAATGATGGTAGAGAAGATTTCATGATCAATCTCCATGGAAGAATGTTGCCGACCCCGGCAGGTATTGAACCCACATCTCCTGATCACCAGTCAGATGGGCATCCACATTTGCATTGACAACACATCTTGAACAACACATGCATTGACAATACATTATGAACAACACTTGCATTGACAACATGTCTTGAACAACATTTGCATTGACAATACACCTTGAACAATATTCGCATTGACAACAGATCTTGAACAACATTTGCATTGACAACATGTCTTGAACAACACTTGCTTTGACAACAGGTCTAGAACAACATTTGCATTGACAACACCTCTTAAGCAACATTTGCATTGACAACATTTCTTGAAGAACACTTGCTTTGACAACATGTCTTGAACAACATTTGCATTAACAACACATCTTGAACAACATTTGCATTGACAACACATTTTGAACAACATTTACATTGACAACACATCTTGAACAACATTTGCACTGACAACACATCTTGAACAATACTTGCTTTGACAAGACCATTTCAGTAAAGTTTGCATTGAAAACACCTCTTGAATAACAGTTGCATTGCCAGCACATGCATTGAACAAGTGAAGCATTTACAACACAAATTTAGCAATAGTTTCATTGAATTAGAGAAGTACTATCAACACTTGCCTTGAACGAATGTTACATAGATTACACATACATTGAACACTTGCTTTGAACAGAGCTTGCATTGACACCTCTCATCTTGAACAGCACTTGCTCTGACAGTCTTGCTGAGAAAAACAGATGCATCAACAACTATTGTTTTGAACAACACTTTTCCTGCACAATAGTTGCACTGACAGACTTGCTTTAAACAACAGTTGAACCATGGTGGTTTTAACAAATGTTCAAAATAAGTTGCAAAATCTCTGTCACCCATGAAATATGCATCTGGATAAAGGTTGGTGCCCAGATGCAGTTGTCAAAGACTGGATACAGTTTTGTATATTCTGCAAAGGATGATCAAAGGCAGAAGTACATGTAGTGTTAAATGGGTCATATGAGGGACCTTATTTGTTCATGTAACAGACAAAATTACACTTTGCATGACAGAGACTTTGTAAGCAATTATAGTTTGGCATCAACAAAGACTGTTTAATGTGCATATTGTGTGTTATTTCCAGATTTCAGTAGAGATTATTTCTTCCTTATTTGCTGAACTTAATGGCAACACTAGACTTCATTATTTAAGTGTCTTCCTTTGGGGCCCATATTTGGGTACTGCACTCTTGAAGATCATATCAGAAGCCTTAGCAGAACTAGAAGATATTGCAGGCAGAATCAGAGAACTGAAAGCACTGGTCATTACGAAAATGAATTTATCATATGACATCGCCTCTGAGAGTGTAATAACGTCATGTAATAAATTTGATAATCCACTAGTGGATTAAATATGCAAATTATTTAGATACGCCCCGTAACGTAACATGTTCGACGTCCTTAACGACGTCGTGTTTACTAACGAATAATGATATTTTTGTACAAAAATGGCGTTTTAAATGCCATATGATAAATAGAATCTTGCATTCGTGCTCATGTATTATTGAATTTATTAAACTCGTTGAGGAAAAGGGATAAAAAGCCACGCATTTTATCCCTTTTCCTCAACTCGTTTAATAAATTCAATAATACATGAACACTCATGTAAGATCCTCTATGTATTCTTTCATATCTCCAGAAGGGGAATTCATCATGAAATGAATACCCCTCTAAACCCACTTTATATAAAGAAAACTGGGGCTTACAGGGGTTTACATTAGATCGCTAATTAACCTTTTTTGTACCAAATGGAATCCTCCTCCTTATATATAGCACATGTCCATTTTAAAATTTAGGGGTGTCAGGTTGTGTTTTCATCAAAATTTGTTTGGAAAATGGCTGAACATTTTGCAAAAGTGTAGGCCCTGATCAGACGCTGCATTCTGCAGTGTCTAGAATGCGGCGTCTGATCATGGTCTGCACTGTTTGCTGAGTACCCCTTTTGGGGTTTCCGGTATTAAATGGGTTATTGCACCAAGACATTGGTTGTGGTTACTCATTAGAACTGCCTCAATGAGGTGGTTCTAATGAGCACCAACAACCTGTTTATTGAGTAAATTAAGAAAAAATATCACAAATTTTCATCAGAAAAGTAGCCATTTTGGACAAATGAAACAATGTACAATTCCACATGGGTGTGTTATCATAATGTTTTATAATGAAATGCGATATTTCTCTTACTTATGCCCACAACATAGGCCCCGCCCAACAGGGCTTGAAGAAATAGATTGGGCTGCATGGTGCTTCCACGCAGAACTGAAACTGGCTGCACATGAGTACTGGTAAACCCCTAAGAGCGACTTAGCCAGCCCAGGCGTGAGTGGTGTGAGTAAAACGGACCAATGCATATACCGTATTCGCCCTAATTACCGCACCGTGCCCTTAGCTTTTTCAAAATCATGTCAAAGAATCACAGTGAAAAATCTACCTAATTAGCGCACACTCGATGTGAAAATAATAGCTTCCAAGATGATGCATACTGATATTTAATGGGAGGGAAAAGGATACTTAAGCATTGCCTTCACTGTTGAAGAAATAACGTTAAGTCTTTAGTCAATTTACTGTGAGAGCTTCCAGGGTGAGGTTACTGTAAAGTTTGAGCCTATGTATTTCCTTTTCAAAAAATAGCTTTGGTGTGCGCTTGTAGGAGCATGTGTGGTAATTAGGGCGAATACGGTAAGCCTTTTGGTTTAGAATGTGGGTGCTTATCAGAGTTTCCAAGATTAATAGAGTAGAAATCTCTAAAATGATTTTTTTTTTTGTTAAATTTAGATATATTTTTAGGCTTCAAAGATAGAATGTGGGTGCTGATCAGAGTACCCATGATCTATGAGGTGTATCTTAGAGTAGAAATTTTTTATTTTTTATTTTTTTTTTTTTCAGAAAAATTGAGACATTGTTTCCTTTAAAGGCTTAATAGTGTGTGGGTGCTGATCTAAGTAGCCACAGTCTATAACTTAGGACAAAAATAGTAAAGATAATGTCTCCCATTTTCCTTATATAAAATTGGGTTTTCCAGTTGATAGATGGGAAGCCAATATCAGTCTAAGCTTTGCTTGCCCACAAAGTACAGTAAAATTCCTATATTAAGACCACCTTTGAACAGTCCCAAAGTTGGTCCCTGACCCGAGGACATTGTAGGCAGAAAACACAAAGAAAAATTAAGTGTATCCTTCAAAATAAGCTTTTTATAGCAGAATGTGTCCTAATTTTAGGTGGTCTTAATAGTGGAATTTCACTGTACAGTGTATGTCTTGTCTAAATGAAGAGAAACATTGGGGCTATCAAGCGTGCACTGTTTGTTTGATTTGAGGTTTAACATCCCCGTCAACATTGTAAAGGTCATTGTGGAGATGTTGCTTCCAATTTTGTGGGACTTTTACCTGACATTGAGATGAAATCTCCAGCCCTGCCGCCCAATGAAACCAATAGGGTTTAGAAGCATGTACCGGCCGACTCGCACTGCTTTGCCTGGGCGGGCTTAGATCCTCTAAGCAGTTTACCAGTACTCGTGTGCGGGTCGATTTCAGCTCTGCGTGGAAGCATCATGCAGCCCATATATTTCTTCAAGCCCCGATGGGCGGGGGCCGCCAGGGTGCACTGTATGTACATGGATTAGTGTATATGACGAATAATGTAAAAACTATTTCTTTTCAGATTCACCAGATCAGAGTCCAAGTGCATCCATGGCCAACTTAAATATGGGTCAAGGGTCACCTGTTGCCAAGCGACGAAGCAGCAGTTTTAGGTATGTTTATAACTGAGAATGTTGCTAAACAGTGGTGTGATTGTGTCATGTCCCATTTGCTTCATGACCTACTAACAACCAATGGTCATATGGAAATGGGACCTGGGTTTAAAGACTAATCTGAAAGGCCAGAGAAGCCTGGAATCGAGCCCACAACCCCAGGTTTATAAGGCGAGTAGCTTAACCCATAAAATGCCAATCACGACAATTGTCGTCTGCTTTGCCGTCTGCCTGTTACCTTAAAAGTATTTTATTTTGCAAATAGTGTGGACCCAGATCAGACTGCTCCTGTAGGAGCAGTCTGATCTGGGCCCACACTGTATGCCAGTATGCAAAAATGTTTTAAAAAAGTTGGCCAAAAAAAATCAGCAGACGACATAAGCAGACGACATTTTCAGATGATGTTTTTCCCGGTGTCTTAAGGGTTAACCACCACACCATGGAAGCTTCTGATTAAACAGTGATTAAGACAGAAGAAAAATCTTGTTTTGCACAACAAGCAAAACAAAGAAAAATATCTTCCAAAGGGAGGCTACTGTTAACCCGTTTGTAACAAATGGACTCTTCTTTAGTTCATATCGAAATTCAGGGTTGGCAGGTTTTTATCCCGAAAATTTATTTGGAAAATAGCTGAAATTTTGCAAACAGTGTAGGCCTATTCTGCGGCATCTGAACTGGGCCTGTACTGTTTGCCAGTTGCCGGCCTCGGTAGCTCAGTCGGATGCACATCTGACTGGTGATCAGGAGGACGCGGGTTCGATACCTGCTGGGGTCGGCAACATTCTTTCGTGAAGATTGATCATGAAATCTTTTCTACGGTCATTCTCTCCCTTCCACTGATTCAAGAAGGGCAGTTGTCAGTTTCTGGCAAAAGAATGTGCACTATACTGGTTAACCCTTTAAGTATAAGCCTGCCCAGAAAAAGTGTGGATAAGTAAACTGACCGGCTCAAAAATGACCTAAATAGTGTTGAATGGGCCATTAAGCAACAATACAAACAAACAATTACCATCACAAGACCTACATTCTGACAAAAACTTGTACCACACCTCTTTGATAGCTCTATGTGGTGCCCTTTCTGACGTAGTCAGTGATCTGGTTTTGAGGTTATGGTCCAACAAATAAAAACAAAGTTATGCCCCTTTGAAAGTTTCTGTAAGCACTTTTGCCTGCAATTTGGAACTGATCAAGCTGAAACTTGATATATAATTAGATCAAGATATCAGGGGGAACAACCTACGTCAGAGCAGTGATGTCGTAACCATTGATAGGTTTGCCGGCTTTTACCACTCGCTTTTACTACACAAGGCATTTGTTGCAACAAGTAGGCGCAGTCGGTGCATTAGGTCATAAAAAGAAACAAACAGACTGAAATCTGTCTCAGAAATGTGGCTCTTTCTTTAAATAATTTGACAAGCTGATTTTGCAATGATGTCAGAACTACCATTGTTTTTAGCGCCGAATCAAAGCTTGTGGCGAAGCTATCAAAGCCATTTCAATATTTCTAGGTAAAATTAGCTCACCGATGGGATGCAAATATTATTCCTTACCAGCTGAAGTATGTTTTCTGAAGACTCGTAATGTACACATCTAGTTTGAGGCATTTTATCTACCCTATTTACACCAATATGGCCGCTTCTGAAATGGGTGCGACATCTCTCTATGACGTAGGTTGTCACCCTTGGATGTGGAGCACCGCATATTATTTCAAGGTTACAGTCCACCAAATATTTATAGAGTTATACCCCTTTGAAAATTCCTGTGAACATTTTGTTTATGGCTGATTCTTCCTACCAAATATTTGTATAACACTTCGAAAATATCTGTAGACATTTTCATTTCTGGCTAACTCCTACAATTCAGATCCGATCAAGCTGAAACTTGCCATGTAGTTAGACCATGATATGGGGCAATTTTTATTATTTCAAGGTTTCAGTCCAACAAATATTAGCTTACTACGGGCATATAATGCCCCGCTTGCAGAGCTCTTGTTTTATATATGGGCCCCTCCAAGCGATTTTGGTACTTATCGCCTATGCGAGCAGCGAAGGTTCAGGCGAGCCTGCCCATCCGCGCAGTCTCGCCAGAACCTTCGCTGCTCGCTCATACAAGCAGTGAATCAAGAGGAACCTTCTGACAGAAAGCCATAACCCTGGCCCCTCTGAATGGCTGGGCATGCGCAGTTAAAATTTGTCATGACGGAATGCTCGAAGACCCAAATTCGCTTGGCGGGGCTCATATAAAGTGGGTTTTGAGGGGTATTTGTTTCACAGACTTGTTATCCTAATGATTTGTTATTTAATTGGTTACAGAAAATGGTTGACAAATCCAGTTCGCAAGTTGAGTACGAACAAAATTGAGAAGGGAACTGCCACGATCCTGGAATCCCAAGCAGGGGACATGTTAGAGAGACAGATTGCAGGGAGATTAGGGGCCATCAAGGTAGGGTTTCTAGAATATATTGCACAAGGGACAATGTCTTGTAAATGGTCTTATAGCAAGATTGCCATCTTCTTTATATAAAAAGATCAGAGACTAGATGAAAGGAGAAAACAAAATACATATTTTATTCAGAAATAAGTGAATTTACATAAATTCCTTCAGTTTGAAAACTGGCTCTTTATATGGAACTTCATACTGTAATGATCCTAAATATTGGCACAGACAGGCCTAAGCAAACAGTGCAGACCCAGATCAGAGTGCTCCTCATGATGCAGTGTGATCAGGGTCTACACTGTTTGCCATTTTGTCTTCACCTTTTGGAATTCTTGCTGGATCGTGAAAAAAATTGTGTAAGGTGTCCAAAATGTAAGGATTTTTACGCTACGAGTCACATTATGGGAAATCCTGTTTTTGCCATTTGTGAACAGTAAAGTACAGATCAGACTGCACATTTGCACAGTCTGATCTGCACTTCTATGTTCGCTGCTTGAATAACATAATATCCCTAGAGTCTATGTCAAAAATTTTAAGAATCTAGCAATTCTGTGTAGTTGAGCAGGCGGTTTTGTGTCTTACCTGTTCACAAACCCCTAAAGTTTCATTTCATAGATTGTTCTTGTTGGTTGGTTGGTGACTGGTTTTTAAGGTAACTGGGCACTTTAAGCACATTGTCTCTGGTTTTTAAGGTAACTGGGCACTTTAAGCACATCGTCTCCAGCATGGTGTAATAAAGACAAAAGTGGTCTAAGTCACAGAAATTTTGAAAGGTGGTCCAAAAAATAGTAGGCTGCAAATCGCGGCTTTGGAATTTGGTCATTTCCAACCTGCGAATCATATTCTATCGCCAGTGCCAGTCTGACCTAGGCGGTCTTTGAAAGGCCAGAGTAACTGTTCTGGTAAATTATAGGCTAGCGTTGCTTCATCGATGCTTGGCTGGCGTCACTGGTAGGATGTCTTGTCCTTGATCAAACAGCTCTTCCTAAGGCCAAATAGTCCACACTGCTTGGCCTGCACATTGCAGTTTAGCCCAGGCACCAACAACAAGAAGAGTGTTGTCCGACATCTGCAAGGAGGATTTTTCCTGTGATTCGGCTCATATCTAAAAAAGGCTGAAAATGTCAGTTGCTATTGGCGTTTGACACTTGCAATAAAAAAGAAAATATTTTGTTACAAGAAGAAAGATTAGAAATAGAGCTTAAGTCAAAGCCACAAAAACATGATCCACTGATTGAAATATGCACAAAAACTTTATGTGGGAGTTGAAAAAAAAATCATTTGCAAAAGTCATAAAGTTAAGAGCTTTTGCATGAAAATTCGTTGATTGATGGATTGCAGCAGTATTTCAGCTTGTGGAATAGCCGTTTTTATGCAAAATTTGGCAGAACAAATTGTGTGCTTCTAATCAATAATAATTTTGTCTGATCATGGTTCTGTGGCATCTACAGAAACATCCCTCGTAATTTGATTTTTTTATTTGTCTAAATTAGCTCAGCATTTTACTTAATAGTATATAAAACAAGACATTGTTTTCTGGCAAAAGTTTCCTAGGGCGTGTCTTTAACACTTAGTACGCCATTATTTGGAGCAGACGGGAGTTTTATTTATTTAATTTTTTTTTTCAGCGAAAATAAAGCTTAACATTACATGCCCAGCAGATGATTCACTTGTTATGTCAAGCCTAATTTTCTGTGAAAAATAAGAAAAAAAAAAAGATGAAAATGACGCTGCAAATGTCATGATTGGTGGATTAAGGGTTAAGAAGAATTGTTTCCCTTTTCCAGGGGAGGTAATTCTTTCATAACTTTAATTGTCTCCCTTAAATTTTTTATTACCCTTTCAACCCTGAACAAGAATGTTCATGTCCAAAGTCAAAGAAGAATCTACTTAACACATAAGATGTCAGTCACAGAAATTGTCGTCTGTTTTGTCGTCTGCTGGTACGTTTAAACATACAAACAGTGTGGACGCAGATGATACTGCTCTAGGACCAGTGTGATCAGGGCCCACACTGTTTGCCTGTATGCAAAAAAAAAAAAAAAAGAATGTTTGAAAGAAGATGCAGCAGACGACGTAAACAGACGACATTTTCAGATGCAGTTCAATGTTAAAGAACTCGGGGCTGAAAGGGTTAATTTGAAGTATAATTTTTTTTTTCCACATAGACCAGGTAGAGTGAAGTTGTCGTTGCCTATAACTGTCAAAAAAAAAAAAAACAGTTCTATTTATAAACTAAGAGAGCAGGGCAATTGCACAAACTCGCTGTCTGGCCACGGTGAGCTGTTACAGATGAGCTGTAAGACAATATTAACCGGAATACCATATTGTAAAATGAGATTGACATGGGCTGGTGCAAAAAAATTTTACCCTACCCAGTGTATGTGAAAAAATCTAGCATACACCACAACTTCTTTGTAACACTATCGTTCAGATCCAAAGAGGTGTAAATACCATGTTATATCCAAGCAAAAATGTATAGATTATATAGAAAAATGACCATTTATGGTCATTTTTCTGTATGATCTATACCTTTTCAGTATCCAAACAGCCTTTAAATGAAAAGTGTTATAAAGGGTTGGGATGTATAACCACTTGTATGTTATTCACTTTTTGTAAACCAGTTTTCTTATTTGGAACAACTGTTCCATTATTTGTTGTTTCTAATGTTTTCAAGAAAATTATCTGAATTTCTTTGACACAAATCCTGCAGTTTCTGAAAATTTTGCAAACTATTTGCATAAATCAATTTTTCTAGCTAAAATAAGATTTTTGATGGCACTCATCCATATAAATTGTCCATAATGTCACTTTCTCTGAAATAAAGCTTGAAATTATTGTTTAAAGACTGTATTTATTGGTTTATAAACTGTTATTTTAGACAGTTTTGGTATTTTATGGTGTTTATTAAATTTCATGTCTTTAAATTTAAACCAAGTTTATACAGTAAAATTCCTATATTAAGACTACCTTTGGGACTGTTCAAAAGTGGTCTTTAAGACCACTTTTGAACAGTCCCAAAGGTGGTCTCTGACCAGAAAGAATAACTGCAACCTACAAAATAAGCTATTTATCAGATTGCATGCAGGAAACCTCTAAAGGGGTACCTTGGAAAACAGTGCAGGCCCAGATCAGATGCCACAGAATGTAGCATCTGATCAGGGCCTGCACTGTTTGCTAGCAGAATTTTCCATCAAAAATAGAATAAGAACGGAAAAAAGGCCTGACACCTCTTATATGACAAATGGACTTGACCAACATAGAGCAATTTAAGAGTCCACTAGTATACGATGGGATAAAGCAGAATTAGACATAATTTAAGTTGATATAAAAGCTGAATTTCACTGTACTCTCATAGCCTTATGGCACTGACATTGGTGAATATTGTTCCTCATTGTGATATCAAAGGACACAAGCTTGTGAATGTCCTTTGATATCCAGTGAGGCTCACTATTCCTCAATATCAGTGCAGTAACCCTTTTTGTTGCACCTGCACATTGTGATATCAAATGCAGGGCATCAAGTTACCTATATTTACCTAAATTTTCCTATATTTCAAGCCATTACCTATAATAACCTATAAAATCCTATATTTTACCAAAATACCTATAAATACCTATAATTCAGAATTTTGGGTAAGCAAGGAATACAAAGTTTCTAAAAAATCTTTGACAGTAGATGTTTTCTATAATAGTTGAGCTTAATAAGCTGTTTCCTTGTAGGAATTTGTATTCCTTTTTGGTGTAGTGACCCATTCCCGCCCAGCTTTTGGAAAGCTTTAGCTAGTGGAAATTCTGCTACTTTTTTTTTGAAATGTTCAATTTTGATATTGTTTTTACTATTGTTTCTTTATGAATATTAAACAAGTTTTGCCGTTTTTTAGCAGGCGAGCTATTGTGATCAGTCACCGTCCGCCATCCTTTAAATGACATCTCCTAAACCCCTGAATAGATTTTGACCAAACTTGACAGAAATCATCTTTGGGTGGTCTTCTCTCAAAGTTGTTCAACAAATTTCAGTCCATGCTGAATTCGCACAGGCCCATATGAAATTAAGTTACAGTATTACTGCAGAAATATTGTGACAGGATTCTGACATGAAACCTGTAGGAAAAATTTTCAAATAAAATTTCCACAAAGAATTTTCACTTAAATTTTGTCTTAGAGATGGGATTCAGGTGGGCATCAGTGTGGAAAAGCTTGTGAAATATGTAGATTAGCACGAAAATTGATGCAGGAATCCTGTAGAAAAAAACAGACAGGATTCCTGTATAAATTACTGACAGGTTTCCTTCATGGTTCCTGCAGGATTCCTGAATGAATTATTGACAGGGTTTCTACCTGAGCTAGTGACAGTATTCCTGCAGGATTCCTGCTAATTTAAATTTGGTCCAGTTTCTTTAACATAACACAATCATCTTAACATAAACTGTAAAAATTTTGAGTTTATATCTATACACAATAAGGAAGGAATATACTTGTGATGGAAAAGAACATACAAAAAACCTTGCATGCTACTTACATGTAACCCTTAAATTTGAATCCTTGGATTTCCAAAGATTCATTGTGATATCATACATAAATATGTGGGTGGGGTGCATAAAACGTTTGACACCCCACTAGTTAAGTATTTAATCAATTTAAAACACTGTTAATCTAAAATACTAAAAGTAACTCACATTGTCTTCCAAAACATAGTTGTAAATCCTTAGAACAGCTTTATAAAGCAACACACAAGCAACACGTCATCCCTGATGTCTTTGAATGTGTTATAGGAGTGCTTCCGCCAAAATATTATGTTTCAGGAAGTGATTATGCTCTGTTTTCATGCCAGACTTTTAAACAGAAATTTGGTTAACATTTTCATGCGGAATTTCTGTTATGATCTTCTTGTCTGAAACCAGAAGGCCCAGGTCTTTGATATTTGGTATGAAGCTTCATCAAGTGGGTCTCTACCAAGATTGTTCAAATTATATCCCTAGGGCCAAAACTGGCACTGGCCCGGGGCCCACTGGTTTTATGTAGGCTTATATAGGGAAATAAAAATCAAAAATGAGTTCCTTTAAGAGCAATGAAAACATTCATAAGAAAGAAGATGGGTCATACTACGTAGTTTCGGCTTATAAAGCCTCATCAGTGACCCTGTAATGATCCGGCAAAGAAAGCCAGAGGAAACATACTGCAATTTTGCGAATTTCGAAAAGGCAGTCGATTCAAAGACTGATATAAATCAAAATGGGGTCCAAATAATTAAAAACCTGTCTAGAATATGAGTCTAAACCAATAATTTATTTCTGATTTCTCAGAATATTCACGCTGATCTCAAAGGACCAAAAGTATAATATAAACTGCACTATGGTTGATGTACGGGGAGATGTTTTACGGCCGCCACACGGCACAACACCAGCTGCAGTGAAGGCAAATAAAAATCAAAAATGAGTTCCTTTAAGAGCAATGAAAACATTCATAAGAAAGAAGATGGGTCATACTACGTAGTTTCAGCTAATAAAGCCTCATCAGTGACCCTGTAATGATCCGTCAAAGAAAGCCAGAGGAAACATACTGCAATTTTGCGAATTTCGAAAAGGCAGTCGATTCAAAGACTGATATAAATCAAAATGGGGTCCAAATAATTAAAAACCTGTCTAGAATATGAGTCTAAACCAATAATTTATTTCTGATTTCTCAGAATATTCACGCTGATCTCAAAGGACCAAAAGTAAAATACTGCACTATGGTTGATGTACGGGGAGACGTTTTACGGCCGCCACACGGCACAACACCAGCTGCAGTGAAGGCAAATAAAAATCAAAAATGAGTTCCTTTAAGAGCAATGAAAACATTCATAAGAAAGAAGATGGGTCATATTACGTAGTTTCGGCTCAGGTCTTTGATATTTGGTATGATGCTTTGTATAGTGGACCTTGACCAAGATTGTGCAAATTATAGCCCTGGGGCCAAAAATGGGCCCTTCACAGGACCTACTTCTTACACTATGGATCACGTGAGCAATCCAGGGCCATCAATGCCCTCTTGTTTAAAGGGAAGAATGTCCCATTTTTGATTCTGCCTGAATTGCCAGATAGACAAAATTAGGTTTTGTTATCTCTTGTTCCAAGAAATACATAAGGTGGTTATCAGATGATAATTAAGTACTTCACTCAGTTCTGTATAAAACATACATTGAGGGCATTCATTAGAATCTTCTACTAAGGACTGATTTTTATGGAGATTTATTGAAGATTTTTTCATTAATTATAACCAGCTGACCACCTTATCTATTTCTATAAATATTATGTTGTATTATTAATAAAAGAGAGAGCTGGTAGGTGGTAGTGGTGGAAAAAAAATACAAATCTGGCTTGTTTTGTTCAATGTAGGCAACCTATAATATCCTATATTTCTGGTCGCTAGATACCTATATTTCTGGACCTAACCTATACTTTTGACTCTAAATATCACTTGACGCCCTGCAAATGACACGAGCTTGTGAATGTCATTGCTATCGCAGTGAGGGTCAGTATTCCCCAGTATCAGTGCAGTAACCATTTTGTTGCATCTGCACATTAAATGTATCAAATGACACAAGCTTGTGAATGTCCTTGCTATCACAGTGAGGGTCAGTTTTCCCCAATATCAGTGCAGTAACCATTTTTGTTGAACCTTTACATTGTGATATCAAATGACAGGAGCTTGTCAATGTCCTTGCTATAGCAGTGAGGATCAATATTCCCCAATATCAGTGCAGTAACTATTTCGTTGTGCCAGCGCATTGTGATGTCATATGACACAAGCTTGTGAATGTCCTTGCTATTGCAGTGAGGGTCAGTAATCCCCAATATCAGTGCAGTAACTATTTTTGTTGCACCTGCACATTGTGATATCAAATGACATGAGCTTGTGAATGTCCTTGCTATCCCAGTGAGGGTCAGTATTCCCCAATTTCAGTGCAGTAACCATTTTTTTGCACCTGCACATTGTGATATCAAATGACACAAGCCTGTGAATGTCTGTGCTATCTCAGTAAGCATCAGTATACCCCAATTTCAGTGCAGTAATCTGTTTTTTTGCACCTGCGCATTGTGATATCAAATGACACAAGCTTGTTAATGTCCATGCTATCGCAGTGAGCATCAGTATTCCCCAATATAAGTGCATTTACCATTTTTTGTTGTGCCTGCGCATTGTGATATCAAATGACACAAGCTTGTGAATGTCCTTGCTATTTCAGTGAGGGTCAATATTCCCCAATATCAGCTTTCACCCCAATGTTCATGTCGATGCAGTTGGCAGACTTCTGGTATTAAATAGTTATAAATATTTTGTCTAGTTTATATACCTAACACTTTTCTGGCTAAACACAACAACCTCTACCTTTGCAAACAGTGTAGATCTTGATCAGATCAGAAGTCATCTGATCAGGATCTACAGTGTTTGTCCTAACAATGTATATCAAGATGGGATGTCTTCTAACAAAGCCATCTGATCAGGATCTACTTATTGTTTTAATATCTCAACACTTACCATTCTAAAATTTGAACTACCTGATGTTGTGTCTTAAAAAGGTGGATGAGTGGCAAACAGTGTAGACTTTTATAAGACCCTGTACTTTGTTGTTTTTCATCTGGGTCTATACTGTTTGCTCAGCCCCGGCTGTCTGAATACATAAGGTAAATAAGGTACACTGTTTGTCATCCATTCAGTAAATTGATCAGTTGATAGTCAGAAATGGGTTGTGGCCAAATTAATTTATTCAGCAGGACAAAGTAAAATACGGGTCTTACCATGCAGAGAAAAGGTAAAAACAAGTGTTATGAAAAAAAGAAAACTGGTTTGCAGATTATAATAATTGATTTGCACGTAATATTGATTAGAAAATTGATTACAGTTGTAATTGATTGACACTTTAGAAATGTTCAAAGTCCAAGATAGTTTCATATTTGCATTTGACATGATGTGTTTCATTTTTAAATGAGTTTCAAAGTAATAAGGCCGTAACCAGATTCACACAGAATTTGCATAAGACAAAAGGTAAGTCAGTTTGAGTTTATTTTATTATACGAGAACAGTTCAGGTGCGGATCATTATGAAATTTGTCCTGCTCATAAATTTTAAAATGCCAACAGTTGTTGGCATTTTGAAATTTATGTGCAGGAGAACTGTTGGCATTTTGAAATTTATGAGCAAGACATACACCATTGTTTGCTGATTTGAGCTATAAAATGGTATGAATGGTTTGTAATTTATTTTTTGTGAGCATTTCAAATCATATGCTCAGTTGAGTTGAGCATGAAAAAAGGTTTATAACCTCGGGGCCTGGTCACTAACTCTGATTCACATGAAATATACATTATTAGTTTTGACCTTTCACCTCCGTGTGTATAGTGTGTGTGAATTGGGGTTTAACGTCGCTTTCAACAATTTTTCAGTCATATCACGACGGTGTCTGGTTGCGACAGGGAGCTCAATGCTCACTTTTATAGTGCTGCCTCACTGAAGTATCATGTCCCAGACACATTACATGATACCACACCCAGTCACATTATCCTGACACTGGGTGGACCAGTCCTAGCTCTACCCCGTAAATCTGAGTGCCAAGCGAGGAGCAGCTAGTACCATTTTTAACGACTTTGGTATGTCGGGGTCCGGGATCGAACCCGTGACGTCCCGTTCCCCGGAGCGGACACTCTACTAACTGAGCTATCAGGGTCGGTCCCGTGTGTATAGAGAAAACCAAATACATTTTTAGAATCACAGAGAACTTTGGTAGTCATATAGAAGCATGTTTATTTCTTTTGGAAACTATAAAGATATTGAGCTGAGTTTTGCAATATATACAGAATACAGTAAAATTCCTATATTAAGACCACCTTTGTAACTGTTCAAAAGTGGTCTTTAAGACCACTTTTGAACAATCCCAAAGTTGGTCTCCCAATAGTAGACACTTGTAGAAAATAGGAAGAAGGAATAACTGAGGCCTTCTCAATAAGCTTTTAAAAGCAGATTTAGTCTTAATTTTAGGTGGTCTTAATAGCGGAAGTTTACCGTATATGCTTCCAATAGTTGTGCAAAAAATACATTCTAATGCACTTGTATAATTATGTAACACGACATCTGATTGGATAACCTCAAAAATTTGCAACAGTATATTCTGCGATATAAGGTTGGAAACCCGACGTCATCATGTAACGTCGCTTTTCATTGGTTGGGATTTTGTTTTTCGCAGCTCACTGCGTTTGCCTTTTTGAGCAAAAATAATTTTTTTTTTAACAAAACAAGTGAATTAGTACATTAGAATGCGGATAACTATCTTGAAAATTGTCATTTGGGGAGGTAAATCTGTTCTGTTCTGTTCTGCTCATGCATCACGGTACAACGAGATTTCCAACTACAAAACTGCTGTTTTACCTCCCCAAATGTCACCCCAGTTCATCAGGTCTTAGAGAAATAGATGGGCTGCATGGTGCTTCCATGCAGAGCTAAAACTGACCAACATATGAGTACTGGTAAACCGCTTGGAAGGACTAAGCCTACCCAGGCAAAGTAGTGTGAGTCAGACCATCCAATGCATATAAGCCTTTTGGTTTCATTGGGCAGCAGGGCTTGAGATGTCATTTCATCTCAGTGTCGGGTAAAGTCCCAGAAAATTGGAAGCTATGTCTCCAAAATGACCTATATAGTGTTGACAGGGAAGTTAAACCTCAATTCAAACAAACAAAACCTCCCAAAATGTCATTTTCAAGATTGTTATCCCCTAAGTATATGAAAAAAGAAAGTTTATGGCCCATCAGTGCGAAGGGAGATGACTGTGTTTGAATATGGTTTTACCTGTCATATTTGGCCTGTATGAATGTAAGGAAGATGGCTACCCAAATCTGTTTGTAACAAATATGACAATAGTATTCTTATGCAAAACCCCAGTTTTCTTCAAATTAAGTTTGGTTGACTTTGACATCTAAGATGTTAGTTACAAGGAGTGAGTGAGTGTTTCAGTTTTACGTCCCACCAACAGCTAATGTCATATGGAGACTGGACTTCGGTTTAAAGACTCATGCTAAAGTCTGGAGAAGCCCAGGATCGATCCTGCAATCCCTGGTTTGCGTTAGTTACAAGGAATTGCATACCTAGACTCAGTTGTTTAAGGGGAATGGAAACACCTGACAGATTTTTCCACCATATTTCAAAGGGAGACAACTTGTGGGACTTCCTGTTCACTTTTCTATAAGCCCTGTCCCACTGAAAAGGGGTCTACACTTGAAGGAAAGAATTTGCTTCTCAGGAGCAAATTCTTTCCTTTAGGAGTTGACCCCTGTTGACATGGGAGACAAAAATACTTTTGCAGCAGTTGCCTTCCCTGAAGGTGTATCCATTTCCCTTAAAATATCTTTAGCTTGACAACCTTGTCAACTCTTCTAGTAAGTACAATCTCTTAACCCATTAGCACAAGGAATGTCTACATGGAATAACTTAACCGATTACCACATGTACCCATTACCACATGGAATATTTTAACCCATTACCACATCAAATACCTTAACTGATTACCACATGGAATATCTTGACCCATTATCACATGGAATATCTTAACCCATTATCACATGGAATATCTTAACCCATTACCACATGGAATATCTTGACCCGTTACGACAAGTGGATATTGTGAATTTTGCTGATTTTCACGGTGTTGCGCCTGATAGCAACTTCATATATCCGTGATTGCATACAGATGCTCTGTTCTACACCAAACTCTGCATGAATTTTCACTGGGCAGAAGCCTTTCAAATGCAACCTTTTTAGGCTAAATCATTGTTGCCATGGTAACAAAGAGGCATTCTCAAAGTTATTAAAAAGTGTGATTTCACACATATTTTTTGACTGAATCTTAATCTACACACAGCTGTCAAGGCAAAAATTAAAGGTTTTGGCACTGGCTATTTTCAGTTTGCAGCATATTTTCCCCACGTTAATTTCGAAACATTTTTGACCCCAGACACCCTCAGACTTAATTTCAGTTGCTGTCTGGGCCATACCCCCATTTGTTTTTCAGACGTGAGTGGGGTAGTACCCAACCTACCCACGCCCCTTCAAACTCCCTATAGGTGTATCTTAGTGGGGAGCCCACACGAGAAAACATGTAATTTTTAGGACAACTTGTCCCAACTTAAAGATAACTATCTAGAGGTATGAAATGCAGATTTGAGGTAGTTCTTGGCTCAAAAATGGGTGGGGGTGCATACACATCTAATCTTAGGCGTATCTATGTGGAAAGGGTGGTATTTTTGCTAAAAGAAATGTGCCGTGGTGAAAAGCTCTTACAGAGTTGATGTGGTGCATTTCTAGTTTTAATTAGTTTACTCATCTTCTGACCATGCTAAGTTTTTATGACTTTTGACATTAGACATGACCAAAGACCTATTATTTCCAATACTTTTGCCTATGCAACAAATATTTCCATTTGTTTGCCAATTACCATACTGATCCTAAGTATTGGGACAGATAGCCCTTAGCAGTGTAGACGCAGACCCAGATCTGAAGGAGCAGTCCGGTCAGCATCTACACTGTTTGCCATTCTGTCTGCACCTTTCGGACTTCTTGCTGGATCATGAAAAAAATTTATTAACATTTTAGGTGAATTACAGCAAGTGCTCAAGGTGTCCAAAAATTTAGCTCACCTGAGCACAAACTGCTTGTGATCAGCCTGTGTCCATCATATGTCTGTCGTGTCAACATTTACCTTGTTTGCATTCTGGAGGCCACAGTTTTGTTCCAATCTTCATGAAACTTTACCAGAATGTTTGCCTTGGTGATACCTTGGTCATGTTCGAATATAGGTCATTTGTTTGTTTGATTTGAGGTTTAATGTCCCCATCAACACTGTAAAGGCCATTTTGGAGATGTTGCTTCCAATTTTGTGGGACTTTTACCTGACATTGAGATGAAATGACATCTCAAGACCTGCCGCCCAATGAAACCTCTAGGGTTTATCAGTATTGACGGTCTAACTCGCACCATGGGTCATGTCTGGTCAAAAACTAGGTCTCTAGGTCAAATTGCTTTAAAACTTGTTCACCCTCGAAAGGCCACAGTTTTACTTCAATCTTCATGAAACTTAACCTGAATGTCTGTCTTGGTGATATCTCATCTCAGTCATGTTCGAATATGGGTTATATCTGGCCAAAAACTAGGTCACTAGGTCAAATTGCTTTAAAACTTTGTTCACCTGCTAGAGGCCACAGTTTTGCTACAATGGATTCTTTCTGTTGATAGGGTGAGAAAAAATAATTTTTGAAGTATTATCTTCCCTTGAAAGCTGTATCTCTTCCCCCTGAAGCCAAATTAATTAGACACTTTTAATGAAATATTCTCTCCCTTCCGCTGAAGGGCAGTTGTCAGTTTCTGACAAAAGAATTTGCACTGTACTGGTTAACTGCTTACGTATAAGCCTGCCATAGGTAAACTGACGGCTCAAAGATTACCTAAAATAGTGTCCACTGGGCCATTAAAGTCCAATAGTAACAAACAAATTAATGAAATATTCCATGCATTACAATAACACACCTATGCGAGATGGTTCTTTCTTTCTCATCTCCAAAATAACTACTTTTCTGATGAAATATTGTGATATATTTCTTATTTATACTCTTAACATAGCCTGTGGGTGCTTGTTAGAACCACCTCTTAACGAGTACCCACAGCCTATATCTATATAGCAGAAATAATGTATACCCCTGTGAACCGCAGTTTTCTCTATATAAAGATGGGCGTAGAGAGGTATTCATTTCAAGGTCTTGTAAGCATAATGAAACATGTATGATAAGAAAACTTTGTTTGGTGTAATACTACATAACTTTCTGAGCCTCCACTGTACCCCACGAAAGAAAAAAAAACTTTAAAAATACACCCCTTGAACTTGAACTTTAACACTTATCCTGCTGTTCACAACAACCCTTTTCTTTGCAAACAGTGTAGATCCAGATCAGATGGCTTCTCAGATCAGGATCTACACTGTTTTACATTCAATTCATGAATTGGTAAGAATAAATTACGTCAAGTAATTTGATTGGTTCAAAGTCAGAAATGGGTGTGGCTTAACTGAATATTCAGCAAGAGAAGGAGGGTTAATGACTATGCTAATTTGTTGAGTTGGGTGGGTTGTTTGAGTGTGTTGTTTGCTTCCATTGACAAAACTGCCTCTATTGACTAAAGCAAGATCTATGTGTGGACTATTTTTTGACAGAAACCCATTCAGTTTGTCTACCCTACCCCCTGGTTTGACAGTCTTGGATGCTAAAAAACCATAACTAAAGCATGTGCATATGCTCACAGTGGAAAAATAAGATGGTCAACCTATGGTGATATTGATAGCTTCAATAGGGCACATTACGGTGATACAGTGCATTTTTTCATACCTCAAAAAGGTAATTTTTCTGATGAAAATTTGTGATATTTTTCTTATTTATACTCAGAACATAGGTTTTGGATGCTCGTTAGAACCGCCTCATTGCGGCGGTTCTAACGAGTACCCACAACCTATGTCTTGGAGCAGGAATAAGTAAAATAATGTTTACCCCCTTAAACCCCAGTTTTCCCTATATAAAGTGGGGTTTAGGGGGGTCTTTATTTCACGGACTTGTTCACATGATGAGTCAGTATTTACTGATTTGTTTGGGATATCATTTTGGTCATGCAACTTGTAATAAGACAACCATGTGACATTTTGCATTTTTTTCACGTCTCTAAAGTGGCTACTTTTCTGATGAAAGGCCGTGATATTTTTCTTATTTATACAGCAAACATAAGTTGTGGACGCTCATTAGAGTGAGTGAATGAGTGTTTGAGTTTTACGTCTCACCAACAGCTAACGTCATATGGAGACGGGATCTTGGTTTAAAGACTCTGAAAGTCTGGAGAAGCCGGGACCGATCCTGCTACCTCTGGTTTACAAGGGGAGTAGCATAACCACTACACCACGGACGCTTCTGATGCTCATTAGAAACGCCTCATTGAGTCGGTTCTAACAAGTACCCGGAGCAGAAAAATAATGTATACCCCCGTAAAGCCCAGTTTTCTCTGTATAAAGTATGGGTTCATAGTGCCAAAACATTAGTCAAAGATAGATTACTCATTTTCTTTTGTGTTTTGGGGTTAAACTAGAGTTAACTTCCTTGATTTGGATGTGTATATAGTACAAGGGATGCAACTATTCACTTACTGTATAAAGGAAAAGATGCAAGATCTACGTAGTTACCTTCCCTGGGTATTGACAAGTTTCACTGTCAGGAGATAATTACAGATGTTTATATAACCATGTGACAGGGTAGAGGCTGGTATTGATTCTTTCTAGTTTGCTTGTAACAATAAATACTGCCGCTGATACAGAAATGTAGCTTTGATGCTGCCGGAGGTCAGACAAGACACATACCAGCCATTAGGTTCATTCCACTTACCCAAACTTTCTTGACTTCACGTAGATGGGTTCTTCCAGGTTTGAAGAATGCATGGTTGTGACAATATGGGTGCAGGTTTTAGGCTTAAGGGTGCAGGCTGATCAGTGTTTTGGCCACTGATCTAGACTTTAAGACATATTAATCCATGTTGAGATAATGATATTAGGTGTCTGGATAATGCTAGAAAATTCAAGCTGTGTATCGTTTCGGAAATTTTGTTTGAAAGAACAGTATCTTCCTTATTTTCCCACAATGACATATGTTGTGGGTATTCATTAGAAGTGCCTCATTGAGGCACTTCTAATGAGTACCCACAACATATGTTTTTAAATATTGATTAAGTTTTTTTCTTCTGTTTTGACATATTATCTCGAGTCCTGCCAGAATGATGTCACAATGTATCTGTTCTAGTTTGGAGAAGTCAACCAAAGTGGAGCTAGTCGTTGGGTCGAAATGGCTCTATCATATTTATGTGTTTATGTATTAACCCTTTTTGTACCAAATGGAATCTTCCTCCTTATATAAAGCAGAAGTCCATTTTAAAATTTAGGGGTGTCAGGTTGTGTTTTCTTAAAAATTTATTTTGAAAATGGCTGAACTTTTAGCAAACAGTGGAGGCCCTGATCAGACGCCGCGTTCTGCGGCGTCTGATCTGGGCCTGCACTGTTTGCAGGGGTACCCCTTTAATAGGGGTTTCTAGTACTAAATGGGTTAATGAATTTCGGTCACTGCTCAGACAGACAAAACATATATTATGTAGATTTACAAAATTCTGTAGAGTAAATTTGATCTTGAAAAAAACAACAATAGGGATACTTTACAAGTAATCACAGTACGAAGCCTTCACCAACAACAACTGGGACGCTTGGATATTTGTCACAGCTGCTGCCTGCACTATATTCCCATGTTTAATTTACACTAATTTATTTTTGTTCGATTTCGATGAAAGCTTCAAGCTTATTGAATCGCTCTCGAACACTCATTTCGGGTGTTTGAGAGAGAGAGGCAGTGGCTTTTACACCACTGCTACCCATTTACACCTGGGTGGAGTGGGGCAGTGTCATTACGTGTCTTGCCCAAGGCTCCACCTCGATACTGGTGGCCGGATTCAAACGCACAACCTCTCGATCCTAAGTCGGAACGCGTTAACCACTGCGATATTGAGGTTGACATGTTTACATAATATAATTGGCTGTAGTGATCTGCCACCAAAATTTTGTGGTATTGCCCCTTGGATGTAGTGAGGTGAGGATGTTGTACAGGTGACCAACTTATATTGACTTAACCCTTTTTGTACCAAATGGAATCTTCCTCCTTATTATATGGCAGGAGTCCATTTCGAAATTTAGGGGTGACAGGTTGTGTTTTCTTTAAAATTTATATAGGTCATATCGAGACAGGGCCTTGGTTTAAAGACTCATCCAAAAGTCTGAAGACGCCTGGAATTGAATCCACGACCCCTGGTTTACGAAGGGAGTAGCATAACCACTACACGACACATCAAGAAAACACGCCGAGGCGGTTCTAACGAGTGCCCACAATCTATATTTTGAGCAGAAATAAGAAAAATATCACAATTTTTCATGATAAAATTTTCTTTTTTTCGGCGATAAAGGTGGCAATGTATTTGTATAGGCATGTTTTCGTAATGGCTTCTATTTGATTGGTTGATAGTCAGTAAAGGTTGTTGCTAAATTAATTTATTCAGCAGGATATGAGCTTTCCTAGCAGCATTAGGAAAACAAGAAGAGGATGGAGTGTGTGTGTGTGTGAATTCGGGTTTAACGTCGCTTTCAACAATATTTCAGTCATATCACGACGGTGTCTGGTTGCGACAGGGAGCTCAATGCTCACTTTTATAGTGCTGCCTCACTGAAGTATCATGTCCAAGACACATAACATGATAACACACCCAGTCACATTATCCTGACACTGGGTCGACCAGTCATAGCTCTACCCCGTAAATCTGAGTGCCAAGGGAGGAGCAGCTAGTACCGTTTTTAACGACTTTGGTATGTCGCAGCCCGGGATCGAACCCGTGACCTCCCGTTCCCCGGAGCGGACACTCTACCAACTGAGCTATCGGGGGCCGCTCAAGAAGCGGATGGAACAAGAAACAGCAAAAAGAATTTAACCCTTTAAGTGTTAATCAACTAGCAGATGACTTTTTCGAAGTTTTTTTTTTTTTTTTCAGAGAAAGTTGGAGGCTTGACATTACATGTGCATTACATATAATGTCAAGCTTTTTTTTTCTCTGAAAGCAAGAAAATAACTATTGACTCCCGCAGAGTTTTCTGCGCATCTTCAACTAAGCTTTTCCATTGGACATTACCACAAAAATCCTAACAATTCGGACACCTTGAGGATTCGCTGAAATTCTTCTAAAATTTAGCAAATTTATTTCACAGTCCAGCAAGGAGTCCAAAAAGTTCCAACAGAATTGCAAACATTGTAGACCCTGATCAGACTGCTCCTTCAGGAGCAGTCTGATCTGGGTCTGCTCTGTTTGCTTTATAGGCCTGTCTGTATGTCCCAATACATAGTATCATTAAGGTAGTTTTGAGTGCCTGAATTTTTTTCATAGCAAATGGGACTTGTGGGTGGTGATAAATGTCTACTATTTACTGGTAATATAGGTAAAATTGGTTCTCTGCAATATTTTTGCACATTGCCTAGAACTAATTCCTAAAAATAAGTTTATTATCAGCTATTAGGGAAAATATTTTATTTACATATAATGGATGTTTTATTTCAGTATATTGGCATGTTTTCATGGAAAGATAGACTTATAGCAAAACTTTGAAGGTGAGGTTGCTTAAAGTACATTGCTCTGATACATACCGAGCAACTGTGAATTCTTATGCCCCCTGCCATAAAAAAAATGGTGGGGTATTATGTTATACCCTCCGAAGTTTTGAGTGTCCGTCCGATCATAGTTTCGTGTCTGCTCCATAACTCTGATACCGTTTGAGATATTTTCACGAAACTTCACAGATATGTAGAACACTATCAGACGAAGTGCAGAACATATTAACCGTAACTCTGATTTTCCTACTTTTGGAGTTGTTGCCATTTGAACATTGAACATAGCGATTTCAGTCATAGTTTCTTGTCCACTCCATCACTTCAATACCGTTTGAGATATTTCCATGAAACTTTACAGATTTGTAGAGCACCATGAGATGGCATGCAGAACATATGAACTGTAACTCTGATTTTCCTACTTTTGGAGTTGTTACCCTTTGAACATAGCTATTTCTGTCATAGTTTCATGTCCGTGCCATAACTTTGATACCGTTTGAGATATTTCCATCAAACTATACAGATATGTAGAGCACCATGAGAACATATGAACCATAACTCTGGTTTTCATACTTTTGGGGTTATTACCTTTTGAACTTTGCATATAGCTGCTGCTACCTGTTTCGTGTCCGCTCCATAACTCTGATACCATTTCAGATATTTTCATGAAACTTCACAGGTATGTAAAGCTTCATGAGACAACGTGCAGAACATATGAACCATAACTCTGATTTTGCCCTTTGAACATTGAACATAGCCATTTCGGTCATAGTTTCGTGTCCACTCCATAACTTTGATACCATTTAAGATATTTCCATGAAACTTCACAGGTATGTAGAGCACCATGAGATAACGTGCAGAACATACGAACCGTAACTCTGATTTTGCCCTTTGAACATTGAATATAGCTGCCGCTATCAGTTTTATGTCCATTCCATTACTCTGATACCATTTGAGATATTTTCACTAAATTTCACAGATATGTAGAGCACTATGAGATGACATGCAGAACATATGAACCTTAACTCTGATTTTCCTATGTCCTTTGGACATTGAACATAGCCATTTCTGTCATAGTTTCGTGTCCGCTCCATAACTTAAATGCCATTTGAGATATTTCCATGAAACTTCACAGATATGTAGAGCAGAATGAAACGACATGCAGAACATATGAACCACAACTCTGATTTTCCTACTTTTGGAGTTATTGCCCCTTGAACATTGAACATAGCCATTTCTATCATGTAGTCTGTTTGAAGCACTATATATATATCTCCTGAACCTAATGATTGATTCTGACCAACCTCCCATGGTTACATCACTAGGATAGGGGAAAACAGCATTTAGGTTTTGGTGACCTTGACCTTATTTGCAAGGGCACAGGCCCCAAAAAACTGTCAATTTGGGACCAAAGATGGCTTGTCTGCACCCAATCTCATGAATACATCAATGAAATGTGGTCTAACTTGGTACAAAATACCATTGCAATTGACCAAATACTTGACTAGATTTTGAAGACATTGACTTTAGTTTAAAGGGCACCAGCCCCCAAAAACTGAAAATGAGAATTTTAATTCTGGTTTACTTTCTTTTGGAGCCATGGGTCTTTGAACATTGAAAATAGTCATCTTAGTCATGTATTCCTGTCAACTTTATTGAGGGAAATAGTAATGGACCCTTACTCACTGTGATATGGCATTTGCTTGATGTATAATTGTAGTGGCAGGGCATCATGCAGTGCTTGCAGTTTTATTATAAAATGACCTATACATTGTTGATGGGGATGTTAAATCTCAAATCAAACAAAAACATATTATAAACAGAATCTTACACTCGTGATCATTTCATATAAAATTTATGAAAATAGCCAAAGACTTGTTTCATAAATTTTATATGAAACGACTACTCGTGTAAGATCCACTGTATATGGAGATTTCATTGTAACTTACTACCCTAGTTGTATATGTGAAAAAGGAAGAACAAGTATTTGTGATGTCTGAACTCAGTATACAGGCTCAGATGCATGTAGCATTCTTGAGCCATCGCAAGCAGAAATATGTTGTTGCACATATCTCAATCCTCTTGGTTGAACACAGGGCCTTTCTTGGATCAGTGGAAGGGAGAGGATGACTGTAGAAAAGATTTCATGATCAATCTCCACGAAAGAATGTTGCCGACCCCGGCAGGAATGGAACCCGCATCCTCCTGATCACCAGTCAGACGTGCATCCGACTGAGCTACCAAGGCCGGCTGTAAATGTCTATGCTAAATGTTGGTACCCACGTTAAATAAAGACTTTACTTACTTACTTACTTACTTACTTACTTACTTACTTACTTAAAAAAAAGAGGTTTAGCATTCATGTGTTTTTAGGAGAACTATGGTACTTGTATGATATGTCAACCCTTAAAAGTTGTATGTAAAATGAACTAGGACAAGTGAAATTGGGATATATCCCCATAGACTGATCATAGTCTTTGCCATGTGCTTTGAGGATGCCAATTGACCCTTATGATTCTTCAGGCCGACCACCAAGGCTGTATTCAGAGGGGGTTGCAGACTTGTTTGAGTGTTTACTGACGTGAATGTCAAATACACGTTTTTGTTGCCGCAGCTGAAATGATAAATCCTTGGTAACAGCTAAAGCTGCGGATAAGGAGGCAGTACCGCGGATAATTAATGGATAATTTTTCTTCATTTCTTGTTAAAAATGTATGTTGTGGGTACTTGTTGGAATCGCCTAAATGAGGTGATTCCAACAAGTACCCACAACATACGTTTTGACAGAGAAACAAGAAAAATTATCCCAAAATTATCGCAAGTTTTCCTTCTCTCTGGTGTCATAGCAGCAGCTTGAAGAAAATAGGGGACATTTTTTGATTGAATAGCTGTTTGTTATCACTTTGAAAAAAAATAATGGTTTGGATAGAACAGGATAAGGAAGACACAAAAATTTTTCTACAGATTTATTATTCTTATTATTTGTATCAAGAGGTGGATCTGGATCTACACTGTTTGCAAAGATAGTGGTGGGTGTGTTCAGCGGGATAAGTTTTAGTGCAACGAAAAGGTATCTTCAAAGTCTGACAACCAGGGACGACTGATCAGCCTGCTCGCTGTGTATGTGTGGAGCCAAACATGAGCTTTATTGATATTTGCCTGCAGGATGGACAAGGGTTGTTGAATCCACATGTTGTTGAATCCACATTGGGACAGCAAAGACCATAATCTGATGTCCCTTCTTGTGTTGCATAATTCCAGCTGACTTGGCCTCCTTTTTACCCCTACTGCACCACAGAAATATTTAGAGCAGACAACATTTACATTTTTTAAATTATCAATTCAGAGAAAATAAGGCTTGACACTACATGTGAATCGTCTGCTTAGCAGATGATTATCCCCACGCTTTTCAAAGAAAAAGTGGGGATATTGTAATTGTCTCCGTCCTCTGTACGTCCGTCCGTCCGTCTTACCGGACATCTCCTCCCTAACTTTTACAGCTAGAAACTTAAAACTTTGGGAACTGATAGGTCTTTGGTCTGAGGAGTCCATGACACTTTCGGAATTTTGATCCTACCCCTAGGGGCCAGGCCAGGGGGTGGGGTGCCCCGGGGTAAAAAATCAAAGTTTTCAGAACCTGGTCGTATGACATATCAAATCGAACGGCATAATGAGTAGAATACATAACAATCAAAATTGACCCCTAGGGTCAGGTTTGAGGTCACCAGAGGTCAAAAACTTGGATTTTCACCCCCATAACCCCCTTTTTAACGATTACCGGATAACTCCTCCTATGTCGTTTCAGATAGAAACCCCCCAGGTATTAGACTTCCTGCCTTGCCGTGGCCCTGGGGGCTCAATTCCCACTGGGCACGTTGCTGCTGTGGTCAATGTGCCCACTGGGAAGAGCTAAAGGAAGTACCACCCGTTTGCCGTGGGTGGCGTCCTGTAAACCGGAAGAAGGGATCCTGGAGGTTGAGGGTTACCTGAGGTGGCGGTGCTTCAGGTGCCCAACACGCCTCTTTGGCCTGGCTTTTCGGTGTAGACGGGTGGCCGTGCGGTCCGGCACGGTCAATCGGCTGGTCACGCCGAGCCCTAGAGATACCGCTTTGCTTTCTCTTCAACTCTTTTTGTATCTTTCCTGATACCAACCATATGCCCATTTACCTTACCCTTTTCTGTCTTTTTATCTCTAGAAGGCGGTGGCTTAACGGATCAATCGTGTAGGCATTTTGTTTATACGAGTATATCTCACGTGTATCTCTAACATCTGCGAGTTGGATAACCACTCCAGTATGGTGTTCCCTTGTAGGGCTCCACGGAGGGCGGAGAGCACTTGGGACGAAACTAGAATTTTTTTCTTATGGCTCCTGGAAAAAAACATAACCGCAAATCACCTAACCGCAAATCACCTAACCACAACGCACCTAAACGTAAAAAACAAGAAGATTCATCCGAATCGGATGAACACAGTCAACAATCGAGTCAGCAGTCAAGTCAACAATCTAGTCAGCAGTCTGCTGAACCAAATTTTGACAATGTTCCGCGTTTCTTGGTCGTTACGTCACTTGACGATACACGAACTGTATCTAGCCTTTCCCCCTTCGTCATCGAGAAAAGTATTCTCTCCATTGCCGGACACCCTAAGAGTATAAAACAACTCAAATCGGGTGATCTTCTCTTGGAAGTCGAGAAAAAACAGCAAGTGGTAAGCCTGCTAAACACCAACAAACTCTTTGATCTAAAAGTTAAAGTCGCTTTACATAACACGCTCAATTCATCTAAGGGAGTGATTCGCAGTCCAGAACTGCGTCCTTGCTCAGATGAAGAGATAGTCGATAACCTTAAGGATCAGGGAGTTGTTGGTGTTCGTAACATTCAAGTTCGTAGAAATGGTGTACTAAAACCAACAGCAACTTATGTGTTGACTTTTAATACACCAATTCTACCCAAGAAAATCAAAGTAGCATATCTTTCCATTAACGTAGAGGTATACATCCCAAACCCTCTTAGATGTTACTCTTGTCAGGCTTTTGGCCATCACGAAAGCAGATGTCAGAGAAAAAAACTCTGTCCTAATTGTGGTGAAGAAAAGCATGTTGATAATCACCTCAACTGCAAAAATGAACCCAAATGCGTAAATTGTGATGGCAAACATGCTGTTTTCTCCCGAGACTGTCCGGCGTGGAAAAAAGAAAAAGAAATACTTACCGTCAAATACCAAAGGGGGATAACATTCCCAGAAGCGCGGAAGATTGTCGAAGAGCGATACATAACACCAACCACCAGTTTCGCCAGCATCACAAAGGGTGCTGGTGTAAAATGTACCAGCTCCGCAACACAGACTGCTGAATCATACATTGCTGAACTGAAAAAGTCTGGTGCATGGAGTAAATCCACTCCAGCACCACAAAGTTCAACCAATTTATCAAAAGGCGCAATCCAGGTTGCTTCGGATCGGTCGACAGCGACCGTACCGAAGCCAGCGCCGAATGTAAAAGAGAAACCCGACCCAGGTCGAACTAATAAGGGGTCGCAAGATCCGATAAAAAAACATCAATTGTCTCAAAGACAAACAGACAGACAACGTAAAATGGAAAGAGACAATATAAAATTTCAGAACAGATTCGGATCTTTGAGTGACAGTGATATGGAGTTGACTGAAACTCCATCATCACCAAGTGGCAATAACAGATCGAGGTCTGCCACACCACGAGCTGGTGGTAGCAGATCTATATCACCAATTGCACCTCCATAATAGTTTCTAGTCTTTAAATATCTCTCCTTAAAATGGATTTAAAACACAAAATAATACAATGGAATTGTCGAGGTCTTAAATCAAATTATAATGAACTCTTATTATTTATTTCGCTACTAACCCCATCGGTGTTTTGTTTGCAAGAAACTTTTTTAAAAACTGATGACAACATAGATGTCAGGGGTTTCAATACATACAACTATATCTATTCTGATGGTAACAAACCATCTGGTGGCAGCTCAATTTTTGTTAAATCATGTTTACCACAAAGAGAGATCAAATTAAAAACCGACCTTCAAGCTGTAGCAGTATCGGTTTCTCTGGATAAAGAAACTACAGTTTGCTCTCTATATATCCCACCCTCATTTTCTTTAAAGCCCGAACATCTTGACTCATTGCTGAGTCAACTTCCATCGCCATATCTTTTAGTTGGCGACTTCAATGGTCACAATATTCTATGGGGCTGTAAAGATGTCAATAACAGAGGAGCACTTGTCGAAGATTTTATTGCAAAGAACGATCTTTGCTTGATGAATGATAAATCTTATACTTACCTTCACCCTGCGACAGGTCATTTGTCTTCTTTAGATCTCTCTTTGTGTCACCCATCTCTCTTCTTGGACTATGACTGGTCTGTTCATGATGATCAGTGCGGAAGTGATCACTTTCCTGTTATAATAGAGAGCGTAAACGAACCAGATGAAGACTGTAACCAGAAATGGAAAATGAATAAAGCCGACTGGGAATTATTCCATAATTTATGTGAAGAAGAGTTATCAGTTGATCACTTAAATGAATCATCTGACATTGTTTCTGATTTCACAGATACACTTATTAACATATCAGAACAATGCATTCCAAAGACCTCCACAAATACTAAGAAAAGCAAGCCTTGGTTTAATAATGACTGTAAAGAAGCTATTAAAAAGCGTAAACAGGCTCTAAATAAGTTCTGCAAAAATCCCACTTCAGAAAAGCTCAACGACGTAAAAGTTTTTAGAGCTAAAGCTCGGCGAACAATCCGAGCTTCCAAACGAAAGTCATGGAGAGAATATGTCTCCAAATTGAACTATAAAACCCCCATTAAAAAGGTTTGGGATATGGTACGAAAAATTTCAGGAAAAACAAAGTCTTCTAGTTTTACACATTTAAATACTGAATTTGACACAATAGCTTCAACAAAAAAAGATATTTCAGATACTCTTGGTCACACATTTTTGAGAAATTCATCATCGCGTAATTATTCTGACACTTTTAGAAATTTCAAAAAGGACCAGGAGAAAAGAAAACTTAACTTCAAATCCCTTAATCACGAAGAATACAACACACCATTTAACTTATCCGAACTCGTTGAAGCCATTGAAAAATCACATGATACGGCAACCGGCCCCGATGAAATTCATTATCAGATGCTTAAGCATCTGCCAAAAAGTTCTCTTACAACACTTTTAGATATCTTTAATAATATTTGGGAAACGGGGGTCTGTCCTGAGAGTTGGCGTGTAGCTACAGTTGTACCAATTCCGAAACCAGGGAAAGATCATGCAGAACCTACAAATTATCGTCCGATAGCTTTGACAAGTTGTTTGTGTAAAACATTGGAGAGAATGATAAACAAGAGATTAGTCTGGTACTTAGAGTCCAACAACCTCATTTCAGAATATCAATCGGGCTTTCGTTCGGAACGTAGTACCAATGACAATTTAATAAGACTAGAAACATTTATACGAGATGCTTTTATTAACAAAGAACACGTAGTGGCTGTCTTTTTCGACTTGGAGAAAGCATATGATACAACATGGCGTTATGGAATATTGAAAGATCTACATAACATTGGCTTAAGAGGAAAACTTCCCAGTTTTATTGAAAGCTTTTTAGGGGAGCGCATGTTTCAGGTGCGTGTGGGGTCTACCCTGTCAGATTTCTATGATCAAGAACAGGGTGTCCCACAGGGTAGTATTCTTTCAACTACGCTATTTAACATCAAAATAAACAATATTGTACAATGTTTGGACGACAAAACTGATTGTTCATTGTATGTTGATGATTTTTGTATATGTTACCGTTCAAAAAATATGAAAACAATTGAACGAAAGTTACAACAAAATTTAAAAAGAATAGAAGAATGGACTGATAAAAATGGTTTCAAGTTCTCCAAGTCGAAAACACAGTGTGTTCATTTTTGTAAACTACGGAAGAAACACGAACATCCTTCCCTGTTTTTATACGGATCACAAATTCCTGTTGTTGAAGAAGCCAAATTTCTTGGGGTCATATTTGATCAAAAGTTATCTTTTATTCCACATATTAAATATCTTAAAGCGAAATGCTTAAAAGCTTTGAATCTTTTGAAAGTTTTAGCTCATACAAGTTGGGGAGCAGATCGGTATACTTTATTACATCTTTACCGGTCTTTAATAAGATCTAAATTAGATTATGGGTCTGTTGTTTATGGTTCTGCCAGAAAGTCCTATTTAAAATCCTTGGATACTATCCATCACCAAGGCCTTCGTCTGGCCATGGGAGCCTTCCGTACTTCTCCCGTATTAAGCCTTTATGTAGAAGCAGGTGAACCATCTTTAACTTCGCGCAGAGAGAAACTTTCTCTTCAGTATGCTATCAGACTTGCTGCAAATCCATCTAACCCGGCATCCAAAATTTCATTTCGACCTCAATTTGTAGATAAGTATGAAACAAAACCCACAGCAATCAAACCTTTTGGATTACGTATTTTACCACTGCTGGAAAATTCAGGTATCGACCTTAAAAATATTCAAAAACATGAAACCGCCGAAGTTCCATCTTGGTGTATTAAACAACCTTCTATTCTGTTCGACTTACATGATGGAAAAAAATCCGAATCAAATCCAATACTTCTCAAACAAAACTTTCAGGTACTGCAGTCACGTTACAATGATTACCAGCAAGTCTATACTGATGGTTCCAAAGAAGGAGATAAAGTTGGCTGTGCGTATGTTTCTAAAGATACGCACAAAACCATGCGCCTTCCAGATGGTTCATCTATTTTTACAGCTGAAGCCAAAGCAATAGACCTAGCTTTAGATTTTATCAGTTCTTCAACAATTCAAAAAGCAATTATATTTTCGGATTCACTTTCTGTGCTTAAGGCTTTAGACCATTCATCATCTAAAAATCCTCAAATTCAAAAATTGATCGAAAAACATCATGAAATTTCTAAAACACAACAAATCTTGTTTTGTTGGCTTCCGAGCCATATTAGCATTGTCGGCAATGAATATGCTGACAAGAAAGCAAAGGAATCGCTCAATCTTGATCCATCTGTTTTTAAAATTCCTTTTAACAATTTTAAACCATTTATCAACAGATACATCTTGTCGGAATGGCAAGGCGAATGGGACCGTGCAATAAATAACAAACTCCATGCCATTAAACCTGTCGTTAGTACAAAATGCTCTCCTCCACAGTTTTCCAGAAAAGAGGACGTAGTATTAACACGACTGCGCATCGGCCATACTAGAGTTACTCATTCTTATATTTTTAATGGTGATGATCAGCCTTCTTGTGTAGGTTGTGATCAGCCATTCACTGTGAAACATATCTTAATTGACTGTGTTGACTTTTCACCCACACGTATTTTATATTTCAAAGCTGACACTTTGCAACAACTGTTTCGAGATGTACCTGTTGATAATATTATTTTATTCTTAAAAGAAATTGGACTTTTTCATAAGATTTAACTGTTTCAGATTTTTATACATTATCATTCTGACTTTTTACTTTTAATATCATCATAATTATTCATACCGTTTAACCATCAACCGTTTGACGCTTATGACCCACAAAGAGGGTTGACGCGTCGTTAAACACGAAATCATCATCATCATCATCATCATCAGATAGAAACATGAAACTTTGGGAAATGATAGGTCCTTGGTCTGAGGAGTGCATGACACTTTCGGAATTTTGATCTTAAGATTGGGTGGGAGTTGCAATTGAGAACTTATATAGTGGCGTATCTTTAAAAAAGCGTGGGGATATGGGATGGCGTGCCATCGACTGCGCGATTCTACTTCACATTAATGTCAAGCCTTATTTTCTCTGATGAATAAAAAAACAAACACTACACATGTATTTGAAATTGACGTCAGTAAATGTAGTGATTGCCAGTTTAAGGGTTTAACCCATAAAATGCCAATCACGACGATTGTCGTCTGCTTTGCCGTCTGCCGGTTACCTTGAAAGTAATTTATTGCAAACAGTGTGGACCCAGATCAGACTGCTCCTGTAGGAGCAGTCTGATCTGAGCTCACACTGTTTGCCTGTATGCAAAATTATTTTTAAAAAGTTTGCAAAAAAAAAAAAAAAATAAACAATTCAGCAGACGACATAAGCAGATGACATTTTCAGATGTAGTTTTTCTTGGTGTCTAAAGGGTTAAAGTGCAAGCAGTATCCGTTACTTATATACAGTTTTTTCTGCCTTAGTTCAAGGGTTGAAAACAGAAGTAATATCTGTTACTTTTTTGTGTGCTTGACCTACAGATAGTTATGACCTTTAAGATAGTTATGGTAACAGGACATAAGTAATTTTCATTAATTACCTGCTTCTGTAGCAGATGTCAGTGTGTATACAGTGCTTCCAGAAAATTTTGCTCTTGGTGTTTTCTATCCAGCTGAAACCAGTCATATGTTGCCACCTACCCATCCATCCAACCATCCATCCATCTGTCAGTCCATCTGTCCATCCATCTCTCCCTCTGCCCATAAATCCATCAATCTATCCAGTCATCTGTTACCATCCATCTAGTCATCCATCTGTACATCTGTCTGTCCATCTATCCATCTGTCCCACCCATCCATCCATCTGTCCCACCCATCCATCCATCCAACAATCTGTTGCCATCCATCCATCCATCTTTTCATCCATCCATCCATAAACTGTGTTATACAGATGCCATAAAGTATCTATCTATCTATCTATCTATCTATCTATCTATCTATCTATCTATCTATCTATCTATCTATCTATCTATCTATCTATCTATCTATCTATCTATCTATCTATCTATCTATCTATCTATCTATCTATCTATCTATCTATCTATCTATCTATCTATCTATCTATCTATCTATCTATCTATCTATCTATCTATCTATCTATCTATCTATCTATCTATCTATCTATCTATCTATCTATCTATCTATCTATCTATCTATCTATCTATCTATCTATCTATCTATCTATCTATCTATCTATCTATCTATCTATCTATCTATCTATCTATCTATCTATCTATCTATCTATCTATCTATCTATCTATCTATCTATCTATCTATCTATCTATCTATCTATCTATCTATCTATCTATCTATCTATCTATCTATCTATCTATCTATCTATCTATCTATCTATCTATCTATCTATCTATCTATCTATCTATCTATCTATCTATCTATCTATCTATCTATCTATCTATCTATCTATCTATCTATCTATCTATCTATCTATCTATCTATCTATCTATCTATCTATCTATCTATCTATCTATCTATCTATCTATCTATCTATCTATCTATCTATCTATCTATCTATCTATCTATCTATAGTAAGTAAGTAAGTAAGTAAGTAAGTAAAGACTTTATTTAGTGAGGGTAACAACATTTAGCACATACAAAAATACATGTAATAGCTAATCTTCCATGAGGCCCTCAGTATAATACAATTATTTACACAGAAACATAAATATAAACAAGTTCATAGAGAAAAAAACAAAAAACGAAAACATACAAAATATTATGTGATTGTTTGATGTTGGAACCCTTTAAATACCTTCCACAACAATGTGTTACCTTACCGAAACGAAAAGCAAGATTTTCTCTGATGATTTACTGTAACTGTACAAATCCATCCACTAATGTTCACTGATTTTGTGATCAGCAAGAGGAGAAATGTGTAAATGGGTGAATATGCACAAAACTAGGAAAATGTGAAAACCCATACACACAAAAGTAAGCACAATTACAGTAATGTGTAGGAATGGCATATGAATATATAGTCATGCATATGCAGTTTAGATTCAGCATCAAACAAGCACATTTATAAACGGTGACAAAAACATATTAAAAAAAAAAAAAAAAAAGAGAAAAAAAAAAAAGACCATAATAAAACCCTAGAGAGAAAAAAAAAAATCTTTTAATGAAGAAGCCATTTCAAACATCTGTTGTGAAATGAATCTAGGGACGGTGCTTTTTTGATTTCCTCAGGCAGACTGTTCCACACTAGACATCCAGAGTATCTCATACTATGCTTGAAATATTCAGTTCTAGGCTTGGGTGGGACAAAACATCCAGCAGAAGATGAACGCAGGTGTACACTGGTATTGATATTACTTCTTAGAGTGTAATTTTCAGAAATATATGCTGGGGCTGTATTGTTATAGACTTTAAACATAAACTTGGCTTTTCTTAAATACAGTCTATCATATATGGACAGAATCTTCAAGGAGTTCATAGCTTCATCAGAGTCATCGACATTATAATCAAGAATTACCTTACATGCACGTTTTTGTAACCTATATATTTTAAGTTTGTTGGATTCTGAAGAATTTCCCCAAACAATATTACAAAAATCAATATGTGGTTGTATGTATGACTTGTAAAATTGAACTCTGTGATCTTGGGATAAGAATTTTTTAATTTTTGAGAGAAGCCAAATGCTTGAAGTGATTTTTTTAGTTAAATGTTTTACGTGATCAGTCCAAGACAGATTGTTATCAACAAATACACCTAAAATTTTTTCATTTGAAATCATATTAAGAGATTCATTATTATAGTTTAGATCAAGGTTATCTCTATTGAGTCTTTGTCGTTTCCTGTTTGATGTGACAACCATAACTTTCGTTTTTGATGAATTAAGAATCATACCATTACTTCTGCACCATATGTGTAGATAATTCAGTGCATACTGAAGGTTGTATTCAATCTGTTCCATGGAATCCTGTACGTCATATAGAGTTGTGTCATCGGCGTAAAGATCGGTATAAATATCACTGGTGTATAAAGGTAAATCATTAATAAAAAGCAAAAATAAAAGAGGCCCTAATATAGAGCCCTGGGGAACCCCACATGAGATTGGCTTAAAATCTGATCTACTGTTATTGATTACCACTTGCTGTTTTCTGTTATTAAGATAAGTATTGAACCAAAGGAGAGCTGCATCATTCATGCCATACAGTTTGAGTTTGTTCATTAAAATTTGATGATCTACAAGATCAAAAGCTTTTTTAAAATCAACTAATACTACCCCAACTAGTTTACCAATGTCGATAGCATTCAGCCATGAGTCAATCATATTAGTAAGAGCAGTTTCGCATGAGTGCTGTGTTCGAAAGCCTGATTGTGTTTTATGCAATAAATTATGCTCATGTAGGAAATCAGAGAGACTGTCATGCACATGCTTTTCAAGAACTTTTGATAGGACAGGAAGAATTGATATGGGACGATAGTTATTTATTTCATCAAGGGGACCATTTTTATAAAGGGGAGTTACTTTAGCTTCTTTCCATTTACTTGGGAAAACTGAACTAGTTATACTGTGGTTGCAAATAAAAGTTACTTCTTCGGCAATATATGGGGCAGAAAATTTTAAAAGGCGTGGTCCTATCATATCTATACCTGTAGCTTTACTGATGTCGATGTTGGTGAGAAATTTCAGAACCTTTTCTTTTGGAATTAATGGGATCGCAAATTTTGTATCTTTGGGAAGCTTGCTATGACAAAACTGCTTTAGTTTATCATGGCCTGTATCTGTCACAGGTTCTTTTAATTTGGCTGCAATATTTACGAAAAAGTCATTAAACTCATTTGCCATACTTGTTGAATCTTCTATGAGGTCATCACCAACTTTAACCGAACCTATAGTGGATTGTTGTTGTAGCCCTTTGCCAGCCCCTACTTCTTTAAATATTTTATAAATGCTACCTGGCCTTCCTTTATTTTCATCAATGAAGGTTTGGTACTGAACTTTTTTAGCAGAATTAATAAGTTTGGTAACCTTATTTCTCCAGAATTTATATTCGTCTTCATTTCCTATGGATTTGTGACGATCTCTGCATTTCATAGCATCAATAATCTCTGGAGACAACCATTGTGGTTGATTTTTGTGTTTAACTCGGTGTTGTTTCAATGGTACATGTTTGTCGACTACCTGCAAGAAGAGGTCCAACCATGCCTCAATTACATCATCTGTGTCATCAAACAATTTAATTGTATCCCATGGAACAGATTGCAGATCTTCAACAAACTTAGCTTCATTAAAGTTTTTAAAACTTCGATAAGATATTGTAAAATGATTTGCTTTTTTAGGCTGGACATGCATTTTTCGAGTCATAAATATTGGGAAATGATCACTGAGGCCTATCTTGGGTATAATTAAGGAATTTACATTTTCTGGACAGTTTGAATAAATATGGTCGATCAGAGTTCTTGAATCATTTGTTATTCTGGTTGCCTCAGAAACTAACTGTGTTAAGCCAAAAGGTTCCATATAATCAGTCCAGGCATTTTTAATTTGGTTATTTAAAAGATCTCTATTGATATCGCCCATTAGGTATATTTCCATGTTTTCCTTTAAAACTTTTTCAATGCATTCTTCAAAAATAGCATTCCATTCAACAGTAGCATTTGGGGGTCTGTAAATATTACCTATTAAAAATGACTTGCTCTTAACTGGTTTAATTTCAAGCCAGATACATTCAAGACTCTCATGTTCTAGATCATTCCTTCTCTTAGTGCAGATGTTACCTTTAACATAAACTACAATACCTCCACCTGAGTTAATTACTCTGTCCTTCCTAAAGGGCTTTTGGAAGCCATTAATTTCAAAGGCTGAGTCTGGATGAATGCCATTTAGTTTTGTCTCACTCAAGCCTAAGACATGAATTTGGTTGCTTTCAGACTCTAGTAATAGACGTACCTGGTCAATTTTGTTGCTTATACCTTGAATATTGATATGGCCCATTCGGAAGCCTTTACTTTTTAAACCTAAGTCCAGAAGGTTATTTGAATGGGACTCATTAGATATATCTGATATACTGTGTATTGAAATTGACCTGTTATCAGACACCTGAGTAGGAAAACAACAAGAACCCTGATCACTACCTGGAGATAAAGAGCTATCAGAGCAATGGAAATGAGAGTCTTTCTCACTAGGGGTCTGATTAGTCAATGAAATATCAGCACCTGAAAATGAAGCACTATTTGTACAAGTATCATTGCTTGACACAGATAATTCTGTGTTATCATATTCTACAAAGTTGGGCCTCATGGATCTATCAATAATTAAATTATCATCATTGGTATAGGTTAAAGATACCATATTTACTGTCTCTGGTAAGGGGATATTTTGAGTATCTGTAATTTGATTATAATCATTATATCCAGTCATGGATGAATCAAAAGTGATATTGTCACATACACACATAGTAAATTCGCATTCATCACAGATATAACTAAGAACTGAAAACCTATTCAATAACTGTAAAGATTGTTCCTTGAATATATCGGGGGAAAAATTAGAGGCATCTTTGCCGAGTTCCTATGCTTTCTGAAGACAGCGTCCCGATTTATGTCCTAGGAAATTGCAGTGAAAACACCTTAACTGCTGTTTATGTTTGCAATCTCTGGTTTCATGGTTGCTTTCACCACATTTATAGCACACGTTTATGGATTCAGGATGCGAGTCTTGATAACGTCTGTGCCTGACTTGTATATTTTGCCTTCCACTGGGGCGAGGTTGCTGATGTTGATGGTGTTGTGGGTGCTGCTGCTGAGATCTGTTGCCCTGGTGCCCGACTTGTTTATTTTGCCTTCCACTGGGGTGAGGTTGCTGATGTTGATGGTGTTGTGGGTGCTGCTGCTGAGATCTGTTGCCCTGGTGCATACCAAAAGTACACTTGGAAAAGTCTGTTGCTATGACAACTTCTTTATTTATGGTTCCTAGTAAGCGCCTGACACCTGACCCGGAAAGGTGTATGCAGTCTGTCCCAAAATACCCTTTAATTATGTTACCACGCCTGTCGTGGAAGGCTTTGTCCACATCAATTAAACACACACCATGGTGTTGAGCCAAGGTCCGTATAATGTTGTTCATCTCTGTTGTACTTGTGTCACCCCTGGGACAGGAGTTGCAAAGAACAATTTCACACCTATTGTTTGCTTCTTTCATGTATACAATCAACTGATCATATAGTTCTTCAAAATATTCAATATCTAATCCTGCTGAGGCATCATTTCCACCTACGTAAATGATAATGTGAGAAAATTTTTTTATATCATAAACTTTAATTTGTGTGGTAATTTTCTCAATATTTCCACCCGGAATCCCATTTTTGATTACATTAGGCATTAGCCCTTTGGGGTTGACCTTCGAAATCAGAGAATCACCAATTAATAGAATTTGTTGAGGGTGAGTGTGTTTTGTCCTCGGCGCTGGTCTGGTATTACCGGTAGGTTGTTCTGACTGTCTCTGGGCAGAATGTGGTCGTTGTCCTGTTTCATTTGTAGGACTCCTTGGTGTTGATGTCCTGACAACATCGCTATATTGTCTTGATTGTGGATCTGGCAGTGCTGATGCTGGACTTGAGGATATACTGGCTAGTCTATTTGGAGTTCTAGCCATGCCGTCATCTTGATTAGCATTCGAGATCTGATCCTGAAGCTTTTCTTGAAACACTTCTGCATTTACTATTTCTTCCCCTGTGGACTGGGGCAGAAGCAGTGAGCTCGCATTTGTTTGGTCAACAGTTCTGTATAAGGACTGGTTGACACTTTGCTGATGCAGGTCATTAACTTGCTTGGAAAGGTCTGTTATTTGTCTCTGCAGAGCTGAGATCATGTTCATCATAGTGAGGATGTGTCTCATTACTGGTGAGTCGCGTAGGTGAGCAAAGTCCATCAGCTGTCCTGGTTGCTGTGCTACAGGCCCAGCAGGGGGCTGAGTTTCAGATTCCTCTGTTGTCTCATTAATTAATAAGTCATTATCTTCAGGATTCTGTGTTGTGTTCTGGCTGGTGGATATGGTTTCATTGACCATAGCTGTGTCCAACATTGTATTAGTGTCATGTACATAGGCCCTGAATAAATTTTCTGCCAGCTTTTTAAAAGTTGTTTCTTTCCAGATAGTATGTCCTGGTCCACTGGCACATATTGACATGACACTCCTATCTATACTAAGAAAGCATCTGTTCTTGCCCACATAAGTTCTCAACTGGAATTTTCTTGTTTCATCAGAGGGAAAACTAAACTCTTTTCTTAACACAGCTAGAATATTGTTATATAGCACTTTGTGATAAAACAGGATAGTTGTAGTGTCCTGTAGAGGCATCATGTGGTAGAAAATGCCTTGGAAAGGGTCATAGGCATGGTCGTTAGATGAAAGGTCACCAGCAGTAAACCCAGAAAAATCCTCCATAGTAGTTAGGCTGTCAGAAATTACCATGCTATTTCTAACAGTAGAAGCAGTTGAGCTCACAGAATCTTCCATTCTTGTTAACATATTGTTGGCTATAAGGTACCTTTTCAACAGTCAGCCATTACTCCATTTTCAGAAGATAAGATACTTTGTGTAGTGTAACTACAGGGGGTCCAGTATGGAACAAAGTGATGATTTAAAATATATCCAATATTTTCTGATTTATACACTTTTTCACATCAAAGATGTTATCAAAATAATCCTTGTGTCTAGATCTTTCTTTACATATAAAATTTAACACATTAATCCTTGATTTCACTCTTTTAATTTTGAATTTTCTTCTGCCACATTAATCATGCTTCCTCACTCTGGTGGTGATCTTATAAAAACCTCTCTATCTATCTATCTATCTATCTATCTATCTATCTATCTATCTATCTATCTATCTATCTATCTATCTATCTATCTATCTATCTATCTATCTATCTATCTATCTATCTATCTATCTATCTATCTATCTATCTATCTATCTATCTATCTATCTATCTATCTATCTATCTATCTATCTATCTATCTATCTATCTACACTGTATCTTCGAATACTGCCTTTGCAGTGGGCATTTTCGGCAGGTGTACAGAATCCAGAATTGCAGGATGAACGTCTACACAGTAACCATATAGTTACGGTAGGGATCTTTAACCTGCACAGGGGATGGTTCTCCCTGCACAGAGGGCCTCCAGTTGATCTGAAGGACAGTGCACTCTATGGCATTCATCCCTGCAAATGATGTCAGTGGAGCGTGTTCGGACAACAAATTTTATCACCGCTGCCGGGGATCGAACCCGGGACTTCTAGTATCAGAGGCAAGTGCACTAACTACTGAGCTATCGCACTGTCAATCCTGTCTGTACTCCATCCATCCATCTATCCATCCATCCATCCATCCTGCCATCCATAATGAAATAAACATTAAAAGTGTTTGAGGCCATGACTTGCTGGTCTGATGTAACAAATGCAGATCTAACAAGGCTCAATTTCATTATCCCGCTTAAGACGGGAAGCGGGACATCGGAAACAGTGCAGGCCCTGATCAGACGCCGCAAAATGCGGCGTCTGATCAGGGCCTTCACTGTTTGCAAAAAAGACAGCCATTTTCTTTTTTGCATTTCAATCTGACACCCCTTGATTTTGAAATGGACTGCTGCTATATAGAGCGAAGGAAGATTCCATTCAGGGCAAAATGGGTGAATGCTTAGAGAATTCGATAACCTTGACTTTGCTGGAAATCAATGATAATACAATACTACACTAATGTGTCATGGATTCTGTAGGCAAGTTGATTGCCATTAATATCTTGTTTTATCTTGTTTACAAATAAAAGAGATGCTTCTGTAGACTTGGCAGTTCAGGAGTTTGATTTTGGTTGTTTGATTTGAGGTTAAACGTCCCCTTCAACACTGTAAAGGTCATTTTGGAGACGTTGCTTGCAATTTTGTGGGGTTTTTACCCAACATTGAGATGAAATGACATCTCAAGCCCTGCCGCCCAATGAAACCAATAGGGTTTATAAGCATGGACGGGCCGACTCGCACCGCTTTGCCTGGGCAGGCTTAGATCCCCTAAGCGGTTTACCGGTACTTGTGTGAGGGTCGGTTTCAGCTCTGCATGGAAGCATCATGCAGCCCATCTATTTCTTCAAGCCCCGATGGGTGGGGGCCAGTTAAGGAGTTTGAAACTCTTACAGTTTCACACCCATTTAACCCTTTTTGTACCAAATGGAATCTTCCTTCATATATATAGCAGGAGTCTATTTCAAAATTTAGGGGTGTCAGGTTGTGTTTTCATCAAAATTTATTCGGGAAATGGCTGAACATTTTGCAAACAGTGTAGGCCCTGATCAGATGCCGCATTCTGCGCCTTCTGATCTGGGTCTGCACTGTTTGCCAAGGTACCCATTTAGGGGTTTCTGGTACTGAATGGGATAAAAGGATGTCAGGCCTATTTTTTCGGTTTTATTCTATTTTTGAAGGAAAATTCTGTTAGCAAATAGTACCAGCCCTGATTAGACGCAGCATTCTGCGGCATCTTATCTGGGCCAACACTGTTTGCCAACGGTATCCCTTAAGTGGTTTCCCGCATGAAATGGGGTAATATTATGCTGATATTGTGGGTTTAGAACTAGCTTAGAGTAGATAAAAATTTGAGATATTTTTCTTATTTCTGCTCCAAACAGGGAATGTGAGCATTCGTTATAACAGCCTCGCTGAGGTGATTCTTACGGGTACCCACAATCTTTTTCTTTGGCATTAAAGGAAAACAAGATTGGGAGTGCTCATTAGAGTGAGTGAGTGTTTGAGTTTTACGTCTCACCAACAGCTTAGGTCATACGGGGACGGGACCTTGGTTTAATGACTCATCCGAAAGTCTGGAGAATCCCGAGATCAAGTGCCCATTATATTGTAAGGGGTAGTTGATATAGAAAATGTTACCTTGTCGGGCGATTTTGCATTGTGGGCTGCTCCCTATAAACAGCCTTTTAATTTAAACTAGAATGCTATTAAACTATTAATTTAGACATAGAAAGTGGCACTTTTTTTTTTCAAAGAAATTTTTGTGCATTATGCAGTGCTTTTTTGGTGCTGCCATTGAAAATTCAAGAATACATATACTGTGGTGTGCCTGGCACAGGGTTTGCAGATCAGTCTGTGCCTGGCACGGGGTTAGCAGCTATAATTTTGTACCTGGCACAGGGTTAGCTGCTAACCCTTTGCCAGGCACAGACTTAGCTGCAAACCCCGCGCCAGGCACACCACAGTATATGTATTCTTGACCTTTTCAATGGCAGCACCAAAAATGCACTGAATAATGCACAAAATTTTCTTTGAAAAAAAAGGGCCACTTTCTATGTCTGAAAATACATTCTAGTTAAAATTAATATGCTGTTTATAATACATTAGTTTTTTGTGGGGTTTTTTTCAGTGCAAATAAGCTAAAGACAAAGACTAGCTTTCCAATTTAACCCATTGTATACTAGTGGACTCTTCCATTGCTATATGTTGGACAATTCCATTCATCATATGAGCCCCGCCAAGCGAATTTGTGTCTTTGAGCATTCCATCATGACATATTGTTACTGCGCATGCCCAGCCGTTCAGAGGGGACAGTGATATGGCTTTCTGTCTGAAGGTTCCTCTTGATTCACTGCTTGTATGAGCGAGCAGCGAAGGTTCTGGCGAGACTGCCCGCATGCGCAGGCTGGCCTGAACCTTCGCTGCTCGCATAGGCGATAAGTACCAAAAATCACTTGACGGGGCCCATATAAGGGGTGTCAGGCCTATTTTTTCATTTTCATTCCATTTTTGACGGAAAATTCTGTTAGCAAATAGCGCAGACCCTGATCAGACGCCGCGATCTGCGGCGCCCGATCATGATCTGGGCCTGCACTATTTGCCAAGGTAGCCCTTAAGGGGTTTCACCACATACAATGGGTTAACCCCTCTTCTTGCTGTTCATGACAACGCCTATTTTTGCAAACAGTGTAGATCCAGATCAGATGGCTTCTGAAGAAGCCATCTGATCAGGATCTACACTGTTTGGCATTCAGTTTATGAATTTGTAGCAATAAATTACATCAAGTAATTTGATTGGTTTATAGACAGAAATGGGAGTGGCTTAAATGAATATTCAGCAAAATAAGGGTTAAAGGGTGCAACCCAAAATATGTGCAGACATATTGTCCATTGTTGGACAGTGTCCGTCCGAGAATTTTATGGGGTGAACCCCACAATGATAGCCCGCCTTTGGAAGGAAAATATAGATCATGCTTGTTTAACCCACTTTAAAGGTGCCCCCCCCCCCCCCCCCAGATGGGCATCGGTGGCCTAGTGGATAAGAGTATACCACAAACTCTTTATAACACTATTAATGGGGCCCAAAGCAGAAACCATGTTAGTTAAACCGTGTTATATCCAAACAAAAATGTGTAGATTATATAGAAAAATGACCATTTATGGTCATTTTTCTATATAATCTACACATTTTTGGGATCCATCTTGAAATTGTGATCCAAACCATGTTCTAATGAACTGTGTTTTAACGAGGTCATGGTGTACTGACTCTTAATCATTAGGTCTTTCACTGCTGTGGCTTCGAGCTTGGCTCAGTTCACATGTGGGATGCCAAGTTCTGCAATGGAAGGTGAGATGATTTTTCTCTAGGTATTCTGTTTTTTTTATGCCCGCCTCTGATTAATGATCAGCTCGATATAAGTGAAATAATCTTGAAAGGGGAATGAAATTATCTTGAAATGGCCATAAACCATAAAAAGATACCCCCCAAGCTTATTTCGACACACCTAAACACAGTTACTTTATGAAACACCTAAACACAGTTACTTTATGACACACCTAAACACAGTTACTTTATTACAGGGATGTAAGTCTTCACCTAAGAAATTATTGGGTGCAAATATTATGGATTGGAACACAAAATGCTCAGAGTTATTGCCCTTTGAACAATGAACATAGCCATTTCTCTCATGTCTGCTCAATAACTCTGGCATCATTAGAGATATTTCCATGAAACTTTATACAAATGTGAAGCACCATGAGATGACATACAGCATATATGAATTATTACTCTGGTTTGCCATTTTTTGTAGTTATTGCCCTTTAAACATTGAACATAGCCATTTCTACCTTGTACTCATGTCTGCGGCTGAAAGAGATATTTTCATGAAATCTCTCACAAAAGTAAAGGACTTTTAGACAATGTGCAAAACACAAGAACTGTAACCTACTACTTCTGGAGTTATGTCCCTTTGAAATATTAAATCTTGAAAATAGCCATTTCTGTCAATACACACATGCAGTTTACTTGTGTTGCTTTGTATGTTGGATTTTGATGAAACTTCACACAAATGTAAAGCATAGTGAGTTGAGATCCAGAACACATGCTGGCCTGTATACTCAATCTTGGAAAAACGAGTCTAGTCTTAACCCTTGTCCTGCTGAATATTCATATATGCCACACCCACTACCGATTATCAACCAATTAGATTACCTGTAGCAAATTATTACAACAAATTCACAATCTGAATGACAAACAACGTAGATCCTGATCAGATGGCTCCTTCAGAAGCCATCTGATCTGGATCTTCATTGTTTCAAAGAAAAGGCATATCCGGACTCAGCAAATCATTGGGTTAACCCTTGTCTCGCTGAACATGACAACCCCTACCTTTGCAAACAGTGTGGATTCAGATCAGATTGCTTCTTCAAAAGCCATCTGATCCGGATCCGATCTACACTGTTAGTCATTCAGTTTGCAAATTTGAATGACTACATTATATCAAGTGATTTGATTGGTTGATAGTTAGAAATGGGTTTGGCTACATTACGAAAACACACCTATACAAATACATTGACTATTTTACCGCTGAAAAATCGATAGTTTAATGATGAAAAATTGTGATATTTTTCTAATTTCTGCTCAAAATATAGATCGTGGATACTCGTTAGAACCGCCTCATCGAGGCGGTTCTAAAGAGTACCCACAATCTATATTTTAGAGAAATATAGATCGTGGATACTTGTTAGAACCGCCTCATCGAGGCGGTTCTCACAATCTTTATTTTAGAGCAGAAATAAAAAAATAAGGTTTTCCCCTGTAAACCCCAGTTTTACTATATAAAAGTGGGGTTCATGGGGGTCAAAATTTATATTGTACCCACAATCTATATTTTAAAGCAGAAATAAGAAAAATAAGGTTTTCCCCTGTAAACACCAGTTTTACTATATAAAAGTTGGGTTCAAGGGGGTCAAAATTATATAGGCGTGTTTTTGTGATGAAATAAATTTATTCAGCAGGATAGGGATTATAGTAGAGAATTTGCTCCTGAGGAGTGACTTTTGTTGACTGTGCGTTGAGGTTGAACCTTCTGGATCATTTCGTTTCATATCACAGAGAAAAGTAGAAAAGAGATAGAAGAGATATATTGAAAGAGAGGGGCAGTGGAGAAAGTTGAAAATGAATGAAACTGAAGAAATGTTGACAAGGGAGACAAATATGCAGTAAAATTCCTTTATTAAGAGCACCTTTGGGACTGTTCAAAAGTGGTCTGTAAGACTTTTGAACAGTCCCAAAGAGTAGAAACTAGGTTTAGAAAAGACAAAGAAAGATTAACTGAAACCTTCTGAGTAAGCTTTTAAAAGCATGATCCTAAGTATTGGGACAGATAGACCTAAGCAAATAGTGTAGACACAGATCAGACTGCTTGGATCATTCTGTCTTCACTTTTTGGACTCCATGCTGGATCGTGAAAAAAAATTGTTCAATTTTAGGAGAATTATAGCAAGTCCTGAAGGTGTCCGAACTTTTAGGGTTTTGTCGGTAGTCTTAATGTTCGAAATTTTATTGTATATGACAGTTTTACTTTCCCTATTTCACCTGCCCAGTGAAGAATATGTACTGTACTGGTAAACCGCTTACGTATAAGCCTGCCCAGGGAGTGTGGATAGGTAAACTGACCTGCTCAAAAATGACCTAAATAGTGTTGACTGGGCTGTTAAACGCCAATACAAATGAACAAACTTTCCATATTTATGTGTATTTTCCTCCACAATTGATTTTTGATTATTTGATAACATCTTAAAGAACTTCTGGCCCCCTTCAGAAATAGATTGGGCTACATGATGCTTCAACACAGAGCTGAAACGGACTGCACACGAGTACTGGTAAACTGCTTAGAAGATCTAAGCCTGCCCAGGCAAAAAGGTGTGAGTCACACCGTCCATGCATATAAACCCTATTGGTTTTCATTGGGCAGCAGGGATTGAGATGTCATTTCATCTCAATGTTGGATGAAAGTTCCACAAAATTGGAAGTGGCCTAAATAGTGTTGATGGGGACGTTAAAACCTCAAATCAGTCAAATTAATTTACTTTTTATGACAGTTTATGTGTTTTTTCTCCACAACCGAATTTTGTTAATTAATAATATGACAACTTATATGTTTTTTCCACACAATTGATAGAAGCCTTAGTGGTGTATGGTTACGCTACTCACCTTGTAAACCAGGGATCGCAGGATCGATCCCAGGCTTCTCCAGACTTTCGGATGAGTCTTTAAACCGAGGTCCCGTATGACCTTAGCTGTTGGTGGGACGTAAAACTCAAACACTCACTCTCCAAAATTGATTTTTGTTAATTAATAATAAAGAGCTTCCAGAATTGGAAAAAATTAGATTTGGCATTCATCTTTGGCTATCCACTGTACTGTTGGCCTCTAAATCAGCTGTTTAGCATTGCCCTGTTTGGCTACATATGGACTTTCCCCAATTTCAGATTTAATGATTCTGTAAATGATTCGGAGGCTGGAATAGGACAGGGGTCAGTTTTTAGGAAGTTTTATAGAAAAGGAATGTTATGGATGACATACGAAATTGATGGAAGTAAAATATGTGAACCTTGACTTGACTGAGGATGGTGAAATATTGAAAGATTTGATGGTTTAACATACAGATCAATTGAGTAATGGTACTGTATTATGATGAGATAGTTTGTGACATATTTTTGACAATTTGTGACATATTTGTCATTTTGTGGTTGGGAGATGGGGAAGTGGGAAGGTTATGGCCATTTCAAGAGCATTTCAGTTACATGACACAATCATTTTGAGGTTCCGTAATGATCCTAAGTATTGGGACAGATTAGGCCTAAGCAAACAGTGCAGACCCAGATCAGACTGCTCCTGAAGGAACAGTCTGATCAGGGTCTACACTGTTTGCCATTCCTTCAACATGTTACAGCAAGTTTTCAAGGTGTCCAAATTTTTAGGATTTTTGCGGTACATTAGACACAAGCATTTTGGGTAAGCAATAATCAGAGTGCCAGGAGAGCAAACCCCTGGTCCCGTTGGTTCATAGCATCATTAGCTTAACCCATTTTGTACTGAATGGAATCTTCCGCCTATATATCACCATATGCCGATAATATCGCACATCACTAACAGATAGGCCTAAGCAAACAGTGCAGACCCAGATCAGACTGCTCCTGAAGGAGCAGTCTGATCAGGGTCTACACTCTTTGCCATTCCGTCAACATGTTTTGCAGGAGTCCATTTCAAAAGTTAGAAATGTCAGGTTGTGTTGTCTTAATTTTTTTTCTTGAAAAACTGAACATTTTGCAAGCAGTACAGGGCTGGTCAGTTGCTGCTTTCTTTGGCGTCTGGTCTGTGCCTGCCCTGTTTGATAGTATCCCATTTTGGGTTTCCAAGATAATATAAATAAAGTCTTTATTTCAAGAGGGCAACACCACACAAGTACTTGTAAACTGCTTACACGATCTAAGCCTGCCCAGGCAAAGCGGTGCAAGTCGGAACGGCCATGCTTATAAACCCTATTGGTTGCTTAGGAGATCTCTACAAAAATTGCTAAAAAGGTTCCAGTCTGATGAGCAAAATGGTCACCAGATCTGAAAAAAGAAAAATGTCAATTTGATCTAAATGCCAATTCCTCCTAAACCGTTGGGCCAGTTTGATTCAGACTTCATAGGAATGTTGCCTCGTTGGCCCCCTATTTATATAGCTAAAATATTTCTGCTCAGAAAAATAAGATGGCTGCCAGAGCTAAAAATATAAAAACCTTTAAAAAAAAAAAATCCTCCTATAACTTTGGGGCAATTTCATTCAAACTTCATAGGAATGTTGCTTGGGAGACCCTCTACGAAAATAGCAAAAAAGGTTGAGCTCTGATGATCGAAATGGCCACCAGAAATGTCAAATTTTGGCTTAAATGCCAATTTAACTTATCGAAATTGATGGTAAGGAGTTGGGGTGTCTGAATACTTAGGATAAATACGGTAACAGTATTGTCAGGAGTACTACACTAAGGAGCTATTGTTTTGTTTGTTGATTTGAGGTTTAACGTCCCCGTCAACACTGTATAGATGGGCTGCATGATGCTTCCAGGCAGAGCTGAAAACGATCGCACACAAGTACTGGTAAATCGCTTAGAGGATCTAAGCCTGCCCAAGCAAAGCTGTGCGAGTCTGCCAGTCAATGCTTATAAACCCTATTGGTTTCATTGGGCGACAGGGCTTGAGATGTCATTTCATCTCAATGTTGGGTAAAAGTCCCACAAACTTGGAAGCAACGTCTCCAAAACGACCTATATAGTGTTGACGGGGACGTTAAACATCAAATCAAACAAACAAAACAAATAATTATGATGAAAAATTTGAGTAGCAGTTGCAAATGCTCACATTTTTTCACCAAAAATATCCATACATTAGATATTGTACTTTATAGAGTAGTTAACATTTTGGCCTTAAACCCGGGAGCAGTTGTTCAAAGCATCGTTAGCTTAACGAGCTCGCTAGCGGTCATATTGTTAACTATTCTAGCAAGTACAATATCGAAAATTTTGGCATTTTTTGCTGGAAAAATGTGAGCAGCTTTTGCATCTGCAAAAGCTGCTCACATTTTTTCAGCAAAAATATTAGCATATTTGCCATATTTAATGATCAAAGTTTTAACGATACGTTAACTAACAACGTCGTTAGTTTTGACCAACTGACTTAAGCTAATGATGCTTCAAACAAGTGGACCCACCCCCTTATAAAATCATGGATGCAGACCCTGCATTACCGTATTCCTCCCATTTAGCGCCCCGGGCGCTTAAAATATTGGAAAAAGCGGGGGCGTTTATTAGAGACAAAAATCTTACCAGAAGGGAGAGTTCAAACCCATTACATGGGGTAGATTTGCATTAGAATATAGTGGAATCATGACATGCAAAGTACCAAGTGGTCAACACAGACATTGTGATAGCAGGGGGTTTAGAAATACCTTAAATGATACGTAGCGTGATGATTGAAAGGCTGAAATCTTTACTTTAGGTAATCCAAAATACTATTTCCTGCGACTGCAGAAGGGGCGCTTATTATTTTGTTCTTGGAAAATCAGTGAGGGGGCGCTTATAGGAGCAGGGGCGCTAAATGGGAGGAATACGGTAATTGTATTGCCTTAAGGTGAATAACCAGGGAGGCAACTCTTATCAATATTATTTGTGTATCCCTTATCAACAGGGGTATACTCTTAACCTATATATATGCCTAGAGCCCCATTTGTGGGACATTGGCAAACAGTGTAGACCCAGATCGGACGCCGCAAAATGCGGCGTCCGATCTGTCGTCTGCCAGTTACTTTAAAAGTCATTTTTACAAACAGTGTGGACCCAGATCAGGGACCCAGATCAGACTGCTCCCAGTCTGATTTGGGTCCACACTGTTTGCCTGTCAGCAAAAATATTTTATAAAACATTTGCAAAAAAAAACAACAAAAAACAGACGACATAAGCCGACAACATTTTCAGATGTAGTTTTTCTCGGCGTCTTAAGGGTTAAAGAAAAGAATAGCGGGACCTTTTTTTTTTCATTATTGTTTTTTGGGGTTTTTTTTCATGTTTTTTCATTCCATATATCCAGCCTATTGCACTTTGGCAAATTTTGATGCCTTCAATCAGCTTTCATATAATAGGACAGGAAACTGTCTTATCAGACACTTATCATCTGATGATCCCTAGATAAACAAAAATTTGGGATAAAATTGTCAATATTTTTCTTATTTTCCCATGGCAGCATACATTGTGGGTACTCATTAGGATCACCTCTGCGAGGCGATTCTAATGAGTACCCACAAAACATATGTTAAAAAATTGAAAAAACGAAGCTATTGATCGCAAAGGTGCCGTATCGGGCCCTCAGACTTAACAGTACCATCAGATAAGACTAATTCTGTGAGTGAAACACTAAATCAAGCTTGATAAGATATTTAACTGAAATTATATGTTGCAGCAGGCGGCCCATTAAAGTTTTAAATTTTTATTAAAGATAAAGCAAGGGATGAAAGACATCTTAGACAAATAATACCTGTAAGCAATGAAAATCAAGGGCTTCTTACCATAAAAATTCGAAATTCTAGAAAAGTAATACACCTTGAAAAGGGTTGCTATCCACAGACCAAACACTTTTCTAATTGTTTTGCACGAAATATTCCAGGAAATTATTTTTACTCTTACCCATAAAATGCCAATCATGCTTTGCCATCTGCTGGGTTACCTTAAAACTAATTTTTAGCTCACCTGAGCACGAAGTGCTCAAGGTGAGCTTTTGGGATCGGTCTTTGTCCGTCGTCCGTCGTCCGTGCGTCCGTGCGTCCGTCGTCAACTTTTGCTTTAAACAACTTCTTCTCCAAAACTGCTGGACAGATTTTGATCTAATTTCACAGGAATGCTCCTTGGGTGATCCTCTACCAAAATTGCTCAAACTGTTCCGCTCGGGTGAACAAGATGGCCACCAGAGCTAAAAATAGAAAAACCTTTAAACAACTTCTCCTGCTTAACCAGTGGATGGATTTTGAAATTATTTCACAGGAATATTCCTTGGATGACCTTCTACCAAAATTGCTCAAACCGTTCCGCTCGGGTGAACAAAATGGCCGCCAGAGCTAAAAATAGAAAAACCTTTAAACGACTTCTTCTCCTTAACCAGTGGATGGATTTTGAAATTATTGCACAGGAATGTTCCTTGGGTGACCCTCTACTAAAATTGCTCAAATCATTCCGCTCGGGTGAACAAAATGGCCGCCAGAGCTAAAAATAGAAAAACCTTTAAAGGACTTCTTCTCCTTAACCAATGGATGGATTTCAAAATTACTTCACAGGAATGTTCTTTGGTTGACCCTCTACCAAAATTGCTCAAACCGTTCCGCTCGGGTGAACAAGATGGCCGCCAGAGCTAAAAATAGAAAAACCTTTAAACGTTTAGACTTCTTCTCCTTAACTAGTGGATGGATTTTGAAATTACTTCACAGGAATGTTCCTTGGGTGACCCTCTACCAAAATTGCTCAAACCGTTCAGCTTGAGTGAACAAGATGGCCGCCAGAGCTAAAAATAGAAAAACCTTTAAACGACTTCTTCTCCTTAACTAGTGGATGGAGGAATGATCCTTGAGTGACCCTCTACCAAAATTGCTCAAACCGTTCCGCTCGGGTGAACAAGATGGCCGCCAGAGCTAAAAATAGAAAAACCTTTAAACGACTTCTTCTCCTTAACCAGTGGATGGATTTTAAAATTATTTCACTGGAATGTTCCTTGGGTGACCCTCTACCAAAATTGCTCAAACCGTTCTGCTCGGATGAACAAAATGGCCGCCAGAGCTAAAAATAGAAAAAACTTTAAAGGACTTCTTCTCCTTAACCAATGGCTGGATTTCGAAATTACTTCACAGGAATGTTCCTTTGGTGACCCTCTACCAAATTTGCTCAAACCGTTCCGCTCAGGTGAACAAAATGGCCACCGGAGCTAAAAATAGAAAAACCTTTAAACGACTTCATCTCCTTAACTAGTGGATGGATTTTGAAATTACTTCACAGGAATGTTTCTTGGGTGACCCTCTACCAAAATTGCTGAAACCGTTCCGCTCAGGTGAACAAGATGGCCGCCAGAGCTAAAAATAGAATAACATTTAAATGAGTCTTTCTCCTTAACCAGTGGATGGATTTTGAAATTACTTCACAGGTATGTTCCTTGGGTGACCCTCTACCAAAATTGCTCAAACCGTTCCGCTCGGATGAACAAGATGGCCACCAGAGCTAAAAATAGAAAAACCTTAAAAAGACTTCTTCTCCTTAACCAGTGGATGGATTTTGAAATTATTTCACAGGAATGTCCGTTTGGTGACCCTCTACCAAAATTGCTCAAACCGTTCCGCTCGGATGAACAAGATGGCCACCAGAGCTAAAAATAGAAAAACCTTTAAAGGACTTCTTCTCCTTAACCAATGGCTGGATTTCGAAATTACTTCACAGGAATGTTCCTTCGGTGAAACTCTACCAAAATTATTCAAACCATTCCGCTCGGGTGAACAAAATGGCCGCCAGAGCTAAAAATAGAAAAACCTTTAAAGGACTTCTTCTCCTTAGCTAGTGGATGGATTTTGAAATTACTTCACAGGAATATTGCTTGGGTGACCCTTTACCAAAATTGCTCAAACCGTTACACTCCGGTGAACAAGATGGCCATCAGAGCTAAAAATAGAAAAACCTTTAAACAACTTCTTCTCCTTAACTAGTGGATGGATTTTGAAATTACTTCACAGGAATGTTCCTTGGGTGACCCTCTACCAAAATTGCTCAAACCGTTCTGCTCGGGTGAACAAAATGGCCACCAGAGCTAAAAATAGGAAAACCTTAAAAAGACTTCTTCACCTTAACCAGTGGATGGATTTTGAAATTATTTCACAGGAATGTCCGTTTGGTGACCCTCTACCAAAATTGCTCATACTGTTCCGCTCGGGTGAACAAAATGGCCACCAGAGCTTCTTCTGCTTAACTAGTGGATGGATTGATAGCCCTGGGGCCAAAAACGGCCCTGTCCTGGGGCCCACTGGTTTTACGTAGGCTTATATAGGGAAAACCTTTAAAAATCTTCTTGTCTGAAACCAGAAGGCCCAGGTCTTTGATATTTGGTATGTAGCTTTGTCTAGTGGACCGCTACCAAGATTGTTCAAATTATAGCCCTGGTGCCAAAAACAGCCCCACCCCCGGGGCCCACTGGTTTTACATAGGCTTATATATGGAAAACCTTTAAAAATCTTCTTGTCTGAAACCAGAAGGCCCAGGTCTTTGATATTTGGTATTAAGCTTCATCTAGTGGACCTCTTACCAAGCTTGTTCAAATTATAGCCCTGGGGCCAAAAAACCGGCCCTGCCCTGGGGCCCACTGGTTTTACATAGGCTTATATTGGGAAAACCTTTAAAAGTCTTCTTGTCTGAAACCAGAAGGCCCAGGTCTTTGATATTTGGTAAGTAGCTTCGTCAAGTAGACCGCTACCAAGATTGTTCAAATTATAGCCCTGGGGCCAAAAACGCCCCCGCGCCTGGGCCCACTGGTTTTACATAGGCTTTTATAGGGAAAACCTTTAAAAATCTTCTCGTCTGAAACCAGAAGGCCCAGGTCTTTGATATTTGGTATGAAGCTTCATCTAGTGGACCTCTACCAAGATTGTTCAAATTATAGCCTTTGTTGATGTTTGGTATGAAGCTTCACCTTTAAGACCTCCCTCAACATTATGCACATTAAAGCCCTTGGGCCAATAATGGCCCTCCCTGGGGCCCACTTGTTACACTATGGATCAGGTGAGCGATCCAGGGCCATCATGGCCCTCTTGTTTGCAAACAGTGTGGGCCCAGATCAGACTGCTCCTGCTACCCAATGAAACCAATAGAGTTTATATGCATGGATGGGCAGACTCACACCACTTTGCCTTGGCAGGCTTAAACCCTCTAAGTGGTTTTAACCTTTAGTTATCTCTGGAAGCAACGCCTTATATGTTATACAGTCGAACTTCGATGGGTCGAACTCGGTAGGCTCGAACACCACATTTGGGTCGAACTAACTTTTCAGTCCCGGCAAAATCCCTATTCATTTTAACTAAACATGCCACCCTTGGCTCAAACCACGATGGCTCGAACCCTCGAACTCTAAGCCTGGTCCCTCGAGTGCATTTTCTATGTAAAATCCCACCGATGGCTCGCACTTATTACCTTTTTAAAGATTCCAATTTTATCCATCATGTCACGTAGGCGCGTGATCAGTATCATAAGACGCTTTAATATTGACAAAGCGTCTTGCCGAAACAGCTGTTTACATAACACAGGTGTACTAGATTGGCGCAATCCCTTTGATCAACAGGTCAAGAGATTAATTTTGAGAAGGTGTCAAATTGTAAACATCTATAATAACCCAGGGCTGATGAGGCAGCATAAGGAAATTAAAGCTGGCTTTTCACAAATTAAAATTTCACACCGACATTGAGTAAGACCTGCCAAAATTACAGCCTTTTTTTTTTGCCTTAAAATACGGACCAAAAATACGAAAGGTATACTACGTGGCTTAAATTATGACCGATAACTGTACCGGAAGTCACCAAAATCACCGCAGCTATGATAGAAAATCATAATACACAAAGATGGATCTTGCCGAATTGGACTCCAATGGCTCGAACTACCGATGGCTCGAACTTTTTTCGGCGGTCCCGGCGAGTTCGAGCCATCGACGTTCGACTGTATAGTGTTAACAGGGGTATTAAACCTCAAAACAAACAAAACTGGTACTCTTGTGCGGTCATTTTCAGCTCTGTATGGAAGCATCATGCAGCCCAATCTATTTTTCCAAGTCCCGAAGGGTGGGGGCATAGGGAAATTGAGTGGCTCAACATGACCAAATAGTGTTGACAGGGTCATTAACTCCAAACAGCCGCGGCCCCTGCACATGGGGGCTTGAAGAAATAGATGGGCTGCATGATGCTTCCACGCAAAGCTGAAACTGACCCATCAACAGAAGTACTGGTAAACCGCTTAGAGGATCTAAGCCTGCCCAGGCAAAGCGGTGCGACTCGGTCCGTCCATGCTTATAAACCCTATTGGTTTCATTGGCCGACAGGGCTTGAGATGTCATTTTAACTCAATGTCTGATAAAAGTCCCACAAAGCAACGTCTCCAAAATGACCTATGCTGTGTTGATGGGGACGTTAAACCTCAAATCAATCAATCAATCAATCAAACTCCAAACAGCCAAACCTCTGCTTGTCCATTTCAGCCAAACATATCATGCGTGTACTCTGCTTGTCCATTTCAGAATGGAAACACTAAAATGGGTATACCGGCAAACTCTAAGGCTTCATATTGTGGCTTCAGATCAGTGCCATCACTGCTTTTTTATGCCCCCGCATCGGATGATGCCAGGGGCATAGAGTTTTTCGGTTTTCCGTACGTGCGTCCGTGGGTACGTGTGTACGTGCGTACGGTTGTCCGAATGTACATCCTTCTGTACAAAAGTGTGTACGTACGTACGTACGTACGTACGTAATCCTGTTAGACTCAGGTTAAGGTTTTTGTACAAGGTAGAACTTGAGCTCATATTTTCCAAACCATACAATAGATTTGGTTTATATTTAGTATGATGATAGAAATAGGTCCAAAGTTTTATTCAGCAATACCCCCACCCATATCCATAACCTCAAGGTCAAGGTCACGAACTAAGAAATTTCTAACGTTTAAGACCCAGGTTAAGGTATTTGTACCACGTAGAACTTGAGATCATATTTTCAAAACCATACAATGGATTTGGTTTATATTTAGTATGATGATAGATATAGGTCCAAAGTTTTATTCAGCAATACCCCCACCCATACCCATGACCTCAAGGTCAAGGTCGTGGACTTTGAAATTTTTAATGTTTAACAACCAGGTTAAGGTATTTGTACCAGGTAGAACTTGAGCTCATATTTTCATAACCATACAATGGATTTGGTTTATATTTACTATGATGATACATATAGGTCCAATGGTTTATTCAGCAATACCCCCACCCATACCCATGACCTCAAGGTCAAGGTCACAGAATTAGAAAATTTTTAATGTTTAAGACTTTGGTTAAGGTATTTGTACCACCAATTTCAATATAACTTCACACAAATGTTCCTTATAAAAATATCTCGTGCAAGTTCGACTTTTAAGGTCATGCCTTAAGGTCAAGGTCACAGTGGCTATTTTTAGAAAAACTTTGTCATTGCTCTAGCGCCTACATTTCTTCACTGATTTCAATATAACTTCACACAAATGTTCCTTATGACAATCTCTTGAGCGAGTTCGACTTTCAAGGTCATCACCTCAAGGTCAAGGTCACTGTGGCTATTTTTAGAAAAACTTTGTCATCGCTCTAGCGCCTACATTTCTTCACCAATTTCAATATAACTTCACACAAATGTTCCTTATGACAATATCTCGAGCTATTTTGACTTTCAAGGTCAAGGTCACTGTGGCTATTTTTAGAAAAACTTTGTCATCCCTCTAGAGCTTACATTTCTATCTCTAGCGAGTTCCACTTTCAAGGTCAAGGTCACTGTGGCTATTTTTAGAAAAACTTTGTCATCCGTCTAGAGCTTACATTTCTTCACCGATTTCAATATAACTTCACACAAATGTTCCTTATGACAATATCTCGAGCCATTTCGACTTTCAAGGTCAAGGTCACTATAGCTATTTTTTGAACTTTTATATTTTATTTTTTGAGAGCTCATATTTCTTGAACCATGTGATGGATTTGGTACATATTTGGAATGATGATAGATACATGTCAGAAGTTTCATTCAGCCATAACCCCGCCCCTGCCGCATGGGGGGGGGGGGGGTGACGTAGGTCCCTGGGCGGGGGCATTTGTGTTATATTGACACATTTCTAGTTTAACCCTTAAGACGCTGAGAAAAAATACATCTGAAAATGTTGTCTGCTTATGTCCTCTGCTGAATTTTATTTGCAAACTTTTTGAAAATATTTTTGCATACAGGCAAACACTGTTGGCCCAGATCAGACTGCTCCTACAGGAGCAGTCTGATCTGGGTCCACACTGTTTGTAAGAAAAATTAGTTTTTAAGGTAACCAGCAGACTGCAAAGCAGACAACATTTGTTGTGACTGGCATTTTATGGGTTAAGGCATCTGTTGGTAGATTAGTTTATGAGGCTTGATTTTTGTTTTGATGACTGATTTGTCCACTTTGATTTTTATTAAGCACAACCTGTATCTGATGTATTGATGTATTGATTGATTGATTAATTTGAGGTTTAACGTCCCCGTCAACACTGTAAATGTCATTTGGAGACGTTGCTTCCAATCTTGTGAGACTTTTACCCGACATTGAGATGAAATGACATCTCTAGCCCTGCCACTCAATGAAAAACCAATAGGGTTTATAAGCATGGATGGGCCGACTCGCATCGCTTTACCTGGGCAGGCTTAGATCCTCTAAGCGGTTTACCAGTACTCGTGTGCTGGTCATTTTCAGCTCTGCGTGGAAGCACCGTACAGCCCATATATTTCTTCAAGCCCCGATGGGTGAGGGCAGATGTGTAACTGATGTGTAATTGATGGGACTTTGCCCCGAAAATGAGGTCAAGGTCATCATAGCCTAATGACTGTTTCCCCCCATCCTAGTGATGTCACCATATAAGTTTTGTTTTGTTTGTTTGTTTGTTTGTTTTGTGGAGTTTAACAGCCCAGTCAACACTATTTAGGTCATTTTTGAGCCTGGCGGTTTACCTAGCCAACTTTTCCTGGGCAGGCTTATGCGTAAGCGGTTAACCAGTATATTGCACATTCTTTTGCCAGAAACTGACAACTGCCCTTCTTGAATCAGCGGAAGGGAGAAAATGACCATAGATCAATCTCCACAAAAGAAAGTTGCTGACCCCGGTGCAAGTTTGGTTAGAATCCAGCCATAGGTTCAGGAGATATAGTGCTTCAAAGCAGCTACACCAAGGCCAATGCCAACTGCCAATGCAAACGGGATCCGCACCAAAAAACAATGTTTGGGAACACATATATTTCAAAATATCATCTGCTGAAAAAAATCATTACGATAACACACCCGTGCGACATAGTGCATTTTTACATCGCCAATATGGCTACTTTTATGATGAAAATCTGTGATATTTTTGTTATTTATTCTGCAAACATAGGTTTTGGGTGCTCGTTAGAACCGCCTCATTGAGGCGGTTCTAACGTGTACCCACAACCTATGTCTTGGAGCAGAAATAAGAAAAATAAGAAAAATAATGTATACTCCCGTAAACCCAAGTTTTCTCTATATACAGTGGGGTTTTTGGTTGGGGTGTTCATTCTACAGACTTTGTTCACGTGATGAATACGCAGCAAGCAGAATGTTAAAGGCTTCTACAGGGAAAAAATAAGTGACATTTGAATTCTGCAATATCTGCTGACAGTTAGTGACACTAATTTTCTGTCATTTTCTTACATCCTGACAATCACACCATAATTGAAAATACCCCTGTACTTTTGTCCTCAGTATTTAAGCTTTTGCAAGAAAAAAAGCATTTCTTCTTAACCTTTTTTGTACCAAATGGAATCTTCCACCTTATATACAGCAGTCCATTTCAAAATCTAGGGGTGTTCGGTTGGCTGTGTTTTCATCAAAATTTATTTGGAAAATGCCTGAACTTTTAGTAAACAGTGGGGGCCCTGATCAGACGCCGCGTTCTGCGGCGTCTGATCTGGGCCTGCACTGTTTGCCAGGGTACCCGTTTTGGGGTTTCTGGTACTAAATGGGTTAAAATGTATACTTCAACATGCAATATAACGGGCCTCCATGGCCTAGTGGATAAGAGCATTGACTCTTAATCATTAGGTCTCTCACCTTTGTGGGTTCGAGCCTCGCTCGGATCACATGTAGAAGCCTCCGTGGTGTAGTGGTTATGCTACTCGCCTTGTAAACCAGGGATCGCAGGATCTATCCCGGGCTTCTCCAGACTTTCGGTTGAGTCTTTAAACCAAGGTCCTGTCTCCGTATGACCTTATCTGTTGGTGAGACGTAAAACTGAAACACTCACTCTCTCGGGTCACATGTGAGACGCCAAGTTCTGCAACAGAAGGTCAGGTGATTTTTCTGCGGGTACTCCGGTTTTCGGCCACCTCTGATTAACAATCGACTCGATATGAGTGAAATAATCTTGAAAGGGCCGTAAAACCAAAACCAAATAAAAAAAACCTTCCTGCAATATGTTACATGTAAATGAAATTAGGTCAAACTTGGTACAATATATCATTGCAACCTACCAAAGATTTGATTATATTTTGGTGACCTTGACCTTATTTTCAAGGGCACATGCCACCAAAACTGAGAAATTTGGCTTTTCTGAACACTATCTCATGAACGAATGGATGACATTTGGTCAAATTTGGTACAATACGAGGACTGTTCAAATATGAATGCAACTAAGCACATAAAAATGATTCCGTGATAGATTTCGATGAAAAATTTATTTTGTCCCCTCAAAGTATTCCCCTTTAACAGATATACAAACTTTCAGTCTTCTAATCCAATCATTGAATGCATTTTGGTAGTCTTTTCGAGGTATACTATGAAGGCTTTGGAATATTGCAGAACCTAGGTGTTTGCGCTGAACAAATTGTCGACCAGAAAGGTATTTTTTCAGCCGCGGGAACAAAAAAAGTCACACAGGGCAAGGTCAGGGGAATACAGGGGGTGAGGGAGTTCAACAACCTTTTCCTGCTTCAGATAGTCTTGCACAATGAACGCCTTGTGCGATGACGCATTGTCATGTAGCAATCTGACATTGGCCAAACCAGTTGCGGGTCTTTGTTCTTTGAAATATTTCTTCAATTTTCGAAGAACTTTATTCTTGTAAAACTTCGCATTTACAGATTTGCCTTTAGGCACAGCAACCTGAATAGCAGGGCCCTGATTTGAAAAGAATATGGCATACATTACCTTCTTGATGCTCATGGTCCGCTTTGCAATGCATGGTCTTTTGCAATACTTTGTTGTCCATATTTTGTCCTGAATCTTTCGTTTTGGCTCAAAAAAGTGAACCCATGTCTCGTCACCTGTGACGACATTAGCGAAAGACCTGCATTGTAATTTTGAAATTTTTTAAGCAGCTTCTTGGCGCACTAAACGTGTGTCTTTTTCTGCTCATCTGTCAACAGATGGGGAATCCATCTAGCACAGATCTTTCTCATTTTCAAATTCCGTTTCAGAATTGTATTAGCTGCTCCTAATGAGATGCCAACCATACTAGCTATTTGCCTAGTGGTGTATCGTGCATCGGTAGCAACTATTTCTTTCACTCTAGCAATCATCTTGGCAGATGTTGCTCTTTTCAGCCGACGATCATGTGGTGCATGTGCTGTTGAGCCTAGCCTACAGCTGAATTTCTTACACCAACGAAAAACTGTCGGAAAAGACATTTCATTATGCCCATAAACCGAACATATTTCATCAAAAATGTCTTTGCACCGTAAACCAAGAATACAACGATTCTTAATATAGGACCGTATTTCAACGGCGTACCCTGACCTTCTTCCAACCATGTTTTGTATTAGTATACAAGAGTAGACAGTGTTCATCAAACAATATACATGGCTAAAGTCAACGGATTTTAACAGGTTTGGTATCAATGTATAGGTAAAATGTTTTTCTACGCTGTGATATTTATTTCCAGGTGATTTTCGCATTAGTGCATGAGAAAACGTTCTACTTGCATTCATATTTGAACAGTCCTCGTATATCATTGCAACCTACCAATGATTTGATTAGATTTTGGTGACCTTGACCTTATTTGCAAGGGCACAGGCCCCCGTTGCTTGTGAATTTTGGCTTGAGTGCAAGACCTTCAAGGTTATTTTTAAATGTAAAGTTGTGCAAGTGGTAGGGCGATGATTTTTTCGCTACATACTCAAGAGTATAATGTATGTACTTCATAGGCAGTCTCTTTCGGTGTGCTGAGTGTGAGGCCAAAAAAAACATGGATAAAAAGTTATTTTTTCCCTTTCAGTTGCTTTGTTAGAGGTATTTGCATCAGGAGTCTGTTTATGTAGGATAAGGAAATCTCACCCGAGGGTCTGCATTTCAACCAGGAACTTAGTAAAGCCTTGTCCCTGGTTGAAATTCAGACCCCTTGGGTGAGATTTCCCTATCCTGCATAAACAGTCATGTTGGATTTTTATATTCATTTTGTCTTACAACAGTGCTTTCATTGTTTGTTTGTTATGGTAAGCCAAGTTCCTTTTTAAACACCTGATTATTGTCTGGCAAATATTTTAGACTCTGATCCTGATATTGGTCTGATCTGTTCCAATGATTTACATTGATTGAAATTTACAAACACTGTAATGTTCTCTGATCTGATGAGATACCTGGTATGAGTCTGCCCTGTTTCGATTGCCACTCTTCTAGTATTGTGCAGGCAGTGTGTCTTGATGTACTTGTAATGTTTAATTCTAACACAGCGCGCCTATATAGGCAATGCAAAATAACTGTGTTCTATTCTGCAACAAATCACAGCTCGGAAGAGCGTGACGTGTGACGTCATTAAAAACTGCAAATTTATGACGTCACTAGTCGATTTACTTGACGTTAGACGGTGTAACGTCATTTTCTCGCATCGAAAACGTTAGAAAAGGATATAAATGCACGTGTTTCAGTCTATAATTTTAGCGGGATTTCTTTTAACAATGGCGAAAAGTTGTGAGATTTTGAAGGAAACAACAGCATTATTGCCGATTTTCAGCCTGTTAGAATCGAAATAGATCAGCTCTAGTTTGTGATTTGTTGAGTAATAAATCACAGTTTGTCGGTCAGTTGTAAGTAGACAAATCACGCGCGCTACGCGCTCGTGATTTGTCTACTTTACAACTGACCTCCAAACTGTGATTTATTACTCAACAAATCACAGTTAGAGCTGATCTATTTCTTAAGGGGAATGGGAACACCTGGCAGATTTTTCCGCCATTTTTCTAAGGGAGATAACTTTCGGGACTTCCTGTACGCTTTTCTATAAGTTCTGTCCCGTGGAAAAAGGGGTCAACTCTTAAAGGAAAGAATTTGCTCCTTAGGAGCAAATTCTTTCCTTTAAGAGTTGACCCCTATTGACATGGGAGACAAAAATACTTTTGCAGGAGTTACCTCCCCTGAAGGTGTTCCCATTCCCCTTAAATAAAAATAAAATGGTGTAGATAAAACTGAGTGCAACTGAAAATGCTGATCATTTCTTCTTGTATAGGGTAAACAAGAATGGATTCACTTCTAGCAGAAGTTATTTAGGGGATAACTGTACTGAAAATTGTCATTTGGGGAGGTAAATCGGAGGTTTTACGGTCGGAAATTTCGTTTTACGGCGACGCGCTAGCGGAGCCGTAAAACGTAATTTGCGACCGTAAAACCGACGATTTACCTCCCCAAATGACAATTTTCAATACAGTTATCCCCATTCTAATGCACTTATTCAGTTGTTTTGTTAAAAATTGTACTATTTTGCACAAAGCGGCAGGCGTTGTGAGCTGCGTAAAACCAAATGTAAGCCAATGAAAAACGACGTTACGTGGTGACGTCGGATTTCCGACAGTATATCGTGGAATATACTGTCGCAAATTTTTGACGTTATCCAATCAGACGTCGTTTTACATACGCAAGTGCATTAGAATCATTGTTATTGGGTCAATACTTTGCTGGCATGTAACTACATGTACTCTCAAAGGAATTAATTTGTTCTTTATTAGAGCTAATCCTTTCCTTTAAGCCTTAGTTCTAAAAAGATTAATTAAGATACTGGGAAAGTCACTTCCTTTTTCCCAAAATAGTTCCCTTCAGAGGAAAAACAGTGGCTCATGTAATTATTGTTAGGTGTGTCCAGCCACCCCTCTTGACTGTATACATAGCAGTTTGAAATAGACAAACAAAAGACAATAGAATTAACCCTTGTCTTGCTGCATAAATTAATTTAGACACACCCATTTCAGACTTTCAGCCAATCTGATTTCTAACTTTTCTTATGGATTCATGAACTGAAGGTCAAACAGTGTAGATACTGATCAGATGGGAAGCCATCAGATGCCATCTGATCTGTATTCACATTGATTGCCAAAGTAAGAGCATATTTTTGTTCAGCAGGACAAAGGTTAAGTCTTAAAATTTGAAAAGGAAAATCTTTGAAAGGAAAGAAAAAAACCTGAGACTTGACAAGAGACTGGACAAAATTGTGATGGCAAAAGACTGGAAATAAATGCTTCAAATACATATTCCAGTTTAATTGTGCAGGATAACTTTGAAAATTTTTAAAATCTGACAGTGGATGAGAAGTAAAATCATGCCGAAAGTGGAGCGGACACGTCAGTGTTGTCTTGTAATATTCTTCTTCTATTATGGAAATGAAAAAACACCATAAACGTGCTCAGAGAAAAATTCCGTTCCTGAAATTATGTTCATGTATGGTTGCCGAGCAGGAGGACTACCCCGAAGCAGCTAGACCTTACGTTAAGTCAGAAAAAATATCGTCATCTCCCGCATCATCTGTGGTAAGTAGATTGATATTTTGTGGCTCCTGATAAGGACGTGGTTTGAGGATAAGTTTGGGATAATTTTGCTTGTTTCTCTATTAATCCTTATCCTGCTGTTTACGACAACCCCTGTCTTTGCAAGCAGCTATCTGATCAGGATCTACACTGTTTGTCATTCATTTTGTGAATTTGAAAGAAAATATTGTATCTTGTAAACTGATTGGCTGATGGTTAATTAAAATATGCAGTGGGATAGGGTTTAACATACGTTGTCACCCAGGTTACTTGTTAGAATCACCTCAGTGAGGATTGAGGCAGTTCTACAAGTACCCACAACATTATGTTTCCAACAAGAAATCAGGAAAATTTTCCATTAATTATCCTCTTAGTGGGCAATGATAAAATATGTGTCATCCAGTAGCACCATCATAGGTGCTCTCCGAGTCTCGTATATTTTTAGAAGAAAAGATACTTTTCTTATTCCTGCACAAAGATGTAAAATTGCTGTAAGTTGTTCTATTCCTCCAGTAACCCGTGGTGTGTATTTTGTTTGTTTGTTTGATTTGAGGTTTAACGTCCCCGTCAACACTGTAAATGTCATTTTGGAGACGTTGCTTCCAATTTTGTGGGACTTTTACCCGACCTTGAGATGAAATGACATCTCAAGCCCTACTGCCCAATGAAACCAATAGGGTTTGTTAGCATGGATGGGCCGACTCGCACCGCTTTGCCTGGGCAGGCTTACATCCACTAAGAGGTTTACCAGTACTTTTTGTGTGGGTCGGTCTCAGCTCTGCATGGAAGCAACATGCAGCCCATCTATTTCTTCAAGCCCAGATGGGCGGGGGCCGCCTGTGTTGTGTAATGTCCATAAAATTTGTGACAGTGTATACCATTCGAAACCTGACATCATCATCTAACTTCATCGCTGAATGTGAACCCTTGTCCTGCTGACCTATGATAATTAGGAATAAATAACATCAAGTAATCTGATTAGTTGAAATTCAGAAATGGATGTTGTTACATTGATTTATTCAGCAGGACAAGGGCTAAGCAGTTTCGCCCCATTCTTTATGTCTGATCAGCACTTCTGATTTCAGTTTGTTTTGTTTGATTTGAGTTTTAACATCCCCATCAACACTGTAAAGGTCATTTTGGAGACGTTGCTTCCAATTTTGTGGGACTTTTACACGACATTAAGATGAAATGACATCTCAAGCCATGCTGCCCAATGAAACCAATAGGGTTGATAAGCATGGACGGGCCAACTCACATCGCTTTGCCTGGGCAGGCTTAGATCCGCTAAGCAGTTTACCAGTATAATTATACCAGCTTTTTCAAAGAAAAATCGGGTATATTGTTTTCGTACCAGAGGTGAGTGGGTGTCAGTCCATCTGTCTGTCCGTCACGTTTCTTGTAAATAGATCTCCTCTGCAACCACTGAAGTTACACTTTTGAAACTTTGCATGTGGATAGTACATGGTTTGTAGATGGCAGTGGGCTACTTTTTGTGACCTTGACCCCAACATTGCCCCAAGGTCAAAGGTCAAAAAAGTATGACTTTGTCATATCTTAAGTTACACTTTTAAAACTTTGCATGTGGATAGCACATGGTATGTAGATGGCAGTGGGCTACTTTTTTGTGACCTTGATCCCAACATGGCCCCAAGGTCAAAGGTCAAGTATGTTTTTGCCATATCTCCTAAACTATTCCAGTTACACTTCTGAAATTTTGCTTATTGGATGGCCCTTGGAATATAGAATAAATTGGGCAACTTTTGGGATGACCTTGACCTCAACATGACCCCAAGGTCAAGGTCAAAAAGTAGGATTTTGTCATATTTTCTAAACTGTTGGAGTTACACTTCTGAAACTTTGTTTATTGGATGGCCCTTGGAATATAGAATAAATTGGGCTACTTTTGGCATGACCTTGACCTCAACATGACCCCAAGGTCAAAGGTCACAAAATATGACTTTGCCATATCTCCTAAACAAATGAAGTTACACTTCTGAAACTTTGCTTATTGGATGGCCTTTGAAATATAGAATATATTAGGCTACTTTTGGTGTGACCTTGACCTCAACATGACCCCAAGGTCAAAAAGTATTATTTTGCCATATTTTCTCAACTATTGGAGCTACACTTCTGAAACGTTGGTTAGTGGATGGTTATTGGAATATAGAATAAATTGGGCTACTTTTGGTGTGACCTTGACCTCAACCTGACCCAAAGGTCAAAGGTAAAAAACTATGACTTTGCCATATATCTTCTAAACTATTGGAGTTACATTTCTGAAACTTTGGTTATTGGATGACCGTTGGAATAAAGAAAAAATTGGAATTCTTTTGGTGGACCTTAACATAACCCCAGGGTCAAAGGTCAAAAAGTATGTCTTTGCCACATCTTCTAAACTATAGGAGTTACACTTCTGAAACATTGCTTATCAGTTAGAATGTTCTTTGCAACTTTTTTTTTTAACTTACATGTAGTTTTGGCTAGCTTATACATAGTCATTAGTATTATTCATAGAAAAAGCGGGTATTTGCGATGGTTTACCATCGACTGCACAATCTAGTTCATCTTGTTTCTATATATGAAATTACAAAACATTTGCTACTCAGTGTGTGTATGTTTGTCTGATCCCCATCAACGCTATTTAGGTCATTTTAATTTTGTGGAACTTTTACCTGACATTGAGATCAAACGACATCTCAAGCCCTTTCACCCAATGAAACCAATAGGGGTTTATATGCATGACCGGTCCAACCAGCATCACTTTGCCCAGGCAGGCTTAGAACCTCTAAGCGGTATACCAGTACTCATGTGCGGTCGGTTTCAGCTCTGCGTGGAAGCATCATGCAGCCCAATCTATTTCTTCAAGTCCCAATGGATGGGGGCCAGGGTTTCGCTATTTACTAAATATAAAATTACAAAATCTTGCTACTCTGAAGTTAAGCCATCTTTGTGTTAATGCAAGTGCACCTCTAATTGCGGTATACCAGTACTCATGTTGGCAGTTTCAGCTCTGTGTGGAAGCATCATGCAGCTCAATCTATTTCTTCAAGTCCCAATGGATGGGGGCCAGGGTTTCGCTATTTACTAAATATAAAATTACAAAACTCTTGCTACTCTGAAGTTAAGCCATCTTTGTGTTAATGCAAGACAAAACCTACTTAAAGAAGTGTGACCTTCAAATACCCCAATCAGTCTGCTCATTTACTCCCTAAGACAAGATATGACTTGTATCTCTCTTAAAATAGCCTGCAGGCTATAGAAGGTACATGCTATCAGTGAAGGCTCTGACCAGATTGCACAAATGTGCAGGTTGATCTGAGTCTTCGCTGGTTGTAAATGGCAAATTCAGGTTTTCTTATGATGTGGCTCATATATGCATAATTATACCTTCAAGGGTACCAGAAAATGAAATTGATGGCATTGTGCATTCCCTGTCACATGACCATTACCTATTTCAACACTGCCAATCAATTAAAGTTCTGTTTTATAAGGCGTTTATCTGCAGCTGGCCACTGTATACTCTGTCACATGACTGTATTATCTGCGAGGGGAAAAACGAACAAGTTAACTCAAGAAGATGTGATCTCCGTATGGTTTATCGATTACGACAGTTTCGCTTGATTCACGGGATCAATACTTGGAACCATATAGAACTGTTGTCCTGCTGGTGTTGTGTGGTGTATTGATTTCTCCCTCAATTGGTACGCTATTAATAGAACAACTGTATTGTATTGTCGTCTGCTTAAAGATTTTCTGGCAGTTTCTTTGGTTGACCCTCTACCAAAATTGCTCAAACCGTTCCGCTCGGGTGAACAAGATGGCCGCCAGAGCTAAAAATAGAAAAACCTTTAAACGTTTAGACTTCTTCTCCTTAACTAGTGGATGGATTTTGAAATTACTTCACAGGAATGTTCCTTGGGTGACCCTCTACCAAAATTGCTCAAACCGTTCAGCTTGAGTGAACAAGATGGCCGCCAGAGCTAAAAATAGAAAAACCTTTAAACGACTTCTTCTCCTTAACTAGTGGATGGAGGAATGATCCTTGAGTGACCCTCTACCAAAATTGCTCAAACCGTTCCGCTCGGGTGAACAAGATGGCCGCCAGAGCTAAAAATAGAAAAACCTTTAAACGACTTCTTCTCCTTAACCAGTGGATGGATTTTAAAATTATTTCACTGGAATGTTCCTTGGGTGACCCTCTACCAAAATTGCTCAAACCGTTCTGCTCGGATGAACAAAATGGCCGCCAGAGCTAAAAATAGAAAAAACTTTAAAGGACTTCTTCTCCTTAACCAATGGCTGGATTTCGAAATTACTTCACAGGAATGTTCCTTTGGTGACCCTCTACCAAATTTGCTCAAACCGTTCCGCTCAGGTGAACAAAATGGCCACCGGAGCTAAAAATAGAAAAACCTTTAAACGACTTCATCTCCTTAACTAGTGGATGGATTTTGAAATTACTTCACAGGAATGTTTCTTGGGTGACCCTCTACCAAAATTGCTGAAACCGTTCCGCTCAGGTGAACAAGATGGCCGCCAGAGCTAAAAATAGAATAACATTTAAATGAGTCTTTCTCCTTAACCAGTGGATGGATTTTGAAATTACTTCACAGGTATGTTCCTTGGGTGACCCTCTACCAAAATTGCTCAAACCGTTCCGCTCGGATGAACAAGATGGCCACCAGAGCTAAAAATAGAAAAACCTTAAAAAGACTTCTTCTCCTTAACCAGTGGATGGATTTTGAAATTATTTCACAGGAATGTCCGTTTGGTGACCCTCTACCAAAATTGCTCAAACCGTTCCGCTCGGATGAACAAGATGGCCACCAGAGCTAAAAATAGAAAAACCTTTAAAGGACTTCTTCTCCTTAACCAATGGCTGGATTTCGAAATTACTTCACAGGAATGTTCCTTCGGTGAAACTCTACCAAAATTATTCAAACCATTCCGCTCGGGTGAACAAAATGGCCGCCAGAGCTAAAAATAGAAAAACCTTTAAAGGACTTCTTCTCCTTAGCTAGTGGATGGATTTTGAAATTACTTCACAGGAATATTGCTTGGGTGACCCTTTACCAAAATTGCTCAAACCGTTACACTCCGGTGAACAAGATGGCCATCAGAGCTAAAAATAGAAAAACCTTTAAACAACTTCTTCTCCTTAACTAGTGGATGGATTTTGAAATTACTTCACAGGAATGTTCCTTGGGTGACCCTCTACCAAAATTGCTCAAACCGTTCTGCTCGGGTGAACAAAATGGCCACCAGAGCTAAAAATAGGAAAACCTTAAAAAGACTTCTTCACCTTAACCAGTGGATGGATTTTGAAATTATTTCACAGGAATGTCCGTTTGGTGACCCTCTACCAAAATTGCTCATACTGTTCCGCTCGGGTGAACAAAATGGCCACCAGAGCTTCTTCTGCTTAACTAGTGGATGGATTGATAGCCCTGGGGCCAAAAACGGCCCTGTCCTGGGGCCCACTGGTTTTACGTAGGCTTATATAGGGAAAACCTTTAAAAATCTTCTTGTCTGAAACCAGAAGGCCCAGGTCTTTGATATTTGGTATGTAGCTTTGTCTAGTGGACCGCTACCAAGATTGTTCAAATTATAGCCCTGGTGCCAAAAACAGCCCCACCCCCGGGGCCCACTGGTTTTACATAGGCTTATATATGGAAAACCTTTAAAAATCTTCTTGTCTGAAACCAGAAGGCCCAGGTCTTTGATATTTGGTATTAAGCTTCATCTAGTGGACCTCTTACCAAGCTTGTTCAAATTATAGCCCTGGGGCCAAAAAACCGGCCCTGCCCTGGGGCCCACTGGTTTTACATAGGCTTATATTGGGAAAACCTTTAAAAGTCTTCTTGTCTGAAACCAGAAGGCCCAGGTCTTTGATATTTGGTAAGTAGCTTCGTCAAGTAGACCGCTACCAAGATTGTTCAAATTATAGCCCTGGGGCCAAAAACGCCCCCGCGCCTGGGCCCACTGGTTTTACATAGGCTTTTATAGGGAAAACCTTTAAAAATCTTCTCGTCTGAAACCAGAAGGCCCAGGTCTTTGATATTTGGTATGAAGCTTCATCTAGTGGACCTCTACCAAGATTGTTCAAATTATAGCCTTTGTTGATGTTTGGTATGAAGCTTCACCTTTAAGACCTCCCTCAACATTATGCACATTAAAGCCCTTGGGCCAATAATGGCCCTCCCTGGGGCCCACTTGTTACACTATGGATCAGGTGAGCGATCCAGGGCCATCATGGCCCTCTTGTTTGCAAACAGTGTGGGCCCAGATCAGACTGCTCCTGCTACCCAATGAAACCAATAGAGTTTATATGCATGGATGGGCAGACTCACACCACTTTGCCTTGGCAGGCTTAAACCCTCTAAGTGGTTTTAACCTTTAGTTATCTCTGGAAGCAACGCCTTATATGTTATACAGTCGAACTTCGATGGGTCGAACTCGGTAGGCTCGAACACCACATTTGGGTCGAACTAACTTTTCAGTCCCGGCAAAATCCCTATTCATTTTAACTAAACATGCCACCCTTGGCTCAAACCACGATGGCTCGAACCCTCGAACTCTAAGCCTGGTCCCTCGAGTGCATTTTCTATGTAAAATCCCACCGATGGCTCGCACTTATTACCTTTTTAAAGATTCCAATTTTATCCATCATGTCACGTAGGCGCGTGATCAGTATCATAAGACGCTTTAATATTGACAAAGCGTCTTGCCGAAACAGCTGTTTACATAACACAGGTGTACTAGATTGGCGCAATCCCTTTGATCAACAGGTCAAGAGATTAATTTTGAGAAGGTGTCAAATTGTAAACATCTATAATAACCCAGGGCTGATGAGGCAGCATAAGGAAATTAAAGCTGGCTTTTCACAAATTAAAATTTCACACCGACATTGAGTAAGACCTGCCAAAATTACAGCCTTTTTTTTTTGCCTTAAAATACGGACCAAAAATACGAAAGGTATACTACGTGGCTTAAATTATGACCGATAACTGTACCGGAAGTCACCAAAATCACCGCAGCTATGATAGAAAATCATAATACACAAAGATGGATCTTGCCGAATTGGACTCCAATGGCTCGAACTACCGATGGCTCGAACTTTTTTCGGCGGTCCCGGCGAGTTCGAGCCATCGACGTTCGACTGTATAGTGTTAACAGGGGTATTAAACCTCAAAACAAACAAAACTGGTACTCTTGTGCGGTCATTTTCAGCTCTGTATGGAAGCATCATGCAGCCCAATCTATTTTTCCAAGTCCCGAAGGGTGGGGGCATAGGGAAATTGAGTGGCTCAACATGACCAAATAGTGTTGACAGGGTCATTAACTCCAAACAGCCGCGGCCCCTGCACATGGGGGCTTGAAGAAATAGATGGGCTGCATGATGCTTCCACGCAAAGCTGAAACTGACCCATCAACAGAAGTACTGGTAAACCGCTTAGAGGATCTAAGCCTGCCCAGGCAAAGCGGTGCGACTCGGTCCGTCCATGCTTATAAACCCTATTGGTTTCATTGGCCGACAGGGCTTGAGATGTCATTTTAACTCAATGTCTGATAAAAGTCCCACAAAGCAACGTCTCCAAAATGACCTATGCTGTGTTGATGGGGACGTTAAACCTCAAATCAATCAATCAATCAATCAAACTCCAAACAGCCAAACCTCTGCTTGTCCATTTCAGCCAAACATATCATGCGTGTACTCTGCTTGTCCATTTCAGAATGGAAACACTAAAATGGGTATACCGGCAAACTCTAAGGCTTCATATTGTGGCTTCAGATCAGTGCCATCACTGCTTTTTTATGCCCCCGCATCGGATGATGCCAGGGGCATAGAGTTTTTCGGTTTTCCGTACGTGCGTCCGTGGGTACGTGTGTACGTGCGTACGGTTGTCCGAATGTACATCCTTCTGTACAAAAGTGTGTACGTACGTACGTACGTACGTACGTAATCCTGTTAGACTCAGGTTAAGGTTTTTGTACAAGGTAGAACTTGAGCTCATATTTTCCAAACCATACAATAGATTTGGTTTATATTTAGTATGATGATAGAAATAGGTCCAAAGTTTTATTCAGCAATACCCCCACCCATATCCATAACCTCAAGGTCAAGGTCACGAACTAAGAAATTTCTAACGTTTAAGACCCAGGTTAAGGTATTTGTACCACGTAGAACTTGAGATCATATTTTCAAAACCATACAATGGATTTGGTTTATATTTAGTATGATGATAGATATAGGTCCAAAGTTTTATTCAGCAATACCCCCACCCATACCCATGACCTCAAGGTCAAGGTCGTGGACTTTGAAATTTTTAATGTTTAACAACCAGGTTAAGGTATTTGTACCAGGTAGAACTTGAGCTCATATTTTCATAACCATACAATGGATTTGGTTTATATTTACTATGATGATACATATAGGTCCAATGGTTTATTCAGCAATACCCCCACCCATACCCATGACCTCAAGGTCAAGGTCACAGAATTAGAAAATTTTTAATGTTTAAGACTTTGGTTAAGGTATTTGTACCACCAATTTCAATATAACTTCACACAAATGTTCCTTATAAAAATATCTCGTGCAAGTTCGACTTTTAAGGTCATGCCTTAAGGTCAAGGTCACAGTGGCTATTTTTAGAAAAACTTTGTCATTGCTCTAGCGCCTACATTTCTTCACTGATTTCAATATAACTTCACACAAATGTTCCTTATGACAATCTCTTGAGCGAGTTCGACTTTCAAGGTCATCACCTCAAGGTCAAGGTCACTGTGGCTATTTTTAGAAAAACTTTGTCATCGCTCTAGCGCCTACATTTCTTCACCAATTTCAATATAACTTCACACAAATGTTCCTTATGACAATATCTCGAGCTATTTTGACTTTCAAGGTCAAGGTCACTGTGGCTATTTTTAGAAAAACTTTGTCATCCCTCTAGAGCTTACATTTCTATCTCTAGCGAGTTCCACTTTCAAGGTCAAGGTCACTGTGGCTATTTTTAGAAAAACTTTGTCATCCGTCTAGAGCTTACATTTCTTCACCGATTTCAATATAACTTCACACAAATGTTCCTTATGACAATATCTCGAGCCATTTCGACTTTCAAGGTCAAGGTCACTATAGCTATTTTTTGAACTTTTATATTTTATTTTTTGAGAGCTCATATTTCTTGAACCATGTGATGGATTTGGTACATATTTGGAATGATGATAGATACATGTCAGAAGTTTCATTCAGCCATAACCCCGCCCCTGCCGCATGGGGGGGGGGGGGGTGACGTAGGTCCCTGGGCGGGGGCATTTGTGTTATATTGACACATTTCTAGTTTAACCCTTAAGACGCTGAGAAAAAATACATCTGAAAATGTTGTCTGCTTATGTCCTCTGCTGAATTTTATTTGCAAACTTTTTGAAAATATTTTTGCATACAGGCAAACACTGTTGGCCCAGATCAGACTGCTCCTACAGGAGCAGTCTGATCTGGGTCCACACTGTTTGTAAGAAAAATTAGTTTTTAAGGTAACCAGCAGACTGCAAAGCAGACAACATTTGTTGTGACTGGCATTTTATGGGTTAAGGCATCTGTTGGTAGATTAGTTTATGAGGCTTGATTTTTGTTTTGATGACTGATTTGTCCACTTTGATTTTTATTAAGCACAACCTGTATCTGATGTATTGATGTATTGATTGATTGATTAATTTGAGGTTTAACGTCCCCGTCAACACTGTAAATGTCATTTGGAGACGTTGCTTCCAATCTTGTGAGACTTTTACCCGACATTGAGATGAAATGACATCTCTAGCCCTGCCACTCAATGAAAAACCAATAGGGTTTATAAGCATGGATGGGCCGACTCGCATCGCTTTACCTGGGCAGGCTTAGATCCTCTAAGCGGTTTACCAGTACTCGTGTGCTGGTCATTTTCAGCTCTGCGTGGAAGCACCGTACAGCCCATATATTTCTTCAAGCCCCGATGGGTGAGGGCAGATGTGTAACTGATGTGTAATTGATGGGACTTTGCCCCGAAAATGAGGTCAAGGTCATCATAGCCTAATGACTGTTTCCCCCCATCCTAGTGATGTCACCATATAAGTTTTGTTTTGTTTGTTTGTTTGTTTGTTTTGTGGAGTTTAACAGCCCAGTCAACACTATTTAGGTCATTTTTGAGCCTGGCGGTTTACCTAGCCAACTTTTCCTGGGCAGGCTTATGCGTAAGCGGTTAACCAGTATATTGCACATTCTTTTGCCAGAAACTGACAACTGCCCTTCTTGAATCAGCGGAAGGGAGAAAATGACCATAGATCAATCTCCACAAAAGAAAGTTGCTGACCCCGGTGCAAGTTTGGTTAGAATCCAGCCATAGGTTCAGGAGATATAGTGCTTCAAAGCAGCTACACCAAGGCCAATGCCAACTGCCAATGCAAACGGGATCCGCACCAAAAAACAATGTTTGGGAACACATATATTTCAAAATATCATCTGCTGAAAAAAATCATTACGATAACACACCCGTGCGACATAGTGCATTTTTACATCGCCAATATGGCTACTTTTATGATGAAAATCTGTGATATTTTTGTTATTTATTCTGCAAACATAGGTTTTGGGTGCTCGTTAGAACCGCCTCATTGAGGCGGTTCTAACGTGTACCCACAACCTATGTCTTGGAGCAGAAATAAGAAAAATAAGAAAAATAATGTATACTCCCGTAAACCCAAGTTTTCTCTATATACAGTGGGGTTTTTGGTTGGGGTGTTCATTCTACAGACTTTGTTCACGTGATGAATACGCAGCAAGCAGAATGTTAAAGGCTTCTACAGGGAAAAAATAAGTGACATTTGAATTCTGCAATATCTGCTGACAGTTAGTGACACTAATTTTCTGTCATTTTCTTACATCCTGACAATCACACCATAATTGAAAATACCCCTGTACTTTTGTCCTCAGTATTTAAGCTTTTGCAAGAAAAAAAGCATTTCTTCTTAACCTTTTTTGTACCAAATGGAATCTTCCACCTTATATACAGCAGTCCATTTCAAAATCTAGGGGTGTTCGGTTGGCTGTGTTTTCATCAAAATTTATTTGGAAAATGCCTGAACTTTTAGTAAACAGTGGGGGCCCTGATCAGACGCCGCGTTCTGCGGCGTCTGATCTGGGCCTGCACTGTTTGCCAGGGTACCCGTTTTGGGGTTTCTGGTACTAAATGGGTTAAAATGTATACTTCAACATGCAATATAACGGGCCTCCATGGCCTAGTGGATAAGAGCATTGACTCTTAATCATTAGGTCTCTCACCTTTGTGGGTTCGAGCCTCGCTCGGATCACATGTAGAAGCCTCCGTGGTGTAGTGGTTATGCTACTCGCCTTGTAAACCAGGGATCGCAGGATCTATCCCGGGCTTCTCCAGACTTTCGGTTGAGTCTTTAAACCAAGGTCCTGTCTCCGTATGACCTTATCTGTTGGTGAGACGTAAAACTGAAACACTCACTCTCTCGGGTCACATGTGAGACGCCAAGTTCTGCAACAGAAGGTCAGGTGATTTTTCTGCGGGTACTCCGGTTTTCGGCCACCTCTGATTAACAATCGACTCGATATGAGTGAAATAATCTTGAAAGGGCCGTAAAACCAAAACCAAATAAAAAAAACCTTCCTGCAATATGTTACATGTAAATGAAATTAGGTCAAACTTGGTACAATATATCATTGCAACCTACCAAAGATTTGATTATATTTTGGTGACCTTGACCTTATTTTCAAGGGCACATGCCACCAAAACTGAGAAATTTGGCTTTTCTGAACACTATCTCATGAACGAATGGATGACATTTGGTCAAATTTGGTACAATACGAGGACTGTTCAAATATGAATGCAACTAAGCACATAAAAATGATTCCGTGATAGATTTCGATGAAAAATTTATTTTGTCCCCTCAAAGTATTCCCCTTTAACAGATATACAAACTTTCAGTCTTCTAATCCAATCATTGAATGCATTTTGGTAGTCTTTTCGAGGTATACTATGAAGGCTTTGGAATATTGCAGAACCTAGGTGTTTGCGCTGAACAAATTGTCGACCAGAAAGGTATTTTTTCAGCCGCGGGAACAAAAAAAGTCACACAGGGCAAGGTCAGGGGAATACAGGGGGTGAGGGAGTTCAACAACCTTTTCCTGCTTCAGATAGTCTTGCACAATGAACGCCTTGTGCGATGACGCATTGTCATGTAGCAATCTGACATTGGCCAAACCAGTTGCGGGTCTTTGTTCTTTGAAATATTTCTTCAATTTTCGAAGAACTTTATTCTTGTAAAACTTCGCATTTACAGATTTGCCTTTAGGCACAGCAACCTGAATAGCAGGGCCCTGATTTGAAAAGAATATGGCATACATTACCTTCTTGATGCTCATGGTCCGCTTTGCAATGCATGGTCTTTTGCAATACTTTGTTGTCCATATTTTGTCCTGAATCTTTCGTTTTGGCTCAAAAAAGTGAACCCATGTCTCGTCACCTGTGACGACATTAGCGAAAGACCTGCATTGTAATTTTGAAATTTTTTAAGCAGCTTCTTGGCGCACTAAACGTGTGTCTTTTTCTGCTCATCTGTCAACAGATGGGGAATCCATCTAGCACAGATCTTTCTCATTTTCAAATTCCGTTTCAGAATTGTATTAGCTGCTCCTAATGAGATGCCAACCATACTAGCTATTTGCCTAGTGGTGTATCGTGCATCGGTAGCAACTATTTCTTTCACTCTAGCAATCATCTTGGCAGATGTTGCTCTTTTCAGCCGACGATCATGTGGTGCATGTGCTGTTGAGCCTAGCCTACAGCTGAATTTCTTACACCAACGAAAAACTGTCGGAAAAGACATTTCATTATGCCCATAAACCGAACATATTTCATCAAAAATGTCTTTGCACCGTAAACCAAGAATACAACGATTCTTAATATAGGACCGTATTTCAACGGCGTACCCTGACCTTCTTCCAACCATGTTTTGTATTAGTATACAAGAGTAGACAGTGTTCATCAAACAATATACATGGCTAAAGTCAACGGATTTTAACAGGTTTGGTATCAATGTATAGGTAAAATGTTTTTCTACGCTGTGATATTTATTTCCAGGTGATTTTCGCATTAGTGCATGAGAAAACGTTCTACTTGCATTCATATTTGAACAGTCCTCGTATATCATTGCAACCTACCAATGATTTGATTAGATTTTGGTGACCTTGACCTTATTTGCAAGGGCACAGGCCCCCGTTGCTTGTGAATTTTGGCTTGAGTGCAAGACCTTCAAGGTTATTTTTAAATGTAAAGTTGTGCAAGTGGTAGGGCGATGATTTTTTCGCTACATACTCAAGAGTATAATGTATGTACTTCATAGGCAGTCTCTTTCGGTGTGCTGAGTGTGAGGCCAAAAAAAACATGGATAAAAAGTTATTTTTTCCCTTTCAGTTGCTTTGTTAGAGGTATTTGCATCAGGAGTCTGTTTATGTAGGATAAGGAAATCTCACCCGAGGGTCTGCATTTCAACCAGGAACTTAGTAAAGCCTTGTCCCTGGTTGAAATTCAGACCCCTTGGGTGAGATTTCCCTATCCTGCATAAACAGTCATGTTGGATTTTTATATTCATTTTGTCTTACAACAGTGCTTTCATTGTTTGTTTGTTATGGTAAGCCAAGTTCCTTTTTAAACACCTGATTATTGTCTGGCAAATATTTTAGACTCTGATCCTGATATTGGTCTGATCTGTTCCAATGATTTACATTGATTGAAATTTACAAACACTGTAATGTTCTCTGATCTGATGAGATACCTGGTATGAGTCTGCCCTGTTTCGATTGCCACTCTTCTAGTATTGTGCAGGCAGTGTGTCTTGATGTACTTGTAATGTTTAATTCTAACACAGCGCGCCTATATAGGCAATGCAAAATAACTGTGTTCTATTCTGCAACAAATCACAGCTCGGAAGAGCGTGACGTGTGACGTCATTAAAAACTGCAAATTTATGACGTCACTAGTCGATTTACTTGACGTTAGACGGTGTAACGTCATTTTCTCGCATCGAAAACGTTAGAAAAGGATATAAATGCACGTGTTTCAGTCTATAATTTTAGCGGGATTTCTTTTAACAATGGCGAAAAGTTGTGAGATTTTGAAGGAAACAACAGCATTATTGCCGATTTTCAGCCTGTTAGAATCGAAATAGATCAGCTCTAGTTTGTGATTTGTTGAGTAATAAATCACAGTTTGTCGGTCAGTTGTAAGTAGACAAATCACGCGCGCTACGCGCTCGTGATTTGTCTACTTTACAACTGACCTCCAAACTGTGATTTATTACTCAACAAATCACAGTTAGAGCTGATCTATTTCTTAAGGGGAATGGGAACACCTGGCAGATTTTTCCGCCATTTTTCTAAGGGAGATAACTTTCGGGACTTCCTGTACGCTTTTCTATAAGTTCTGTCCCGTGGAAAAAGGGGTCAACTCTTAAAGGAAAGAATTTGCTCCTTAGGAGCAAATTCTTTCCTTTAAGAGTTGACCCCTATTGACATGGGAGACAAAAATACTTTTGCAGGAGTTACCTCCCCTGAAGGTGTTCCCATTCCCCTTAAATAAAAATAAAATGGTGTAGATAAAACTGAGTGCAACTGAAAATGCTGATCATTTCTTCTTGTATAGGGTAAACAAGAATGGATTCACTTCTAGCAGAAGTTATTTAGGGGATAACTGTACTGAAAATTGTCATTTGGGGAGGTAAATCGGAGGTTTTACGGTCGGAAATTTCGTTTTACGGCGACGCGCTAGCGGAGCCGTAAAACGTAATTTGCGACCGTAAAACCGACGATTTACCTCCCCAAATGACAATTTTCAATACAGTTATCCCCATTCTAATGCACTTATTCAGTTGTTTTGTTAAAAATTGTACTATTTTGCACAAAGCGGCAGGCGTTGTGAGCTGCGTAAAACCAAATGTAAGCCAATGAAAAACGACGTTACGTGGTGACGTCGGATTTCCGACAGTATATCGTGGAATATACTGTCGCAAATTTTTGACGTTATCCAATCAGACGTCGTTTTACATACGCAAGTGCATTAGAATCATTGTTATTGGGTCAATACTTTGCTGGCATGTAACTACATGTACTCTCAAAGGAATTAATTTGTTCTTTATTAGAGCTAATCCTTTCCTTTAAGCCTTAGTTCTAAAAAGATTAATTAAGATACTGGGAAAGTCACTTCCTTTTTCCCAAAATAGTTCCCTTCAGAGGAAAAACAGTGGCTCATGTAATTATTGTTAGGTGTGTCCAGCCACCCCTCTTGACTGTATACATAGCAGTTTGAAATAGACAAACAAAAGACAATAGAATTAACCCTTGTCTTGCTGCATAAATTAATTTAGACACACCCATTTCAGACTTTCAGCCAATCTGATTTCTAACTTTTCTTATGGATTCATGAACTGAAGGTCAAACAGTGTAGATACTGATCAGATGGGAAGCCATCAGATGCCATCTGATCTGTATTCACATTGATTGCCAAAGTAAGAGCATATTTTTGTTCAGCAGGACAAAGGTTAAGTCTTAAAATTTGAAAAGGAAAATCTTTGAAAGGAAAGAAAAAAACCTGAGACTTGACAAGAGACTGGACAAAATTGTGATGGCAAAAGACTGGAAATAAATGCTTCAAATACATATTCCAGTTTAATTGTGCAGGATAACTTTGAAAATTTTTAAAATCTGACAGTGGATGAGAAGTAAAATCATGCCGAAAGTGGAGCGGACACGTCAGTGTTGTCTTGTAATATTCTTCTTCTATTATGGAAATGAAAAAACACCATAAACGTGCTCAGAGAAAAATTCCGTTCCTGAAATTATGTTCATGTATGGTTGCCGAGCAGGAGGACTACCCCGAAGCAGCTAGACCTTACGTTAAGTCAGAAAAAATATCGTCATCTCCCGCATCATCTGTGGTAAGTAGATTGATATTTTGTGGCTCCTGATAAGGACGTGGTTTGAGGATAAGTTTGGGATAATTTTGCTTGTTTCTCTATTAATCCTTATCCTGCTGTTTACGACAACCCCTGTCTTTGCAAGCAGCTATCTGATCAGGATCTACACTGTTTGTCATTCATTTTGTGAATTTGAAAGAAAATATTGTATCTTGTAAACTGATTGGCTGATGGTTAATTAAAATATGCAGTGGGATAGGGTTTAACATACGTTGTCACCCAGGTTACTTGTTAGAATCACCTCAGTGAGGATTGAGGCAGTTCTACAAGTACCCACAACATTATGTTTCCAACAAGAAATCAGGAAAATTTTCCATTAATTATCCTCTTAGTGGGCAATGATAAAATATGTGTCATCCAGTAGCACCATCATAGGTGCTCTCCGAGTCTCGTATATTTTTAGAAGAAAAGATACTTTTCTTATTCCTGCACAAAGATGTAAAATTGCTGTAAGTTGTTCTATTCCTCCAGTAACCCGTGGTGTGTATTTTGTTTGTTTGTTTGATTTGAGGTTTAACGTCCCCGTCAACACTGTAAATGTCATTTTGGAGACGTTGCTTCCAATTTTGTGGGACTTTTACCCGACCTTGAGATGAAATGACATCTCAAGCCCTACTGCCCAATGAAACCAATAGGGTTTGTTAGCATGGATGGGCCGACTCGCACCGCTTTGCCTGGGCAGGCTTACATCCACTAAGAGGTTTACCAGTACTTTTTGTGTGGGTCGGTCTCAGCTCTGCATGGAAGCAACATGCAGCCCATCTATTTCTTCAAGCCCAGATGGGCGGGGGCCGCCTGTGTTGTGTAATGTCCATAAAATTTGTGACAGTGTATACCATTCGAAACCTGACATCATCATCTAACTTCATCGCTGAATGTGAACCCTTGTCCTGCTGACCTATGATAATTAGGAATAAATAACATCAAGTAATCTGATTAGTTGAAATTCAGAAATGGATGTTGTTACATTGATTTATTCAGCAGGACAAGGGCTAAGCAGTTTCGCCCCATTCTTTATGTCTGATCAGCACTTCTGATTTCAGTTTGTTTTGTTTGATTTGAGTTTTAACATCCCCATCAACACTGTAAAGGTCATTTTGGAGACGTTGCTTCCAATTTTGTGGGACTTTTACACGACATTAAGATGAAATGACATCTCAAGCCATGCTGCCCAATGAAACCAATAGGGTTGATAAGCATGGACGGGCCAACTCACATCGCTTTGCCTGGGCAGGCTTAGATCCGCTAAGCAGTTTACCAGTATAATTATACCAGCTTTTTCAAAGAAAAATCGGGTATATTGTTTTCGTACCAGAGGTGAGTGGGTGTCAGTCCATCTGTCTGTCCGTCACGTTTCTTGTAAATAGATCTCCTCTGCAACCACTGAAGTTACACTTTTGAAACTTTGCATGTGGATAGTACATGGTTTGTAGATGGCAGTGGGCTACTTTTTGTGACCTTGACCCCAACATTGCCCCAAGGTCAAAGGTCAAAAAAGTATGACTTTGTCATATCTTAAGTTACACTTTTAAAACTTTGCATGTGGATAGCACATGGTATGTAGATGGCAGTGGGCTACTTTTTTGTGACCTTGATCCCAACATGGCCCCAAGGTCAAAGGTCAAGTATGTTTTTGCCATATCTCCTAAACTATTCCAGTTACACTTCTGAAATTTTGCTTATTGGATGGCCCTTGGAATATAGAATAAATTGGGCAACTTTTGGGATGACCTTGACCTCAACATGACCCCAAGGTCAAGGTCAAAAAGTAGGATTTTGTCATATTTTCTAAACTGTTGGAGTTACACTTCTGAAACTTTGTTTATTGGATGGCCCTTGGAATATAGAATAAATTGGGCTACTTTTGGCATGACCTTGACCTCAACATGACCCCAAGGTCAAAGGTCACAAAATATGACTTTGCCATATCTCCTAAACAAATGAAGTTACACTTCTGAAACTTTGCTTATTGGATGGCCTTTGAAATATAGAATATATTAGGCTACTTTTGGTGTGACCTTGACCTCAACATGACCCCAAGGTCAAAAAGTATTATTTTGCCATATTTTCTCAACTATTGGAGCTACACTTCTGAAACGTTGGTTAGTGGATGGTTATTGGAATATAGAATAAATTGGGCTACTTTTGGTGTGACCTTGACCTCAACCTGACCCAAAGGTCAAAGGTAAAAAACTATGACTTTGCCATATATCTTCTAAACTATTGGAGTTACATTTCTGAAACTTTGGTTATTGGATGACCGTTGGAATAAAGAAAAAATTGGAATTCTTTTGGTGGACCTTAACATAACCCCAGGGTCAAAGGTCAAAAAGTATGTCTTTGCCACATCTTCTAAACTATAGGAGTTACACTTCTGAAACATTGCTTATCAGTTAGAATGTTCTTTGCAACTTTTTTTTTTAACTTACATGTAGTTTTGGCTAGCTTATACATAGTCATTAGTATTATTCATAGAAAAAGCGGGTATTTGCGATGGTTTACCATCGACTGCACAATCTAGTTCATCTTGTTTCTATATATGAAATTACAAAACATTTGCTACTCAGTGTGTGTATGTTTGTCTGATCCCCATCAACGCTATTTAGGTCATTTTAATTTTGTGGAACTTTTACCTGACATTGAGATCAAACGACATCTCAAGCCCTTTCACCCAATGAAACCAATAGGGGTTTATATGCATGACCGGTCCAACCAGCATCACTTTGCCCAGGCAGGCTTAGAACCTCTAAGCGGTATACCAGTACTCATGTGCGGTCGGTTTCAGCTCTGCGTGGAAGCATCATGCAGCCCAATCTATTTCTTCAAGTCCCAATGGATGGGGGCCAGGGTTTCGCTATTTACTAAATATAAAATTACAAAATCTTGCTACTCTGAAGTTAAGCCATCTTTGTGTTAATGCAAGTGCACCTCTAATTGCGGTATACCAGTACTCATGTTGGCAGTTTCAGCTCTGTGTGGAAGCATCATGCAGCTCAATCTATTTCTTCAAGTCCCAATGGATGGGGGCCAGGGTTTCGCTATTTACTAAATATAAAATTACAAAACTCTTGCTACTCTGAAGTTAAGCCATCTTTGTGTTAATGCAAGACAAAACCTACTTAAAGAAGTGTGACCTTCAAATACCCCAATCAGTCTGCTCATTTACTCCCTAAGACAAGATATGACTTGTATCTCTCTTAAAATAGCCTGCAGGCTATAGAAGGTACATGCTATCAGTGAAGGCTCTGACCAGATTGCACAAATGTGCAGGTTGATCTGAGTCTTCGCTGGTTGTAAATGGCAAATTCAGGTTTTCTTATGATGTGGCTCATATATGCATAATTATACCTTCAAGGGTACCAGAAAATGAAATTGATGGCATTGTGCATTCCCTGTCACATGACCATTACCTATTTCAACACTGCCAATCAATTAAAGTTCTGTTTTATAAGGCGTTTATCTGCAGCTGGCCACTGTATACTCTGTCACATGACTGTATTATCTGCGAGGGGAAAAACGAACAAGTTAACTCAAGAAGATGTGATCTCCGTATGGTTTATCGATTACGACAGTTTCGCTTGATTCACGGGATCAATACTTGGAACCATATAGAACTGTTGTCCTGCTGGTGTTGTGTGGTGTATTGATTTCTCCCTCAATTGGTACGCTATTAATAGAACAACTGTATTGTATTGTCGTCTGCTTAAAGATTTTCTGGCAGTTTCTTGTATAATGAGAACTCCTTCCTGTCACGTACAGTTTGTGCTGTTGTCAGTCTCAAATGACGACATTTTATCAATCTGGGCCTAGTTCGTGATAGGTATTTTTTTTTTTCAGCAGATGGCAATTTGAAATACAAATGAATTCCAAAATTGCTTGCTTGATTTGCGGTTTAACGTCCCTGTCAAAACTGTAAAGGTCATTTTAGAGACATTGCTTCCAATTTGTGGGACTTTTACCCAACATTGAGATGAAATGACATCTCAACCCTGTCGCCCAATGAGACCAATAGGGTTTATAAGCATGGACGGTAAATTCCTCTATAAAGACCACTTTTGGGACTGTTTAAAAGTGGTCTTTTAGACCACTTTTGAACAGTCCCTAAAGTGGTCTCTGACCAGAGGACACTGAATGCAGAAAACACAAAGAAAGAATAAACGAAACTTTCTTAATAAGCTTTTAAAAGCAGAATTAGTCTCAATTTTTGGTGGTCTTAATAGCGGAGTTGTACGTTAGTTTTATCAGTAAACAGGATTTTGCAGGATTTTACATTTCATGCAAATTGTCTCCTAGGGAGGGAGACAATTTGCATGAGATGTCAAGTCCTGTTTTCTGAGGAAAATAAGAAAAATAACAATTTGTCGTCTGCTGGTTTCTCCCACAGAATGGTATAGGTCAATGTTTCTTCAAAATTTGACCATTCAGTGATTGGTGATCAGGAGGACACAGGTTTGATACCTGCTGGGTTTGGCGGCCCCCGCTCATCGAGGCTTGAAGAGTTAGATGGGCTGCTGGCCCCTGCCCATCGGGACTTGGAAGAAATATATGGGCTGCACGATGCATCCACGCAGAGCTAAATCCGACCCGCACACGAGTACTGGTAAACTGCTTAGAGGATCTATACCTGCCCAGGCAAAGCGGTGCGAGTTGGCCCGTCCATGCTTATAAACCCTATTGGTTTCATTGGGCGACAGGGCTTGAGATATATCATTCCATCTCAATGTCAGGTAAAAGTCCCACAAAATTGGAAGCAATGTAATGTTGACGGGGACATTAAACCTCATATCAACCAACCAACCTGCTGGGTTTGGCAACATTCCTTCGTGGAGATTGATCATGAAATCTTTTCTACAGTCATTCTCTCCCTTCTGTTGATTCAAGAAGGACAGTGGTCAGTTTCTGGCAAAAGAATGTACACTGTAGTGGTTAACAGCTTACATATAAGCCTGCCAAGGAAAAGTGTGGATAGATAAACTGACCGGCTCAAAAAATGACCTAATTAGTTGAACTTCAATACAAACAAATCAACTATTCAGAATGGTAAATAACGCCCCCGTCCACGGGGCTTGGAGAAATAGATGGGTTGCATGGTGCTTCCAGGTAGAGCTGAAATTGACCACGCATGATTACTGGTAAAGCTTAGAAGGATTAAGCCTGCCCAGGTAAAATGGTGCTAGTCGGACCGTCTAATGCATATAAGACTTTTGGTTTCATTGGGCGGTCTAGCTTGAGAAGACATTTTATCTCAGTGCCAAGTAAAAAGGCCCACAAAATTGGAAGCAGTGTTTTCAAAATGACCTAAACAGTGTTGACAGGGACATTAAACCTCAATTCAAACAAAAACAAAATGGTAAATGACTCTTATTTTTGCTGAGAAAACGTGAGTAGTTATTGTATTGTTTTCAGCAAAAATACACTGTATTAACCCATTGTATACTAGTGGACTCTTCCATTGCTATATGTTGGACAAGTCCATTTGTCATATAAGAGGTGTTAGGCAAATGTTTTCGTTTTTATTCTATTTTTGATGGAAACTTCTGTTAGCAAATAGTGCAGGCCCTGATCAGACGCCGCGTTTGCGGCGTCTGATCTGGGCCTGCTCTGTTTGCTAAGGTACCCCTTTAAGGGTTTCCCGCTTGCATTGGGTTAACAAATGTATTTTGAAAGAGGCTGAGCTGAAGGCCCTATCATGCTATGATCGGTTTCCAGTGTCCTGTTTAGTCTAGAATCTCTGTTTGCTAAGGTACCCCCTTTAGGACTTTCCCGCTTGCATTGGGTTAACAAATGTATTTTGACAGAGGCTGAGCAGTAGGCCCTCTGATCTGGGCTAATACTGTTTTCCAGTGTCCTGTTTAGTCTAGAATATTAGTGGGTTCTCTGCCCTTGTCTGCGTGATCCATCATAATTTAGCTGGCAGCAACAAACAGGTGTTGACAGCACCAATTAACAGAGATTTCTCTGAGAGAATAGCATTGTCAGAAAAACTAAAACTTTCTTTTTCTGATGGATTGATATTTTTAACACTCATTAGTTCAACTCTTATTTTCCAAAATATTGATATTTTAACATTTAAAGTAGCAAAAAACATTTTCAAATGCCGTAATGATCCTAAATAATGGGACAGATAGGCTTTAACAAACTGCAGACCCAAATCAGACCGCTCCTTAACTCTTATGCTGTTCACGACAACCCCTATCTTTGGAAACTGTGTAGATCCAGATCAGATGGCTTCTGAAGAAGCCATCTGATCAAGATCTACACTGTTTGACATTCAGTTTATGAAATTGTAGGAATAAATTACATCAAGTAATCTGATTGGTTCAAAGTCGGAAATGTGGTGGCTAATCTAAATATTCTGCAAGAGAAGGGTTAAGTCAGATCAGGGTCTTCTCTGTTTGCCATTCTGTCTGTACCTTTAGGACTCCTTGCTGGATCACGATGAATTACAGCAAACCCTCACAAGGTGTCCAAATTTTTCGGATTTGAATGGTACCGTATTCGCCCTAATTACCACACCGTGCGCTTAGTTTTTTCAAAACCATGTCAAAAAATCACAGTGAAAAATCTACCTAATTAGCGCACACTCGATGCGAAAATAATAGCTTTCCAGATGATGCTTACTGATATTTAATGGGATGGAAAAGGATCCTAAGCATTAATTACCTTCAGTGTTGAAGAAATAACGGTAAGTTATTTTGATCGATTTACTGTGAGAGCTTCCAGTGGGAGGTTACTGTAAAGTGTGCGCTTATGCATTTCCTTTTCAAAATTAGCTTAGGTGTGCGCTTATAGGAGCATGTGCGGTAATTAGGGCGAATACGGTACTTCTTTTCTAAGAAAATAAGGCTTTGCTTCATAAATTATACAGTCGAACTTCGATGGGTCGAACTCGGTAGGCTCGAACACCACGTTTGGGTCGAACTGACTTTTCAGTCCCGGCAAAATCCCTATTCATTTCAACTAAACATACCACCCTTGGCTCGAACCACGATGGCTCGAACCCTCGAACTCTACGCCTGGTCCCTAGAGTGCATTTTCTATGTAAAATCCCACCGATGGCTCGCACTAATTACCTTTTTAAAAATTCCAGTTTTATCGGTCAAGTCACGCAGTATCATAAGAAAGGTAACCTACGTGAAACTGCGAAAGGTATACTACGTGGCTTAAATTATGACCGATAAATGTACCGGAAGTCACCAAAATCGCCGCAGCTATGATAAAAAATCATAGTACACAAAGATGGATCTTGCCGAGTTGGACTCCAATGGCTCGAACTACCGATGGCTCGAACTTTTTACGGCGGTCCCGGCGAGTTCGAGCCATCGAAGTTCGACTGTATCATGTCAACTGTCTGCTGGCTGTTTTTGCTGATTTGTCTTTCAAGGAAAAAAATGAACAGTTACAGTCGAACTTCGATGGCTCGAACCCCTTTGGGACCATGAAAATTTGTTCGAGACAGCGGAAGTTCGAGCCACTGTTGGATACTTCCAGAAAACATAACGGGGGTATTTTTGGACTTCTTTTCGGTGTTATGTAACATAAATGTATGCTGTGTGTACTCATTAGAATCGCCTCATTGAGGCGATTCTAATGAGTACGCACAGCATACATTTGCAAGATAAAAGTCGAAAATCTCCTTAATTATCCCACACTTTTTCTTATGCAGAGGTATTCCCTAGGGACTCAAAAACGGGCTCATCTCAGTCATGGTAAACGAGCCATCGGTGTTCGAGCCATCGAAGTTTGACTGGTATATGAATTTCAATGGCTCATCAACAGCCAGTGTGTGCGAGATAGTAATAATAATGACAACACCCCCTTCTAGCCTACATTTAATTTGTCCATTAAGCTATGTTTGGCCTCTAACCTAAATTTTGTTTGTCTTTCAAGCTATGTTTCTTTAACTTCACAGCCTCTTGTCCATAAAGCTATTTGTCCATTAATCTATGTTTCTTAAACTTCAAGGCCTCTAGCCTAAATTTAGTTTTTCCATTAAGCTATGTTTCTTTCACATCATGGCCTCTAGCCTAAACTTATTTTATCCATTAAGCTATGTTTTTTTAAATTCCAGGCTTCCAGCTGAAATTTAGTTTGTCCATTAACCTATATTAGACTAGTTGTCCATTAACCTATGTTTCTTTAGCTTCAAGGCTTCTAGCCAAAATTTAGTTTGCCCATTAACTTATGTTCTTTCACATGATAAGGCCTCTAGCCTAAATTTTGTTTGTCCATTAAGCTTAGATATGTTTCTTGAACTTCAAGGCCTCTAGCCTAAATTTAGTTTGTCCATTAACCTATATTTCTTTAAATTCAAGGCTTTTAGCTGAAATTTAGTTTGCCTATTAAGCTATGTTTCTTTAGCTTCAAGATCTCCAACCTAAATAATGTTTCTTTAACTTCAAGGCCTCTAGCCTAACTTTAGTTTTTCCATTAAGCTATGTTTCTTTAACTTCAAGGCCTCTAGTCTCTATAAAAGTGGGGTTCATTGGGGTCAGAATTACAGGGATTCTGCTAGTCCAAAATGCAGTTCAGACAAATTGTCCGGACAGAGCCATCATTTGTCGGACATACTGAATTTCATTTGGACAAGTTTTAAAAGATGAAATTTTCTGACACTAAAATAGTCAATGTTATCACTTATGTAACAATATTGATTCTGACAACAATATTGATGTCAAGAAGAGTCCAAAATTACTTTAGGACATTTTGTCCAGACTGGCCTGAAATCTTTTGGACAATCCTAATTTTTTAAGGACTATGGCTGATGTCTGGCCCCATTCAAAATCCCTGAATTATATAGGCATGCTTTCGTGATGAGTTGCATTATAATTCGACCAGTTTCCTGTTTTATTTTAGGTGTTGGTGTATTTCTGAACTTTTAGGATATTTTTGGTGTATAATAATCAGATAAAATTCTCCCTATATCATCATTATATCAGATTCCTACCACTGGTCTTAACTAAGTTTGACAGGAACAATTATTCTCTCTGTGGAGAGCATCTTAATCAGTAGAACTACTTATTTTTATAGACCTAATAATTAACCTTGAGATCAGTGGTGGTTCTTTGTAGTGGCCCACTTGTTGAAGGTACAGGAAAATTAGATGTAATGGTTTGTTCTTAACCCTTGACCTGCTAAGCCCAGATATGCCTTATCTTTGAAACAATGTAGATCCAGATCAGATGGCTTCTGAAGAAGCCATCTGATCAGGATCTTCATTGTTTGCCATCCAGTTTATAAATTTGTTGCAATAATTTGCATCAAGTAATCTGATTGGCTGATAATCAGTTGTGGGTGTGACATATTTAAATATTCAGCAGGACAAGGGTTAACAAACTTTTTATAGCCTTGAAAATGTTGAATCTTCTAGAAAATGCAATATAATCAGATACATTGGTATGTTTGCAGCCCCTAACGGGCCTCCGTGGCCTAGTGGTTAAGAGCGCTGACTCTTGATCATTAGGTCTCTCACCGCTGTGGTTCGAGCCTCGCTCGGGTCACATGTGAGACGCCAAGTTCTGCAACGGAAGGTCAGGTGGTTTTTCTCTGGGTACTCCAGTTTTCGCCCACCTCTGATTAACGATCGGCTCGATATGAGTGAAATAATCTTGAAGGGGCCGTAAAACCAAAAACAAAACAAAAAAAATGTTTGCAGCCCCCATCCCACAATAAAAATGCACTGCAAAAACAGCATTCTAATGCTATTGGGCATGTAACTTGACATTTGATTGGTTAACATCAAACAGTTGGGACAGTGTTTTCTGCGATGATACTGTTGGAAAACTGTCGCTTTTCATTGGTTAGCATTGGATTATATGCAGCTCGCAGTGCTTGCCACTTTTGTGCATATCAGTACAAACCGAATAAGTGCATTGGAATGGGGGTAACTGTATTGAAAATTGTCATTTGGGGAAGATAAATTGTTGGTTTTACCTTCCCAAATGACAATATTGAATACAGTTATTCCCTATAAAGTATATTTAGATGTTGAATGTAAAACCACTGATTTACCTCCCCAAATGACAATTTTGAATACAGTTATCCCCTAGATGTTGAATGTAAAACCGACGATTTACCTCCCCAAATGACAATTTTGAATACAGTTATCCCCTATAAAGTATATTTATGTGTTGAATGATAAAAGTTTTGAACAACTGGTTCGAGGTATGGCGAGTTATATTCAAGTTTTCTGGTCTTTCTGATTGGTCAAGCCGGCCTCGGTAGCTCATTCAGATGTGTGTCTGACTGGTGATCAGAAGGACACGGGTTCGATACCTGCCAGAATCTGCGACATTCTTTCATGGAGATTGATCATGAAATCTTTTCTACGGTCATTCTCTCCTTTCCGCTGATTCAAGAAGGGCAGTTGTCAGTTTCTGGCGAAAGAATGTGCACTGCACTGGTTAACCACTTATAAGCCTGCCCAGGAAAAGTGTGGATAGGTAAACTGATTGGCTCAAAAATGACATTAAATAGTGTTGACTGGGCCATTAAACTCCAATACAAACAAACAAAATCTGATTGGTCCTATCTCCAAAGAAGCAAGAGACACACACAAAAAAGGCCAGTTTTATTGTTTCTTGATTTTTGGCAAGGTGGAATGTAAGGTTTCTCTTGGTCGGCTGATTGTTTGGTTTATTTGTTCATCCATTTGTGTGCATTTGCGGAATCCTTGTTGTAAAAGCTACTGCTTTATGCTGTTTTGAAATGATCACTTGGCATAATTTCCTGGTACATCTTGCATCTATTAACAACTTTGCATCCTCCTTCATAAAACAAGACCTAAAAATGCCAAAAAACAAACATAAATATATTAACCATTAGGACACCGAGAAAAACTGCACTTGAAAATGTCGTCTGCTGAATCTTTTTGCAAACTTGTTAAGAATATTTTTGCATACAGGCAAACAGATAATGGACCCAAATTAGACTGCTCCTAAAGGATTTTGGTCAACACTGTTTGAAAAAATGACTTTTAAAGTAACCAGCAGATGTCAAAGCAGACGACAATTGTTGTGATTGGCATTTATGCAGGAGACTTGGAGGTAGCTAATCATGCAGAAAGTCATGTGACTAAGCCCTATAAGATGGTTGGACCTGTAAATTTGCAGAATAATAACCCTCATTAACTTTTTCCGCTCTCTAGGCTAATTCAGCAGACGACAAATTGTTGATATTTTTATTTTTTCCAGAAAACAGGATTTGACATTTCATGCAAGTTGTCTCCATAGAAATGTCAAATCCTGTTTTCCGAAGAAAAAAATAAGAACCAGAAAAAGTGTCCACAGGACACGGATGCCCCCGCCAAAATGCCATTCAGAAATACTTGTTTTGTTTGTTTGATTTGAGGTTTAACGTCCCCGTCAACACTGTAAAGGTCATTTTGGAGACATTGCTTCCAATTTTGTGGGACTTTTACCCGACATTGAGATGAAATGACATCTTAAGCCCTGTCGCCCAATGAAACCAATAGGGTTTATTAGCATGGACAGTCCGCCTCGCACCGCGGTTCCTGGACAGGCTTAGATCCTCTAAGCGGTTTACCAGTACTAGTGTGCGGGTTGGATTCAGCTCTGCATGGAAGCATCGTGCAGCCCATATATTTCTTCAAGCCCCTAAGGGCGGGGGACGCTCAGAAATAATTGTAACAGGAAAAGCATGAAGTTATTATTAAGGTAGATACCAGTTTCAAGAGAACAAGAGATGTCTCCCTTGTTTATGACACATCATTTCAATGCCAAGCGTGCACCTGTAAAGTTTCAGAAATATATATATTCCGTATGGTTTAGGAGTTATGGCCAGGACACAGTTTACTATAAGGAACTAAGTCAAGGGCAGATAATTCACAAACAAAAAAGCAAGAGTTGTCTTCCTTGTTCATGACACATCGTCTCAATGCAATGCATGCACCTGTAAAGTTTCATAAATATATTCCATATGGTTTAGGAGTTATGGCCTGGACACAGTTTACTATAAGGAACAAAGTCAAGGGCAGATAATTCAAAAAACAAAAGAGCAAGAGTTGTCTTTCTTGTTCATAACACATCGTCTCAATGCCATGCATGCACCTGTAAAGTTTCATAAATATATTCCATACGGTTTAGGAGTTATGGCCTGGACACAGTTTACTATAAGGAACTAAGTTAAGGGCAGATAATTAAAAAACAAAAATTGCAAGAGTTTTCTTCCTTGTTCATGACACATTGTCTCAATGCCACGCATGCGCCTGTAAAGTTTCATAAATATATTCCATAAAGTTTAGGAGTTATGGCCCGGACACGAAGTGGTCCGGACGGACATACGTACGTACGTACAAACAGACGGACAGGGGTAACACTTAATGCCCTTCCACTATTCTTTGAATAGGCTGAGGCATAAAAATATTCCAAAATAACGTCTGCTGCGAAAAAATACCCAGCATGCAGAGCGTTAACTGTCATTGGCCTAGCATCCCAAAACTGGGATATTGGCAGACAGTGTAGGTCCACCTCAGATGCCACAGTATGTGTCTTCCAGTCAGGATCTACACAGTTAAAGTAGAGTAATGTTTGCAAATGAAACAGGCTCTGTGGCCTAGTGGGTAAGAGCGCTGACTCTTAATCATAAGGTCTCTCACCGCTGTGGTTCAAGCCTGGCTCAGGTCACATGTGAGACACCAAGTTCTGCAACGGAAGGTCAGGTGGTTTTACTCCGGATACACCTGTTTTCGCCCACCTACGATTAAGGATCGGCTCGATATGAGTGAAATAATTTTGAAAGGGCCATAAAATCAAAACCAAAAAAAAAACAAACAAATGAATGAATCAAATCAGATGTGCTGAAAACATAGTATCAACCTATGTTTTTCCCATATTGCAGTACTGAAAAACCATGAAATTTTGTCAATACGGTGCATTATGATCATTAGGGTGTATTATGATCATACATATTACCGTATTAGGGTGTATTATAATCATACATATAGTGCAAAGCAAACAGTGGGTGCAATATAGATGAAAGCCCAAGGCCTCTTTTTTCTTGGTGTTGCCCTTATATGAAAAGACAAAACAGTAGCTGAGGCAGCAATGAGGCTTATAAACTGTTGAATGTCATTGAAAACAGAAAATCTTTGGAAGATTGTAATGTTCTGACACTTTTATTCTGGCCGGTTTCCAGAAGTTACAGAGAAACAGCCTGCATACCTGCATGTTAAAATAATAACAAATCATTTGTTTCTGCTGGTAGCAGCAGGTTTGTTCAGAAACATCTGTTTTCATGACAGGAGAAAAAGGTAGACATATATATGTAGACATGTTTCTGTGCAGAAGAAATGCAGACCCTATGCCAGTTCAACATTACAATAACATGCCTATACAAATACATTGTAAATTTTACCACCAAAAATCTAAAATTTCAAGATAAAAAATTGTGATATTTTTCTTAGTTCTGCTTAAAATATAGATGGTGGGTACATGTTAGAACCGCCTCACCAAGGCGGTTCTAACGAGTACCCACGATCTATATTTTAGAGCAGAAACAAGAAAAACCTATTGCTCAAAAGGTATTAGAGCTTCATTAATGATACTTGGTACAATCTTGCATCTAGTGATGGCAACGTAAAGTGCAAGCATCCATATTTTACCTTGACCTACATTTCATGATTCACTGACTTTGAAAACTATTGCTTCAACACTAGTGTTCACCCTAATGTAAGAGTCCATTTCTATAAGAGCTTCATTAATGAACCTTGGTACAAACTTGCATCTAGGAATGACAGCTTTTATACAAGCATTTATATCTGACTTTAACCTACATTTTATGGTTCTCCGATTTTGTGGAATACTGTGTCAACGCTAGTGCTCACCCGAATCTTTAAGTCCATTTCTCAAGAACAATAAGATCTTCATTAATGATACTTAGGGGTGGCAATTTCATCATCTTTGGCAAATCTTCTTCTTTTTCTTCTTCTTCTCACTAAGGCAATTCTAACAAGTACGCACAACATATATATGTTTGTTTGAATTGAGGTTTTACATCCACGTAAACTCTTTCTAGGTCACTTTGGAGACGTTGCTTCCAATTTTGTGGCACTTTTACCTGATATTGAGATGAAATGACATCTCAAGTCCTGCGGCTAAATGAAACCAAAGGGTTTATAGTTTGTATTTTCTTGTCCTTTGGGATCATTGGTTCCATTGTAGAATTCTGAAAATTTTTGAGGGTCACTGATGAGGCCTAATTGGCCAAAACTAGCTAGTCTGGCCCAGAAGTCATGTACACTTGATATTTTCCAGTTCTGTGGTGCATTCCTTGTTTCCAAAGGATAACCCTTTTGCTTGGCAGTCTTTGACCCTCTAAGCGGTTTACCAGTAATCATGTACATTCGGTTTCAGCTCTGCGTGGAAGCATCATGCATAAGAAAAATAAGAAAAATCAGCTTTACCCATGCAAACCCCAGTTGTTCTATATAAAACTGGGGTTCAAAGGGGTCAGAATTATAGAGGTAAAATGAATTTGGCGAGAAAGAAAGTATAGGCCAGAGTATATGATACAGACTATAGCTGTATTTTTTTCTGTTTGATGTTGACTAGTGCTGAAGGCTATAGATTTCTGTTGGAAGATGAACACTGGAATTATCTGTCGACACTCAATCGTGTACTGGGAAATATATTTTTATATTGGTTTATTAAGCACCTACATACCATACGATAAACTTCTCTGTTGTGCTGCTGAATATATTTAATATGCCGACTATAATTCATAGCTGTGTTGTATTGAGGTATAATTCCCAGTTCAGCTCAATTTAACGAGCTATAACGAGCTTTCATGGATGATGCATAATCATTCATAAGCCTGAATAGATAGTTAATTGATCAGTTGCGCAACTTAATCAATAAATCGCATACTACTATGGATTTGGATCTGTGGAAAGAATTAAGTGATTCTGTCACAGACAAAATTCCTTAGGAGACAGAGGGGCAGAAGACAGGAACTGTAACTGTGGTTAGTCCTAATTCAGGGGAATTAATTTACATGCATTTGCAGGAGAAAGAAAAACAGTGAGTACACATATGCCTCTTTAAAACAATGTTCATATAACATGATTTTGGATATAACATGATTTAACCCTTTTTGTACTGAATGGGAATATTCCACCTTATATAAAGCACCCAATAGTACTAGTAAACTGTTTAGAGGATCTAAACCTGCCCAGGCAAAGCAGTTCGAGTCTGCCCGTCCATGCTATTGGTTTCATTGGGCGACAGGGCTTGAGATGTCATTTCATCTCAATGGCGGGTAAAAGTCCGACAAAATTGGAAGTAACATCTCCAAAATGACTTATACAGTGTTGACGGGGACGTTAAATCAAAACAAACAAAAATATGTATATATAGCACATTTCCATTTCAAAATTTTGGGGTGTCGGGTTGCGCTTTCTTCAAATTTTATTTGGAAAAACGCTGAACTTTTTGCAAACAGTGTAGGCCCTGAGCGGCGTCTGATCTGGCCCTGCACTGTTTTCCAGAATTACCCATTTAGGGGTTTCCGGTACAAAATGGGTTAATGATGGACCTCAGATATATGTAGATTATTTAGAAAAATGACCACAGATGGTTATTTTCCTATATGATCTATATATTTTTGTGTGCAACATGTTTGTTTGATTAGCGTGATTTCTGCTTTCGACCCCATTGATAAGTGTTTTAAAGAGGTTGTCGTGTATTTGATAATTTGGAGATTTCTCATGTTTTCGAAAAAAAAAATACTTGTTCGCTGTATCATATATTGCCTCAGAGAATTGATTCTAACCTACATTACAAGCAAGAACAAAAAAATAAAAATTAAAAAAAAAATATCATTATCTTCAACTAGGCACTACCATAATGATCCTTAGTTTTGGGACAGACAGGCCTTAAGAAACAGTGCAGACCCAGATCGGAACAGCCTGATCAGGGTCTACACTGTTTGCCACTCTGTCAACACCTATTGGACTCCATTGCTGGATCATGAAACCAGTTTGTTAAAATTTTAGGAGAATAACAGCTAGTTCTCATGATTTCCAAATTTTTAGGATTTTTACGGTGTTGTCATGTGAACAAGTTCATGAAATGAACATCCCCTAGGCCCCACTTTATATTAAGAAAACTGGGGTTTACGGGAGTATACAGTACATTATTTTTCTTATTTCTGCTCCAAGGTATAGGTTGTGGGTACTCGTTAGAACCACCTCAATGAGGCGGTTCTAACGAGCACTCACAACTTATGTTTGCAGTATAAATAAGAAAAGTGTCAGATTTTCATCAGAAGAGATGTGAATAAATCGTATTGTATTTATCTCTCACTGGCCCCCGCCCATTGGGGCTTGAAGAAATAGATGGGCTGCATGATGCTTCCATGCAGAGCTGAAACCGACCCGCACACAAGTAATGGTATATGGCTTAGAGGATCTAAGCCTGCCCAGGCAAAGTGGTGTGAGTAGGGCCGGGCCGTCCATGCTTATAAACCCTATTGGTTTCATTTGGTGGCAGGGCTTGAGATGTCATTTCATCTCAGTGTTGGGTAAAAGTCCCACAAAATTGGAAGCAACGTCTCCAAAATGACCTTGACAGTGTTGACGGGGACGTTAAACTTCAAATCAAACAAACAAACAAAAATCTATCTCTCAATATGATTCATCATCTTACTGGGTTAAAATGACACTATCACAATAAATTCTAAGTATCATATGGACAAGATAATGATGTGCTTTAATGGATGTAACAGATTGTTGAGATATGATATATGCATAGATTGAGGTCATAAATACAAAGTTTGATAAACTGTGGAGTGAATGACGCAAAAAGTAATAAATGTATCGCATTATAAGAGTGTTCATTTCTTATAAACGTTATGAATATTACTGTGATTCCTAGTAATTAAAATACCGAGGTTGAGTACAGGACGAAGGGAGACAATTGGATACCAAGATGGGAGATAATATTTCTACACAAGGGTCCAAACAGAGCACCCCTGTTGAGGATATGATAACGGTGAATTGGGTAGGTGAAGTTTCCTCAATTTTCAAAAAAATATTTTGACTTTAAGCCAGAAATTTTAGCTCACCTGGAGTAAGTCCAGGAAGAGCCATTGCCCACCCCCAGTGTCTGCGTTTCTGTGGGGGATGTCGTTGGCGTTAAAATTGGTGCCGGAGTCTACATTTATATTAAAGTTCTTTAAGAGCTCATACTTTCCAAAGCATATGATGGATTTGGTTCATACTTGGTATGATCGCAGATATACGCCCAAAGTTTTATTCAGCAATATCCCTGCCTATACCCATGACACGAGGGTCAAGGTCACAGACTTGGAAATTTCAAATTTCAAAGTTTTTTATGAGCTCCTTGTTCCAAACAAAAGGATGGATTTAGTTCATGTTTTGTATGATGATAGAAGATATAGGTCCAAAGTTTTATTCAGCAATATCCCTGCCCATGCCATTAACCTCAAGGCCAAGGTCACAGACTTAGAAATTTTATTTTAAAATTTTTTATGCCACCTGATCTGGATCTACACTTTGCAAAGATAGAGCAGGATAAGGAATAGTCAGAAATAAGAAAGAATATTTTCAATTTTCGTCAGAAAATGTAAATATTTTCATGGCCTTAATGGAAACAGTAAAACACATGGACATGTTAAAATGTTTTGGTGTGTCTCTTAGTTGTTGGAGCCAAACAGACGCACCTAAGCAAACAGTGCAGTACCCAGATCAGACTGCTCCTGAAGGAGCAGTCTGATCAGGGTCTGCACTGTTTGCCAAGGAGCAATCTGATCAGGGTCTACACAGTTTGCCATTCCATCTGCACTTCTTTTACTCCTTGCTGGATGTGGTGACACATGCAAATTTGTAAAAATTTTAGGAGAATTAAGGCAAGTCCTCAAAGTCTCCGAATTTGAAGGATTTAATGGCCAACTAGGTAGTGCATGCACATCAAAGACACACATAGACTGCAGACTACTATGATGTGCAGGCTGATCCGAGTCTTTGTTGGGTGCACATGCTTGACCACTCAGGAAGGCAAATGAACCTTTAAACTGCTAATCATGACATTTCCAGACATCATTACCAAAAATATTTTTAATCCCCCGCCGCGAAGCGGAGCCGGGATTTTAGGAATGGCCTTCATCCGTCTGTCTGTTCATCCCTCTGTCTGCAGGAACTGTTATATACTTGTGTGTCTTAGGAGTTTGGACACTTTCAATGTATTTCAATGGGATTTATTCCATTAGACACAGAAGTCAATTGCTTGTGTGTCCAAAATTTGACTTGTGTGTCTTTTTTTCCATGAAATTTCTTGGAAAACTTTACCATTCTTCTGTCTGTCTGTCTGTAACATTTTCTTGTCCCCTCCATATCTCCTGAACCCTTTGATAGATTTTTTATTAAACTTTGGTCAATTATTCGTCTCAGTGAGCTGATGTGCAGAACCCATAAATGAACCATGCCGACTCAAGGTCAAGGTCACAGTTGAAGGTCACGAGTTTGAAACTTTGAATTTTGTGTCCGTTCCATATCTCCTTTACCCTTGGAAGGATTTTCATTAAACTTTGGTCAAATATTCTTTTCAGTGAGCTGATATGCAGAACCTATAAATGAACCTTCATGACTCAAGGTCAATGTCACATTTGAAGGTCAAGAGTTTGAAACTTTGAATTTTGTGTCCAATCCATATCTCCTTTACCACTCAAAGGATTTTCATTAAACTTTGGTCAGTTATCCCCCTCAGTGCGCTCATGTGCAGAGCCCATAAATGAATCATGCCGACACCAGGTCAAGGTCACATTGGAAGGTCACGACTTTGAAACTTTGAATTTTGTGTCCGTTCCCTTTCGCCTTTACCCTTCAAAGGATTTTCATTAAATGTTGGTCGATTGTCCCCCTCAGTGAACTCCTGTGCACAGCCCATAAATGAATCATGGCAACTCAAGGTCAAGGTCACAGTTGAAGGTCACGAGTTTGAAACTTAGCATTTTGTGTCCGTTCCATATCTCCTTTACCTCTGGAAGGATTTCCATTAAACTTTCGTCAAATATCCCCCTCACTGAACTGATGTGCAGAACCCATAAGTAAACCATGCCAAGTCAAGGTCATAGGTGAAGGTCACGAGTTTGACACTTGGAATTTTGTGTCCATTCCATATCTCCTTTAGCACTGGAAGGATTTTCATCAAACTTTTGTGAAATATACCCCCACAGTGAGCTGATGTGCAAACCCCATAAATAAACCATGCCAACTCAAGGTCAAGGTCACAGGTGAAGGTCACAAGGTTGAGCCTTGATACAAAGTGCGGCGGGGGATTTGGCTGTCCCTTTATTGTTCTTATAAAATATTTGGATGAAATAAGGCTTGATATTACCTAATGAATTGTCTGCTTGGCAAAACAGAACTTGACATCCCATGCAAATTGTCTCCATTGGAGACAATTTGCATGAGATGTCAAATCCTGTTTTCTGGGAAAATTAGAAAAATATTTCAAAATGTCATCTGCTGCGAAAATACCCAGAATGCCAAGCGTTAAAAATAAATCTTGCGTCTCCTCTAAGAGTTTCTGTGGTGCTTTACAGGTTTAATTGCAAAATTTGTAAGGGGAATTAATACACCAGCATTTTCTACAAGGGAGGCAAGTGTTGGGACTTCCTGTTTGCTTTCCTGTTATCAGAGCCCCTCTGAAAAAGGGGTCTACTCTTAAAGGAAAGAATTGGCTCCTAAGGAGCAAATTCATTCCGTTAAGAGTTGACGGGCCTATCGATATTAAGGGGACAAAAGTAATTTGGGAAGAGTTTCTTCCCCTGATGGTTCACAAGTCTGTTGCCCTTAGCCCATAAGATGCCAATAGCAACAAACTTGTCGTCTGCTTTGTCTTCCGGTGGAAACTTTAAAAGTCATTTTTGCAAACAGTCTGGACCTAGATCAGACTGTTCCTGTAGAAGCAGTCTGATCAGGACTGACATTTTTTTCCAGTATGCAAAAATACGTAAGTTTGCAAGAAGTTGTAGCAAACAACATAAACATGGAACATTTTCAGATGCAGCTTTTTGTGGCATCTTAACCCATTCAGTACCAGAAACCCCTAAAGAGGTATCTTGGCAAACAGTGCAGGCCCAGATCAGACGCCACAGAATGTGGCGTCTGATCAGGGCCAACACTGTTTGTGAAAGATTCAGCCATTCTCCTAATAAATTTTGAAGAAAACACAACCTGGCACCCCGAAATTTTGTAATGGACTCCTGCTATACAGAAAAAGGAAGATTCCATTTGGTACAAAAAGGGTTAAGGGTTAAATTATTTTCATTATAGAATTTGGAATATTTAGCATATGTATGGCTGGAAGTTTCAGAAGCTGCAATATGGAAAATGTCAGAGTATGAATGTATCAAGATTAATATGCAACAATTATGCTGTCACAGTCCCCAGAGGCCTGATCCTGCATAAATAATTCAGTCGGAGAGGTAGAACACAAAACCAGGTCTTTACGAGGATTACGTACATGTTAAGTGGAGGCCACCATGTCTGGCCACCATTCCAAAATATCTCCATCGCTGGACTTAGCCGGCCTCGGTAATTGGGTGAGGGGAAGTTGTCTAACATTGAGTACATTTTAGAAATTTATTTACTCGGAGAATGGCTAAATATATTTTAGCTCACCTGAGCACGAAGTGCTCATGGTGAGGTATTATGATCAGTGAATATCAGTCGTGCCTTGTCCGTCGTGCGTCCTGCATTGTCAACAATTTGATTTAAATACGAACTCCTCCTAAACCCTTGGGCCAATTTGATTCAAACTTCACAGGAATATTGCCTGGGTGGCTCCCTACAAAAATAGCTAAAATCTCTCCCCTCTGATAAACAAGATGGCCACCAAAGCTAAAAATAGAAAAATCTTTAAATGCCAACTCCTACTGTACCCTTGGACCAATTTCATCATTCCAACTTCACAGAACGGTTGCTAAGTTGACCCTTTACCAAAATAGCTAAATACTAAAAATACTAAAACGATTCCGCTCCAATGAGCAAAATGACCGCCAGAGCTAAAAATAGAAAAACATTGTAAATTTGCTTGAAACGTGAACTCTGGGGTTTGTTTAGCCTCTGGGACAAATGAAGGATTTGAATTTTGTCGGACATATTGCATTCTTTTTTAACATAATCCCCTTCAGTATCTATACACTTTTGCCAGCGGTGTTTAAGGGCCTCAATGCCACTTTTATAGAACTCCTTTTCTTGGTTGTTCAGAAAGTCATAAACTGCATATATGACGTCACCATTGAAGGGTCACAGGTGCCTGAAATAGCCGTTTTCAGTTTTGGAAATATATGTAGATGAAAGTCTGATGAAGCGAGATCAAGTGAATAAGGCGGATGCTCAATCAATTTAAAACCACAGTCCTGAATGGCAGCCGTAGCAATGACAGGCTTGTGAACAGGAGCATTGTCCTAATGGAACAACACACCTTCAGTGAGCTTCCGGCGGCGCTTACGTTTATTTGTTTGTTTGTTTGATTTGGGGTTTAACGTCCCCGTCAACAATGTAAAGGTCATTTTGGAGACGTTGCTTCCAATTTTGTGGGACTTTTACCCGACATTGAGATGAAATGACATCTCAAGCCCTGTTGCCCAATGAAACCAATAGGGTTTATTAGCATGGGCGGTCCACCTCGTACCGCAGTTCCTGGACAGGCTTAGATGCTCTAAGCGGTTTACCAGTACTAGTGTGCGGGCCGGATTCAGCTCTGCCTGGAAGCATCATGCAGCTCATATATTTCTTCAAGCCCCTATAGGCGGGGGCCAGGCGCTTAAGTTTAATATCTTCCCGTAACTGGGTCAGAAGTGAAGCGCATAGTATGTGCCATTGATTGTTTGTCCCTTTTGGAGATAATCTATCAGCAGAATACCATCTGCATCCCAGAAAATCGAGGCCATATCCTTCACAGCTGATGGAACAGTCTTTGCTGAGCCAGGGTACTTCCATTGTTTCGACTGTTGTTTGGCCTTTAGGGCCATGTTTCATCCAATTACAGAGGATCACTGCTCTTTCAACGATTTTGTCCATTTTGCAAAAGCTGCTTGTCTTGTATACTTAAACCTTGACCTGCTGAATATTTAAATATGCCACACCCACCACTTATTTTCAACCAGTCAGATTTCTTGATGCAAATTATTGCAACAAATTCATAAACTGAATGACAAACAATGAAGATCCTGATCAGATGGCTTCTGAAAAAGCCATCTGATCTGGATCTACATTGTTTGAAAGCTAAGACATATCCAGGTTCAGCAGGACAAGGGTTAAGAGTGCTACCTCATCAGTATAAACTGACCAAATGAGACCAGTCCTTGGGTACACAGCCCTATATAGTCAGAGAATAGTAGAACTTAAAAGGAATATCCCTGCGTACCTCCTTCAATACGGAGGCTCACAACATATCAAGCAGCCCTCCTATCTCTGGAATGAGATACAAATGGGGCAATGAACTTGAAAATGGGAAGACAAGAAACATTCTGGGATAAGCATTTGCCAGAAATGACAAATTTAGAAGGCAATCTGTTAAACAACTTGAAACAACAATCAAAACAAAAGTGTACAGAAAGACTTTTGCTTTTCATTCAGTAGAATAAAAGGATAGAAGACATCTGGTTGTGTTTTTTCTTGGGATATAAATAATAATTTACTGCCAAAAAATATAGATTTATAGCAAATATACAATCCTAGTGTTGGCATTTGTGATGGAAAATGTGTTATAGGTCATAATATGTCAGAAATGTTTCATCACAATGTGAACAAGATCCAAGTCTTAACCCTTCTCTTGCTGAATATTCAGTTTAGCCACACCCATTTCTGCCTTTGAACCAATCAGTTTACTTAATGTAATTTATTCTTACAAATCCATAAACTGAATGTCAAACAGTGTAGATCCTGATCAGATGGCTTCTTCAGAAGCCATCTGATCTGGATCTACACTGTTTCCAAAGATAGGGGTTGTCGTGAACAGCAAGATAAGGGTTAACCCTTATCCTATCACAAACCATCTGATCTGGATTACTCTGTAAAAACCTTTCAAAATCTTCTCAGAACCCAAATGGCTGATGGCCTTGAAACTTGGTATGCAGCATCTGTGACTGCAGGCGCTACCAAATTTGTTCAGATGGTGACCTTCAGTTGATCTGGACCTTTTTTAGGTCAGTTTGTTTGTTTGTTTGTTTGTTTGATTGGAAGTTTAACATCCCCGTCAACACTGTGTAGGTCATTTGGGAGACGTTTTCAATTTTGTGGGACTTTTACCCGACATTGAGATGAAATGACATCTCAAGCCCTGTCGTCCAATGAAACCAATTGGGTTTATAAGCATGGATCGGCCGACTTGCTACACTTTGCCTGGGCAGGCTTAGATCAGTTTACTTAACCAGTTTACCAGTACTCATGTGCAGTCGGTTTTAGCTCTGCGTGGAAGCATCATGCAGCCCATTCTGACCGTCCATGCATATAAACCCTATTGGTTTCATAGGGCGGCAGGGCTTAAGATGTCATTTCATCTCAATGTCGGGTAAAAGTCCCACAAAATTGGATCAGTAGATTTTTCTGATTCTGTTGTAAGCTATATGGCATATCAGAATTGATATTTACAATCAGCTGTTTATCAATTCCAAAGGTTAGGGTCATTTGCTCACTTTTGTCCTGGAGGGCTCAGATTCAGTATTTTTATCTTCTTCTGGGCTGATTGAAATCAAATTAGAAGCAGAGCCACCATGAGTTTGGGGAAAAATGCACTATGTTGCAAGGTTGTCTTATTGTAATACTTAACGTCACCCTAAATATTCAGGTCCTTAACCCATTTTGTACCAGAAACCCCAAAACGGTTAATTGGCAATCAGTTCAGGCCCAGATCAGACGCCGCAGAATGCGGCGTCTGATCAGGGCCTGTACTATTTGCTAACAGAATTTTCCGTCAAAAATAGAATAAAATCGAAAAAATTGGCCTGACACCCCTTATATGACCAATGGACTTCTCCAACATATAGCAATGGAGTGGTGAGTTCCTCTTTTGTCTTTGTCTCCCATATAAAGGTCAAAAGTTTTTTAGACAAGTTGTCTTTAAAGAATTTTACATTTTTGTTTGGATATGTTTGACTAATATAACAAATTGGTTTCTGTGATGGATCCCAGTAGAAGTGTTATAAGTATCCGACATGCTGGTGGAGTGTCAGAGGCTGGCCTGAGCATACACACCTGGCATACTCAATATCTGGTAATCAGTTTTATGTATGTACCTGAGCAGTTTGGCATTCCATTATCAGATGCCAGGACTAGAAGACACCTGTAGCAGATCTTCCTGTGTACTCTAGATCTATATCAGGAAAACATTGGAATTACCCCACCCAACACTTTCCCTGATCATACTTGTACTACACTTGAATGGCAGTCCTGAGATTATCTCATAGGTTATTTGTTTGATTTGAGGTTTAACGTCCCTGTCAACACCATAAAGGTCATTTTGGAGACGTTGCTTCCAATTTTGTGGGACTTTTAGATGAAATGACATCTCAAGACCTGCTGCCCAATGAAACCAATAGGTTTTATAAGCATGGACGGTCGGACACTCGCACCACTTTGCCTAGGCTCGCTTAAATCCTCTAAGCGGTTTACCAGTACTCGTGTGCGGGTCGGTTTCAGCTCTGCGTGGAAGCATCATGCAGCCTATCTATTTCTTCAAGACCTGACAGGCGGGGGGCGATCTCATAGATGAGATGTAGTTTTCATAGATGGTAATTTAGAACCAGCCTCAGTTTTTAAGTGGCCAGTACTGTGGTTGTGCCAAATGGAATCTTCCTCCTCATAAATGGCTGAAGTCCATTTTGAAATTTAGGGGTATCAGGTTGTGTTTTCTTCAAAATTTATTTGGAAAATAGCTGAACTTTTTGCAAACGGTGTAGGCCCTGACCAGACACCACATTCAGCAGCATCTGATCTGGGTCTACACTGTTTGCCAAGTACCCGTTTTGGGGTTTGTGGTAGAAAATGGCTTAATAAGTACACACAACATAACCCAGTATTATCCAGCTGAACAAGACCTGATCAGATGGCTTCAAGCAGTGTAGAACCAGATCAGATGGCTTCTGTCATGTAGTTTGTAAACTGGACAAATATTTCAAATCAAGTAATCTGATTGGTTGGTAGGCGGTAATGGGTGTGGCTAAATTAATTTATTCAACAGGGTAAGGGTTAAAGAAGATCAAAAAGATATCCTGAAGTCAGTAAAATCCATTATACCTCCTGACTTGTGACTATCCCCTAATGCATTCATGGTCCAAAAGGTAGTTCAACTGTACATACCATACAAGTTAGAAACCTCGGTGATGTAGTGGATAAAGCTGCTCGCCTTGCAAACCAGGAGTCGTAGGATCAATACTGGGCTTTTCCAAACTTTTGGATGAGTGTTTAAACTGAGGTCTTGTCTCCATGTGACCTCAGTTGTTGGTGGGACATAAAACTCAAACACACACTTAAAAGTGGACCCCGCCCATTGGGCTTGAAGAAATAGATGGGCTGCATGATGCTCCCGTGCAACGTCTCCAAAATGACCTTTACAGTGTTGACGGGGATGTAAAACCTCAAATCAAACAAACACATGCAAAACTGTACCATACAAGTTACAGTAGCTAAAGCCTTCTTGGCACTGATTAATTGCAGTGATAAAACCGCCACTTGCAGGATCAACCTGTTAATTAAGACAAGAATTGTTATATCCACTTATCTGTTAGAGTTATCTCTTCCTGTCTACAGCAATTACCTGCCCATATAATACATAATTTTGAGAATGTGCTTTATCTTCTTGAACTACTGTATATAGGGATTGAGGTCTTGTAAAATGGACAAGACAAGTTTCTAGACATTACATGACAAGTCTGTGAAATGAACAACCCCTTAAACCCCACTTTATATACTGGGGTCTAGGAGGTAAACATTATATTTTTCTTATTTCTTGAGCAAGACATAGGTTGTGGGTACTCATCAGAACCACCTAGCTGAGGCGGTTCTAATCAGCACCCACAACCTATGATTATGGAATAAATAAGAAAAAATATTATGGATTTTCATTAGAAAAGCAGCCATTTTGGAGATGTGAAAAAAAAATGCACTTTGTCGCACAAGTGTGTTATCATAAGAAAAAAAATGGACAAGGCAACTTGCACGAGGAGTAGGTTTCTGGGGAAAAATGGACAAGGCAACTTGTACAAGAAGCTGGTTTCTGGGAAAAATTGATAAGGCAACTTGCACAAGGAGCAGGTTTCTGGGCAACTTGCACAAGGAGCAGGTTTCTGGAAAAAATGGACAAGGCAACTTGCACAAGGAGCAGGTTTCTGGGCAACTTGCACAAGAAGCTGGTTTCTGGGAAAAATTGACAAGGCAACTTGCACAAGGAGCAGGTTTCTGGGCAACTTGCACAAGGAGCAGGTTTCTGGAAAAAATGGACAAGGCAATTTGTACAAGAAGCTGGTGTCTGGGAAAAATTGATAAGGCATCTTGCACAAGGAGCGGGTTTCTGGAAAAAATAGACAAGGCAACATGTACATGAAGCTGGTTACTGGATAAAATTGACAAGGCAACTTGTACAAGGAGCAGGTTTCGGGGCAACTTGCACAAGGAGCAGGTTTCTGGAAAAAATGGACAAGGCAACTTATACAAGGAGCAGATTTCTGGAAAAAATAGACAATTAAGGCAACTTATACAAGGAGCTGGTTTGGGGGGAAAATGACAAGGCAACTTGTACAAGGAACAAACTCTGATCCTGCTGAATAATTCTATAGTCCATTTCTGACTATCAGCCAATCAGATTACTAAATATAATGTTTTTGTTCAAGTTCACAAACTGAATAACAAGCATGAAGATCCTGATCAGATGGCTTCTTTAGAAGCCATCTAAGAGACCACTTTTGGGACTGTTCAACAGTGGTCTTTTAAGACCACTTTTGAACAGTTCTAAAGGTGGTCTTGATACAGGAATTTTCTTGTATTGATAACCCTTACAGCCCCAAACCAAACTGCATAGCAGAAGGTATTCAAACTTTTTTTTATATATATATTAAATAATAATGCCTCAATTGAAGTTTAAATATCTGATTGGCAGTCTAAGGGTTAATTAATCAGGTACATTGCAAAAATTATAGCTCTGTCTACAAACATACAACACACTTATCTAGCAGAAAAAAACTGCTGAAACTTATTGTTTACAAAGTTTTGCAAGTTGTAAGACAATTCAGTTTACATACTTAGAGAAACTATTCAGTTTATTGCAAAACTCTAAACATTAATTCTTGGCAACTATTTCATCTGTTTTAATTACACTAATACTGGCAAAATAAGTCATAACTTTTGAACCGATTTCATTATCCCCACACTTTTCGAAGAAAAAGTGGGGATATTGTAATGGTCTTCGTCGTCCGTCCGTCTGTCTTACCTGATAACTCCTAGACGGTTATAGATAGAAACTTGAAACTTTGGGAACTGATAGATCTTTGGTCTGGGGAGTGCATGACACTTTCAGAATTTTGATCACACCCCTAAGGGTAGGCCCAGGGCGTGGGGCCAGCGGGGGGTCAAAAATCAAAATTTCCAGAACATGGTTGTGTAACATACCAAAGCGAGCGGCATGATGAGTAGATTTTGTAGTGGCGTGTGGATATGTGATGGCGTGCCATAGACTGCGCAATTCTAGTTGCTGTTGGGTTGAAGTTTCAGAATTTTGAAAATAAAATCCTGCTCATGTGCTCACTATGGGACATAAGCAGGCTGCAAACTACTCAGAACCATAGCTTATAAACAGTCTCTCATCCATTTGCACTCAGTTACTCAGGCGGGTAGTGCTACCTTAAAAATCCTAAGACACGCCTTCCTCGCCTAGTGGATAAGAGCACTGACTCTGAATCATTAGGTCTCTCACCGCTGTGGGTTCGAGCCTGTCTCGGGTCATATGTGAGGTGCCAAGTTCTGCAATCATATAATGCATAAAAAGTACGTAAAATTTAAGTATCTATCTGCAATGGATGGTCAGGTGTTTTTCTCTGGGTACTCCGGTTTTTGCCCACCTCTGATTAACGACCTGTTCAATATGTATGAAATAATCTTGAAAGGGCCATAAAACCAAAATCAAAAAAAAAAAAAAAATAAAAAAATAAAAAAGAATTTAGACATTTTGAGGACTTGCTGTAATTCTCCTAAAATTTTAACAAATTTGCTTCACAATCCAGCAAGGCATCTAAAAAGTGCAGACAGAATGGCAAACAATATAGATCCTGATCAGACAATGATCTGGGTCTGCACTGTTTGCTTAGCCATATCTGTCCCAGTATTTAGAATCTTTACAGCGTATGCATGTAGATAGAGTGTCTTCCTGTATGTACTTCATCATAGTACAGTTTATAATTTGAGCCTCGCCAAGCGAATTTGTGTCTTGGAGCATTCCGTCATGACAAATTTTAACTGCGCATGCTCAGCCATTCAGAGGGGCCAGGGATATGGCTTTCTGTCTGAAGGTTCCTCTTGATTCACTGCTTGTATGAGCGAGCAGCGAAGGTTCTGGCGAGACTGCGCGGATGCGCAGGCTCGCCTGAACCATCGCTGCTCGCATAGGCGATAAGTACCAAAATCGCTTGACGGGGCCCATTTTATTTTCTCTGGAAATCTTAGATTGTGGGTGTTCCTCAGAACTGACTTATTGTGGCAGTTCAAATATTCTCGCACTGCCTATGCTTGGAACTCTCACAGTCAATGCTTGGATCAGAAAAAGGAAAATAAAGAAGTCACCTGAAAAATTGTGGGTTCTGCAGCCATCTTAGCAAATGACAAAAAACATACCTATAGAAATACATTCATTACGAATACACACCCGTGCGGCATAGTGTACTTTTTCACATCTCCAAAATGGCTACTTTTCTGAAGAAAATCTGTGATATTTTTCTTATTTATACTGCAAACATAGGTTGCGGGTGCTCGTTAGCACCGCCTCATTGAGGCGGTTCTAACGAATACCCACAACCTATGTCTTGAAGCAGAAATAAGGAAAATATTGTATACCCCCGTAAACCCCAGTTTTCTCCATACTTTGTGGGATTTAGAGGGATGTTCATTTCACGGACTTGTTTACGTGATGGTAAACTTTAAGGCCTAAAAAAAAGAAAATTTTAAGATAAAAAAATGTGATATTTTTCTTCTTTCTGCTCAAAATATAGATTGTGGGTAACGAGTACCCACAATCTATGTTTTGGAACAGAAATAAGAGAAATATGGTTTACCCCTGTAAACCCCAGTTTTACAATATACATCACGAAAACACGCCTATATAATTTTGACCCCCTTGAACCCCACTTTTATATAGTAAAACTGGGGTTTCCGGGGTATGCCTTAGAAAAATATCACAATTTTTCATCTTAAATTTTCATTTTTTTCGGTGATAAAGGTGGCAGTGTATTTGTAAAGGCGTGTTTGTATAATGTGGACAGAAATAAGAGAAATATGGTTTACCCCTGTAAACCCAAGTTTCACAATATAAAAGTGGGTTCAAGGGGGTCAAAATTATGTGTGTTTTTATGATGTAGGTTTTGTGCTGGGGAAAGAAATAAAGTAAATAACATTTTGATGACACTTTGAATAGTAAGAATATTTTCTCTTCTTGATTATATGTCTTACAGATTTTCTCAGTTTGATGCTGTGAATTATTCATCTAGCCATTTCTCTTACAACACATAATAATGCATAAATCTTGTACTATGTTCTAGGATGCATAAAGTGTCTCATTTCATTATATTTATTATGATGAAAACAATGCTTCAATCCTACTTCTGACAGACTTGTCTTACGACATGAAAGCCGTAACAAAGGAAAGAAGCATAGCCTGAAAAAATCCCCGCCCAAGGTGGGATTCTAACCCGGGCTGCTCGGGTGATAGTCCAGTGCTCGCTTAACCGCTGAGCCAAAGAGTCGACTCCCTGACGCAGTTGTCAGAGAGTGGTGATAAACCTATAAGCTATGCATGAAGATAACTGAAGGGAGGCAATGCGGTCCGTAACACACCCCCTCTTCAAGGAAGTCATCATTTATGATGACGTGAAGCCAACTTCGGCACAAAGCCAATTTCTGCAAAACAAAGTCTGATCCCGGACGAGCCCCCATCTTACGACATAAAAGCCGTAACAACGGAAAGAAGCATAGCCTGAAAAAATCCCCGCCTATGGTGGGATTCTAACCTGGGCCGCTCGGGTGATAGTCCAGTGCTCTAACCGCTGAGCTAAAGCGTAGTTGTCAGAGAATGGTGATAAACCTATAAGCTATGCATGTAGATAACTGATTACTAAGGGAGGCAATGCGGCCCGTAACACTTGTAACTCGAGCTTTTGATTACCTAAATCTTGAAGGTCACTATACCATTACACATTAATTTCAAGTGTAAAGAAGACCAATCTTTTTGCTGATTGTGCTTGTCGGTTTATAATTTCGCTAAGGCTTTGCTTACTGATCAATCATGGTTGAATTCAACCTTGGGAAATATACATTGTTAAATTCAACACCGGTTTCCACATCAATTTAGGTATTCGATCTATGGAATTCAACAAAAAATAACAAAAAATTGTACAACCGGCATTTGATACTGCAAATTCAGTGTTCATATAATTCTTGTTATAAGTTTATAACTAAACGGCTTTAATAATGAGATATCATTGCTTTTTTTCTTTCCCAAATGGTACAGTGCAGTCACAATTGAGTCACTTGATATGGCTTGTGCCATATCTTTTCTTGTTTTAGATGTATATTGCTTACTTGTTGCTTTTTGACACCATTGAATCAATTTAGTTACCGGTATATCCCACATCTGACACCAAATATATTTTCAGTATAATGTTTTGTGTTACATGTTCTTGTTTATTTGTACAGTTTAGAATATTTCTTGTCAAGTGTAATTATTAACTTTGTTTAAAACTGAGACGTTTATGGCTTTATTGCAGTTAGCTCCAAAAATCGGTTATGTTGTGGTGAAGGCCACAAATAAAATTCTTGCAAACTAATATTGCACTACCCAAACAAAGTGGTGCGAGTTTGACTGTCCCTGCATATAAACCCTTCTGGTTTGTTTGGATGGTAGGGCTTGAGATGTCATGTCATCTCAGTGTTGAGTAAAAGTCTCACGAAATTAGTAGCAACATCTTCAAAATGACCTAAATAGTGTTGACACGGAAGTAAAATCACAATTCAAACAAACACAGCTTTTATTTTCTTTGCTTCGGGCCTTATTATGACCTGCCACATGAGTGGCATGGTATTATGTTATAACCCTCTGATATTTGTCTGTCCATCCATCCGTATGTCCATCCATCCATCCATCCATCCATCCATCAGCGCCTCATAGTTTCGTGTCTGCTCAATATCTTCGATACCATTTGAGATATTTTCATGAAACTTCACAGAGATGTAGAGCACCATGAGTCAATGTGCAGGACATATGAACCATAACTCTGATTTTCCTACTTTTGGAGTTATTGCCCTTTGAACATAGCCATTTCTATCATAGTTTCTTGCCTGCTCCATAACTCTGGTACCATTCAAGATTTTTTCACGAAACCTTATAGATATGTAGAATGCCATGAGACGATGTGCAGAACATATGAACCCTAACTCTGATTTTCCTACTTTCAGAGTTATTGCCCTTTGAACATTGAAAAGCCATTTCTTTCATAGTTTTGTGTCTGCGTCATAACTCTGATACCATTTGAGATATTTTCACAAAACTTCACAGTTGAGACGCCATGCAGAACATATGAGCCATAACTTTGACTTTCCTCCTTTAGGCGATACTGCTTCTTAAACATTGAACATAGCCATTTCTATCATTTAGTCTGTTTGAAGCACTATATCTCCTGATCCTACTTAATGGATTCTGACTAAACTTGCATGGTTACATGACTACGATAGTGGAAACACCAATTAGGTTTGGATGACCTTGGCCTTATTTCAAAGGGCACAGGCCCCCCAAAACTCAATTTGGATAAAATACCTTGTCTGCACCTTATCTCATTAACGAAGCAATGAAATCTTGTCAAACTTGGTACAATATATCATTGCAACTGACCAATGATTTGGTTTGCTATTGGTGACCTTGACCTTATTTTCAAGGTCACAGGCCCCCAAAAACCGTCAATTTTGGGCCAGAAATAGCTTGTCTGCACGGTTTCACATGAACAAACCATGATATACAGTAAAATTCCTATATTAAGACCACCTTTGGGACTGTTCAAAAGTGGTCTTTAAGACCACTTTTGAACAGTCCCAAAGGTGGTCCATGACAAGCTGACACTGAGGGCAGAAATCACGAAGAAAAAAAAAGTGAAGCCTTCAAAATCGATAGCTTTTTATAACAGAATTAGTCTTAGTTTTAGGTGGTCTTAATAGCAGAATTTCACTGTACTTGTATCTACTCTGTAAACAGGAGAAATTTTCCATAAACTTCACACAAAGGTTAAGCACCATAGGGGGTTCTGCAGAAAATAAGAACTGTAATTCTGGTTTACTTCCTTTTGGAGCTATGGCCCTTTGAACATTGTAAAAAGTCATCTCAGTCATTTATTCATTTGGGAAAGGCTAATGCACTTTCACTTTGAATTCCTATTTGACAGTGTAATTATGGCACTTGCTTGATGTAAATGATGCAGTGCTTGCAGCGCTTTTATTATTACCATGTTATAAATGGGTTAATGTTTTTTTCATAAGAGAGGTGGTGTATTTTGGCCTATTAAACCATAAAATGCCAATCCCGACTATTGTCGCCTGCTTTGCCATCTGCCAGTTACCTTAACAGTACCGGCCCCGATAGCTCAGTTGGTAGAGTGTCCGCTCCGGGGAACGGGAGGTCTGGGGCTCGATCCCGGGCCGGGACATACCAAAGTCGTTAAAAATGGTACTAACTGCTCCTCGCTTGGCACTCAGATTTACGGGGAAGAGCTAGGACTGGTCGATCCAGTGTCAGGATAATGTGACTGGGTGTGGTATCATGTAATGTGTCTGGGACATGATACTTCAGTGAGGCAGCACTATAAACATGAGCATTGAGCTCCCTGTCGCAACCAGACACCGTCGTGATATGACTGAAAAATTGTTGAAAGCGACGTTAAACCCGAATTCACACACACACACCTTAACAGTAATTTTTTTGCCAACAGTGTGAACCCAGATTAGACAGGCCTTCGTGGCCTAGTGGTTAAGAGCGCTGACTCTTGATCATTAGGTCTCTCACCGCTGTGGTTTGAGCCTCGCTCTGGTCACATGTGAGATGCAAAGTTCTGCAACAGAAGGTCAGGTGGTTTTTCTCCGGGTACTCTGGTTTTCGCCCACCTCTGATTAATGATCGGCTCGATATGAGTGAAATACATCTTGAAAGGGCCGTAAAAATATTTTTAAAAAGTTTGCAAAAAAAATTCAGCAGACGACATAAGCAGACGACATATTTCAGATGTAGTTTTTCGAGGCATCTTAAGGGTTAAGGAATCTTAAACTCTATCAGTTGACCCATTTCAGACTGGAAACCTCAAAATGGGTACCTCGGCAAACAGTGCAGGCCCAGATCATTCTGCGGCGTCTGATCAGGGTCTCCACTGTTTGCTAAAAGTTCAGTCATTTTCCAAATCAGTGTTGAAGAAAACACAACCTGCACCCCTAAATTTTGAAATGGACTCATGCTATATATTAGGAGGAAGATTCCATTTGGTACAGTTAGGGTTAACTGCTGATCATGCTGGCTCAGATAACCTCTTGAAAAAGATAGATTTTTTATTTAGATTACTATTCCAGTTCCCTGATAGGAATAGTTTTCTTCACTCAACAATCTTTGATCTGGATGATTGAGTAAAGACCTCAAATTAAGATTTTTTTTTACATGCAGAAAAAAGCTAATACTTGTTTCCTTGCTCTGAAAGTTAATACAGTAAAATTCCTATATCAACCCTTATCTTGCTGTTCACAACAACCCCTATCTTTGCAAACAGTGTAGATCCTGATCAGACGGCTTCTTCTGTCTGGCATTCAGTTTATGAATTTGTAGCAATAAATTACATCAAGTAATTTGATTGGTCGACAGACAGAAATGGGTGTGGCTTGAATGAATATTCAGCAAGAGAAGGGTTAAGACCACCTTTGGGACTGTTCAAAAGTGGTCTTTAAGACCACTTTTGAACAGTCCCAAATGTGGTCTCTAAAGACCACTTTTGAACAGTCCCAAAGGTGGTCTCTTTAAAGGAGACACTGGGTGTAGAAAACACATAAGAATAACTGAAATCATCTCAATATAATATAAAGTTTTCAAAAGCAGATTAGGTCTTAATTTTAGGTGGTCTTAATAGCAGAATTTAACTGTACTTGAGCTGGTATGTGAAAGAAACAAGCAGATGGGGCTCAGTGACCACTGACTCTTGCTGGCAGCATTATTTTAACAAGCCTTTGCAAAATGTTCTGCTTATAATAAGTTATCATGTTTATACAAAGGCATTACACTGACAGTTAACCCTTTAGCTGCCGAGAAAAATTGTGTCTGCATATTTTGTCTGCTTATGTCGTCTGCCAAATCTTCTTGCAAACTTTTTAAAAATATTTTTGCATACAGGCAAACAATGTGGACCCAGATCAGACTATTCCTAGAGTATGCCAGAGTATTAGATATTGTACTTGCTAGGACAGTTAAGTTTGACCATTAACTAACGAGCTTGTTAAGCTGACAATGCTTTGAATAACATGTACCTTGGTCTCCTGCAAAGAAACTCTCAAGAAGGCATATATCACATTGTTTATAATACAGTAAGTGGGACCTAACCCTGCCCAGGCAAAGCCATCCATGCTTATAAACCCTATTGGTTTCATCGGGCAGCAGGGCTTGAGAAGTCATTTCATCTCAGTGTTGAGTAAAAATCCCACAAAATTGGAAACAATGTCTCCAAAATGACCTAAATAGTGTTGATGGGAACATTGAACCTCAATTAAAACAAACAAAATGAGTAGTGTTATAATGAGTCTTCATTTGCTACAGGGGCCAGTTGTTCAAAATAGTTCAGACTTTAAATATGGCAAAATTAGTAATACTTCTGCTGAAAAAATGTGAGTAGCTTTTGCAAATGCAAATACTCAATTTTTTTTCAGCAAAAATGCCAGAGTATTAGATATTGCACTTGCTAGGACAGTTAACAGTTTGACCACTAACGATTAATATACACGAGCTTGTTAAGCTAACAATGCTTTGAACAAAATGTATCGTGGTCTCCTGCAAAGAATCTTTCAAGGAGGCATATATATCACATTGTTTATAATACAGTAAGTGGGATCTAAGCCTGCCCAGGCAAAGCCATCCATGCTTATAAACCCTATTGGTTTCATTGGGCGACAGGGCTTGAGATGTCATTTCATCTCAATGTCGGGTAAAAGTCCCACAAAATTGGAAGCCACGTCTCCAAAATGACCTTGTGTTGACAGGGAGGTTAAACCTCAATTAAAACAAACAAAACATGTAGTGTTATAATGAGTCTTCATTGTACTACTGGGACCAGTTTTTCAAAACAGTTAAAACTTTGATCGTTAAATATGGCAAATATAGTAATACTTTTGCTGAAAAAATGTGAGCAGCTTTTGCATCTGCAAAAGCTGCTCACATTTTTTTAGAAAAAATGCCAGAGTATTAGATATTTCACTTGCTAGGACAGTTAACAACTTGACCACTAACTAACGAGCTCGTTAAGATAACAATGCTTTGAACAACTGGGGCCAGTTGTTCAAAACAAACGATGTTGTCAGTTAACGTATTGTTAAAAGTTTGATCATTTAATATGGCAAATATGCTAAGATTTTTTGCTGAAAAAATGTGAGCAGCTTTTGCATCTGCAAAAGCTGCTCACCTTTTTTCAGCAAAAATGCCAGCGCATTAGATATTGTACTTGCTAGGACAGTTTACAATTTGATCACTAACGAGCTCGTTAAGCTAACAATGCTTTGAACAAAACGTACCCTGGTCTTGCAAAGAAACTCTCAAGAAGGCTTATATCACATTGTTAACCGCTGTGGGTTCGAGCCTCGCTCGTGTCACATGTGAGACGCCAAGTTCTGCAATGGAAGGTCAGGTGGTTGTTTTCCAGGTACTCCAGTTTTCGCCCACCTATGATTAACGATTGGCTCGATATGAGTGAAATAATCTTGAAAGGGCCGTAAAACTAAAATCAAAAAAAAAAAAAAAATCACATTGTTTGTAATACAGTAAGTGGGAGATAATCTAAATTAGATTTTTCATTAATTCCTGGTGTCAGTATCCTGTGCCATATCATGAAATTATCTCCCTTGAGAGAAGTTTGTAATAGGATGAACAAGGTTGGTCCCAGAAGAGAAAAACCTGGTGAAAAACTGGCAGAAAATCAAGTTATTGAACCTGTGGTTTGGTCCTCTAATGTGTTTGACCTTTTTATTTAAAGGGAAATGGATAAAACGTTAAGGGAAGCAACTCTTAAATAACTTACGAGGATTCTTTAAGGGTGCTGATAGCCAGCCTCTGTAGCTCAGTCGTATGCGCCTCTGACTGGTGATCAGGAGGATGTGGGTTCAATACCTGCCAAGGTCGGCAACATTCTTTCGTGGAGATTGATCGAGAAATCTTTTCTAGGGTCATTCTCTCCCTTCAGCTGATACAAGAAGGGCAGTTGTCAGTTTCTGGCGAAAGAATGTGCACTGTACTGGTTAACCGCTTATGTATAAGCCTGCCCAGGAAAAGTGTGGATAGGTAAACTGACCGGCAAATAGTGTTGGAGGGGCCGTTACACTCCAATACAAACAAACAAATAAGGGTGCTGATTGCCTGTATGATAATTAACACTTATGTTGCTGAATATTCATCTTAGCCATGCCCATTTCTGTCTATCAACCAATCAAATTACTTGATTTATTAATTTATTGCTACAAATTCATAAACTGAATGCCAAACAGTGTAGATCCTGATCAGATGGCTTCTTCAGAAGCCATCTGATCTGGATCTACACTGTTTGCAAAGATAGGGGTTGTCGTGAACAGCAAGATAAGGGTGTACACAGATAAAATTCTATACAAGACTTTATCCAATTGTATGCTAGTGGACTCTTCCATTGCTATATGTTGGACAAGTCCATTTGTGGTAGGCCTATTTGTTCATTTTTGTTCTATTTTTGACGGAAAATTCTGTAAGCAAATAGTGCAGGCCCTGAGCAGACGCCGCATTCTGCGGCGTCAAGAAAGCGGCATCAAGAACGCGGCATCTGATCTGGGCCTGCACTGTTTGCAAAGATAGGGGTTGTCGTGAACAGCAAGATAAGGGTTAAAATTTTCTTGTGATCTATAGAGGTCTATGATGTTGATACAGTAAAAATCCTAAAAATGGACTCTTTGAGGACTTGCTGTAATTCTCCTAAAATTTTAACAAGTTTGTTTCATAGTACAGCATTGGGTTCAATAATGGGATGGAATAATGGCAAAAATAATGACTGAAGAAGCATCAGGTCTACACTGTTAGCCATTCCGTCTGGACCTTTTGCACTCCATGCTTGATCATGAAACAAATTTGCTAAAATTTTAAGAGAATTACAGCAAGTCCTTTAGGTGTCCTAAGTTTTAGGATTTTTTACAGTAATTCCCAAGGGATCACTTCAAACAAATCAACCAATGACATGAGATTGAGACTGCATCAAAAATTCAAAATACAATGTTATTTCTTTAGGGCCCCAGCCCATGGGGGCTTGGAGAAATAGATTGGGCTGCCCAATGCTTCCACGCAAATCCGAAACTGACAGCACATGAGTACTGGTAAACTGCTTAGAGGGTCTAAGCCTGCCCAGGCAAAGTGGTGCTAGTCGGCCCATCCTTACATATGAACCCTTTTGGTTTGTTGGGGCGCGTGGGCTTGAGGTGTCATTCCATCTCAGTGTCAGGTAAAATCCCACAAAATTGGAAGCAATGTCTCGAAAATGACCTAAATAGCATTGACTGGGATATAAAACCTCCATTCAAACAAACAAAAAATATGGCCTCTGAACATAAAATGGGTTTTGCCACACAGTAACTTGATGAATTGAATTTCCTTAGTAACCTTCGTTTAATGATGATAGACAGCTAACATACCTGTGAAATGTCTCATTAAAGGTCAAATATTCAGATATTTGACCCTTTGTAGCTTGGCACATGCAGTGGACACTTGCAACTTCCGAGTCATTACCTGCATAATACTGTCACCTGGATCACCCCCACTCATTGGGCTTGGAGAAATAGATTGGCTAAAACTGACCAAATCTGAGTACTGGTAAACAGCATAGGTCTAAGCCTGCCAAGGAAAAGTTGTTGGACCGCTCCTTAACCCTAGTGGGGTCTATGGGTGGTAGGGCTTGAGATGTCAATTCATCTCATTGTCGGGTAAAAGTCCCACAAAATTGGAAGCAACATCTCCAAAATTACCTAAATAGTGCTGACTGTGATTAAAACCTCAACTCAAACCAACAAAACCATCACCTGGACAGTTTTGTACCAAATACAGCCCTGGTACACATCACAAAAACAAGCCTATATAATTTTGATCCCTGAAACCGTACTTTTATGCAGTAAAACTGGGGTTTATAGAGGTAATTATTATTTTCTTATTTCTGTGCAAAAACAGATTGTGGGTTCTCATTACAAACGCCTCAGAGAGGTGGTTCTCAGCCTCAGATGAGTTCCCGCAATCTTTGTTTTGAGCTCAAAAACATAGATTGTGGGTTCTTGTTAGAACCCCCTCACTGAGGCGGTTATAACAAGCTCCCACAATCTATGTTTTGAGCAGAGCAGAAATATGAAAAATATCAGAATTTTTTGTCCAAAAATTTTTAAATTTTGGTGGTAAAACTTCAAGTATATTTAAAATGAATAGGAGTGTTTTCTTAATGAAGCATATGGATTCAGTAAAACCTATAACAAAGACCACGTCTCGTAAGCAATCTGATCTCAGCCTGCACTGATTTTCGTGTCCAATTTTGGGAGTGGTTTCCCATCCAGAATGGGTTTTTGATTTGTTTGATTTGAGGTTTAACGTCCTCCAGAATGGGTTAAATACTGTCTAAATACTTATTACAACAAAATAGTTGTGAAAACCAACAATTTAATTCATTATTGTACCCCACAATTAATGGATAGTTTAGTTTGAGAAACTTCACAGCCAAAGTTAAGGACACAGTAACTGAGCCGATACATTTGACCCTTAACCCTTTTTGAACCAAATGGAATCTTCCTCCTTATATATAGCAGGAGGTTATATCAAAATTTAGGGGTGCCAGGTAATGTGTTTTCATGAAAATTTATTTGGAAAATGCACTTTTAGCAGACAGCGGACGCCGTGATCAGACGCCGTGTTCTGCGGCATCTGATCTGGGCCTGCACTGTTTGCCAGGGTACCTGTTTTGGGGTTTCTGGTACTAAATGGGTTAAAAGAACTTCGTCCAGACATTTCACCCTTCCATGAATAGAGCCCAAACAGTTCATATAAAGTATCTAGCCTCGTTGTCTCTGAAAAATAAAAGAAAATTAATTAAATGCTATCTGCTTAAGTCTTTTTGGCATTTTAAGTGTTGGCATTTAGTCTAATGGAAGTGATGCTTTTCTTTTGTTCAGCTGTATACTATTGCTTTCCTTTTAATGAGCCATAATATTCAAAGGGATTTGAGCCCTTCGAACATACATTTGAATATTATTTGAATAAAATACTATAATATAAACAATATAAATATTTGGTTTATTTTTAAGAACCCAGCCTTGAAGGAGATGGGGGAGGCAACTCTTAACCATTCGTCTGCTAATCACGACTAGCAGACGGCATTTTCAAAGTGTATTTTTCTTATTTTTTTTTTGAAAAATAAGGCTTGACATTACATGTGAATCGTCTGCTGGGCAGACGATTCACATGTAATGTCAAGCCTTATTTACTGTGTAAAATATTTAAAAAAAAATCAGATTGTCGTCTGCTTCAAGAATTTTTGTGGCAATTCAATACTTGTGTCATGCTTATGGGTTCTTCTTTTAACCTTCATCCTGCTGAATAAATTAAAAAATTTAGGCCAACGGTCATGTTACTTGATATTTGGATAATCTGGATCCACCCTGTTTGCAAAGGTAGGGTTCGTCATATTCAGCAGGATAAGTTTGTTCCATAGGATTTGACGTGTCACCAGTAACGATTCAGCAATTTCTTTTCTTAAAATGTAAACCTTTTTTCGCAGAACATGAGGTCATGATTGTGTCCCTTAATAAATGTTAAAAAACATAACAGCTGTATCTAGTATTAGTAAGTTAGGACAGGAAGATGTCTGTGTTGAGAATGTCAAGCACATTGTGGTACTCAGCAGCACTTGACAATGTTGCAAGGTCTAAGTGGACAGAATAAAAGAAACTTGACTGAATGTGATTATGAAAGATAAAAAATAATGAAAGGATTGTTGGTAGTTGAATGTAGGATGGTACTTTTGTTTGGAAAAATAAAAAGTGAAATTAATATCTTAATGTATTTCAATATTTTGTCAAAAAAGGTCATGGATTATTGTGATATGATTTATTGTATGTTGGAGTTTTTCATTTTCTGTTTGGTCAGATTCCAGGACAAGTTTTGGATATATTCAAATTACTTAACCCTTCTCTTGCTGAATATTCAGTTAAGCCACACCCATGTCTTTCTATCATCCAATCAAATGACTGTGTAATTTATTGCTACAAATTCACATAACCGGCCCCGATAGCGCAGTTGGTAGTGTCCGCTGCGGGGAACGGAAGGTCACGGGTTCGATCCCGGGCCGCGACATACCAAAGTCTTTCAAAATGGTACTAGTTGCTCCTCGCTTGGCACTCAGATTTACGGGGTAGAGCTAGGACTGGTCGACCCAGTGTCAGGATAATGTGACTGGGTGTGGTATCATGTAATGTGTCTGGGACAATGATACTTCAGTGAGGCAGCACTATAAAAGTGAGCATTGAGCTCCCTGCCGCAACCAGACACCGTCGTGATACTCACTAGTTGCTCCTCGCTTGGCACTCAGATTTACGGGGTAGAGCTAGGACTGGTCGACCCAGTGTCAGGATAATGAGACTGGGTGTGGTATCATGTAATGTGTCTGGGACATGATACTTCAGTGAGGCAGCACTATAAAAGTGAGCATTGAGCTCCCTGTCGCAACCAGACACCGTCGTGATATGACTGAAAAATTGTTGAAAGCGACATTAAACCCGAATTCACACACACACGCTACAAATTCATAATCTGAATGCCAAACAGTGTAGATCCTGATCAGATGGCTTCTTCAGAAGCCATCTGATCTGGATGTACACTGTTTCAAAAGATAGGGGTTGTCTTGAACAGCATGATGAGTTAGTATATTACTGTATATGCTCTAATTAGTGTGCATGCTCTGAGAAGTGCACACCAATACTTTTTCAAGAAATATACAATAAAAAATTTTAAAAATCAGAACACCTTGAGGACTTGCTGTAATTCTCCTAAAATGTAAACATGTTTGTTTCGTGATCTAGCAAGGAGTCCAAAAAGTGGAGACTGAATGGCAAACAGTGTAGATCATGATCAGACTGCTCCTACAGGAGCAGTCTGATCTGGATCTGCACTGTTTGCTTAGGTATGTCTGTCTGTCCAAATGCTTAGGGCTCATTACGATACATGCTGTATTTGTATACCATACAAAATTAAATACTGTATATGTCGTAATTAGCGTTCATGCTCTGAGAGGTACACACCAAGTTTTAATCGGCCCCCGCCCATAGGGGCTTGAAGAAATATATGGGCTGCATGATGCTTCCACGCAGAGCTGAATCTGGCCCGCACACTAGTACTGGTAAACCGCTCAGAGGATCTAAGCCTGTTCTGGAACCATGGTGAGGCGGACCGTCCATGCTAATAAACCCTATTGGTTTCATTGGGCGACAGGTCTTGAGATGTCATTTCATCTCAATGTCGGGTAAAAGTCCCACACAATTGGAAGCAACTTCTCCAAAATGACCTTTAAAGTGTTGACGGGGATGTTAAACAAACAAACAAAACCAAGTTTTGATACCAAGTTGAAACAGTGGTGTTAAAAAACTTCCTAACGTATAAGTTATTACCATCCTTAGTATTGGGACCGATAGGCCTAAGCAAACAGTGCAGACCCAGCTCAGACTGCTCCTGAAGGAGCAGTCTTACCTGTGTCTGCACTGTTTGCCATTCTGTCTACATCTTTTTTAACTACTTCCTTGATCGCAAAACAAATTTGTTAAACTTTTAGGAGAATTACAGCAAGTCCTCAAGGTGTTCAAATATTTAGGGTTTCAATGATATGCTTTTGTGATAAAGCGGTACAAAGTGCTGACTTATTGTGTTTTAATATAGTTTGTTGGAGCATACAGTTACTTATTATAAGGATCTTTATGCCCCTGCCATTTGAAGAATGGTGGAAGAGCATATAGTGTTGCCCCTGTCCATCCATCTGTTTGTTTGTCTGTCCGTCCGTCCATCCATTCGTTCGTCCGTCCATCCGAAACATAATCACAGTCAATAACTTTCTTATTTCTGGATGGATTTTGAAATTACTTTGCAGAAATGTTAACCATCATGAGATGATATGTCACATGCAAAATCCAGGTCGGTACCTCCAAGGTCAAGGTCATACTTAGAGGTCAAATGTCAAAAAAAGGGTCGGAAACTTAAATGCAGTAAATAACTTTCTTATTTCTAGATGGATTTTGAAATTACTTTGTAGAAATGTTAACCATCATGAAATGATGTGTCACGCGCAAAACCCAGTTCCATACCTCCAAGGTCGTACTTAGAGGTCAACGGTAAAAAAAAAGGGTCCGAAATTTAAACGCAGTCAATAACTTTCTTATTTCTGGATGGATTTTGAAATTACTTTGTAGAAATGTTAACCATCATGAGATGATGTGTCACTTGCAAAACCCAGGTCTGTACCTCCAAGGTCTAGGTCATACAGTACTTAGAGGTCAAAGGTCAAAAAAAGGGTCCAAAACGTAAACACAATCAACAACTTTCTTATTTCTGGATAGATTTTGAAATTACTTTGTAGAAATATTAACCATTATGAGACGAGGTGTCATGTGCAAAACCCAGGTCCGTACCTCCAAGGTCAAGGTCATACTTAAGAGGTCAAAGGTAAAAAAAAAAAGGTTCGAAACTTAAACGCAGACAATAACTTTCTTATTTCTCAATGGATTTTGAAATTACTTGGCAGAAATGTTGGCCATCGTGAGACAATCTGCCTCACACAAAACCAAGGTCCTTACCTCAAAGGTCAAGGTCATACTTAGAGGTCAAATGTGAAAAAAGGGGTCCAAAACCTAAACACAGTCAATAACTTTCTATGGATTAATAGGAACATAGACATATTTTCAGGTGGGGGCATCTGTGTCCTGTGAAAGCATTTCTAGTTTCTAAATGAAAGATCAAAGCACACGGTGTATGTATTATGGCAAATATGGTAGATATTATCTGACACCTATTTAAAGCATGATTGAATTGTTAGTCAGGTAATAAGTAATTTGGTCAATCAATGAAACAAACAATCCTTCAATCAATTAGACAGTCAGTAAGTCAATCAAATAATCAATCAATTATACAGTCAGTAATTCAGTCAATCAATCAATCAATAATTCCATCAATCAGTCAGTCAATAAATCAATCATACAGTCAGTCAATCAGTTAAGAATGGCTGTAATTGTTTGCAAGAGATTGCAATTTTTTCCAGAAGAAAAAAAGACATTATTCACATATAATCTTGGGATTCTCATCTTTGGACAAGCCCATTTCTAATTTTAGGGGTGTTTGGTTCATTTTGTTTGTTGTAAATTCTACATAAGTTCCTGTCTAATTTGTATTCACGAGTCTGTGATGTCATTGCCCTTGGAACACTTCGGACACACAATCTGATTGGTTGGATAAGTGACAATGATATAATTAACTATTATTTGTTACATCTGTGCCAATCAGATCAGGTTCATGGCTAAATAGTTTCTAAACTGTTCTGATGTTCCTGCAGGAGCTCGAACAGGCATGTTGTAAATTCTTATTTGTTGTGTTCCTGTCTAATTTTTATTCACAAGTTTGTGATGTCATTATAATAATCCTTGGAACACTTCGGACACACATTCTGATTGGTTGGATTAGGGACAATGATTATAATCAATCATTATTTGTAACATCTGTGCCAATCATACAATAGTTTCTGAACTGTTCTGATGTTCCTGCCAGAGCTTGAACAGGCAGTCTGATCTTGGTCTCTTTGTTTTTGCCAATCTTTAAGCTCTTCTTGAACATGTTGGCTTGGACAGTGGTCACCGAGTTCAAGTTCGGATAACTGTAGACTTGTTTCAGTGTCCAAACATTTAGGGTAATACCAGCAATCTTTGTGCCAGAAAAAGCAAAAATGAACCAGCACATCAGAAAAGGATACTTACCACATAGGCAAACAGCACAGGCTCAGATGAGCCTGCGCTTAAGCGCAGGCTCATCAGAGCCTGTGCTGTTTCCACACATGTAGAATAGAAAGAAGAATTAAGAAGTAGCAGCTCAATGCAAGAACTCTGTGTCTAGTTCTACTAGTTGTAATGACTGTGCACATGCATTTGAAGGATATAGATCAAAGAATGCTATGGTGCCGGTTTTGCATGGGTCAGCTCATACTTCTGAGGAGCAAAAACTGGTTGGAGTGAAAGGTTATATATTGTTTGTTGGTGACTATCTCCGTAACCATTTCTGCTGGGTTTTATGCTCTTTAAGGGCAAAGGATATATAGTTCTCAACCTTTTTTCAAGAACAAACTCCTGAGCTTGAACAGAAAAGGAGTCAAAAGTTTACACTTAATGGAAGGAATTTGACTGAATCTAAATAAATTGTTCTCAATAAATTTTGTACAATTTTTCACGAATAAACTGAAGGTGTCTATGTTTAATAAGGAGTCGAGGGTGTCTACTCTTAAAGGAATCTGAATTAATTTGGCAAGAAGATTGAATCAGTTTTAGAAAATTTTAAGTTGCTTTCCTTGAATGTACACAATTACACTTAGACCTCATTATAGAACAAAGTTGATTAAAGAATTGGATCCAACAAAAATGTGTAGATTATATTGAATGTGTAGATTACATTGAAAAAAAAAAGAGTCATTTTTGTATATATATTGTAATAATACATTTCTGTTTAAATAATACGGTTTCTGCTTTTGAGTGTAACAATAGGATCATAAAGAGGACTGGGTGTCTGGCTAGCCCTCTAGAATACTGAAAATTGTAAAATTTTGATTCTGAATCGGCTACCTTGATTTGCATACATTGAAAAAGGACCTGCTTCTGATTGGTCAGTTGGTTAATTGATGAAAAGATTTGTTCCCTGAAAATAGGGGCTACTTGAAATTATGATTCTTTCAGTGCTTACAATTGTTCTGTATCATTGGAAACAAATATATTTTATAAATCGGAGATAAACTGGAAATACAGTGAAATTCCACTATTAAGACCACCTAAAATTAAGACTTATTTTGCTTTAACCCTTAACCTGCTGAATATTTATATATGCCACACCCACTTCTGATTATCAACCAATCAGATTACTTGATGCAAATTATTGCAACAAATTCATGAGCTGCATGACAAACAATGAAGATCCAGATCAGATGGCTTCGTCAGAAGCCATCTGAGCTTAGAAAATAAGGCATATCCGGGATCAGCAGGACAAGGGTTAAAATGCTTATTTTGAAGGCTGTACTTAATCTTTCTTAGTGTTTTCTGGCCAGAGTATCCTCTGGTCAACGACCACCTTTGGGACTGTTCAAAAGTGGTCTTTAAGACCACTTTTGAACAGTCCCAAAGGTGGTCTTAATATAGGAATTTTACTGTAAAAAAATATTTTTTTCAGAACTGACTTTTGTAAGAAGCAGAATTTTTAACCCTTATCTTGCTGAATATTCATTTAAGCCAGACCCATTTCTGTCTATCAACCAATCAAATTACTTGATGTAATTTATTGCTACAAATTCATAAACTGAATGCCAAACAGTGTAGATCCTGATCAGATGGCTTCTACACTGTTTGCAAAGACCGGGGCTGTCGTGAACAGCAAGATAAGGGTTAAGCTAAGTATTTGTAGGAGTGGCATTGAACTTTTGAAGGAGCAGAATTATTAAAGGAATATTTTATTTTGAAAGTGCAAATTTATTAAGAAATAGCTTCAATGCCATTGAGTGAAATATATATTTGGATGCATGAAAAGCTGGACTCCAGCAGAGGCAGAATGAAAGGTGTTCACAGAGTTGGCTTCAACAGGAAACCGATAACCTGTAAACCTCCAGGGTACCACTGGAAAAAGGTAGGCATTACGTTGGCTTGTCCACTCCAATACACTTAGACAGGCATCATGTGAATAAGTCCATGAAATGAAAACCCCACCCCCACTAAACCACACTTTATAGAGAGAAAACTGGAGTTTATGGGGGTAGACATTATTTTTCTTATTTCTGCTCCAAGATATAGGTTGTGGGTACTTGTTAGAACCGCTTCAAGGAGGTGGTTCGAACGAGCACCTACAGCCTATGTTTGCAGTATAAATAAGAAAAGTATCACAAGTTTTTATCAGAAAAGTTGCCATTTTTGGAGGTGTGAAAAAAATGCAGTATGTCACTTGGGTATGTTATAGCAATGGATTGAAATGACTGTCCGCAAGTTAACAATCCCTGAGTTTTGAAAGTGGAATCTTCCATCTCTGAATTTAGACCTGTCCATTCTTGTAGAAAAGGCGTTTAGTCAAAATCATAAACAGGATCCATAGCAAACACTGACTTGATACTCAGATGCATTACAAAAACACCCCTATTCAAATATATTGAAAATTTTACTGCCGAGAATGAAAGTTTTCAGACGAAAATCTATGATTGTTTTGATATTTCTGCTGAAAACATAGGATGTGGGTACTCTTGGCCCTCTTATTAACCCTTTAGCTGCCGAGGAAACAGCATCTTAAAATGTCTGCTTTTGTCGTCTGCTGAATCTCCCTGGAACTTTTCAAACATATTTTAGCACACAGGCAAACAGTGTGAACCCATTTCAGACTGTTCCTTAGGATGAGCAGTCAGATCTGGATCCACACTGTTTGCAACAATGACTTTTAAAGTAACTGGCAGACGACAAAGCAGATGACAATTGTCGTGATTGGCATGTTATGGGTTTGGTTGGTTGACCTATTGGAACACATATTAACCCTTAAGCTGCCGGATAAAACAACGTCTGAAGATGTCGTCTGCTTATGTCGTCTGCTGAATCTTCTTGCAAACTTTTTAAAAATATTTTTGCATACAGGCAAACGCTGTGGGCCCAGATCATAATGCTCCTACAGGAGCAGTCTGATCTGGGTCCACACTGTTTGCAAAAAAATTGCTTTTAAGGTAACCGGCAGACGGCAAAGCAGACGACAATTGTCACACGGTGTGGAATGACAACATTGGATACTGAAGGAAATAAGTTGGTTGACCTGTTATGTTATCTTGTTAAAGGTCATTATCTGTCATCTAATTATAGTTACGGATTGTTTTTACCTGATTTACCTGTGTGACACAAAAATTCAGAATATTCGTTGATTTTTGCTACTGTATTAAAACATCTTGATGGATAATTTGGATACTGGCTTAACTACTAAAATTAAAGCACTAATGATAATTCTACATCATAGGACAATGTATTTGTTTCTTGTGTGTGTGTGTGTTTTGTTGTTGTTTTTTTTTTTGTTGTTCAAAACAATAGGGTGTGTTATTTCATGTGAATTCAGATGTAGCATCAAAGCTTATTTTCTCTGAAAATTTGGAAAATTTACTTTCAAAATGCCATCTACAACTTATGATCTTATATGGATCATACTTAAGCTTGTTATGGATTATATTTGTTATGGATTATATGTGTTCCATCTGATTTTGTACCGCCCCCCGCCCATCGGGCCTTGAAGAAATAGATGGGCTGCATGATGCTTCCACGCAGAGCTGAAACCGTCCGAACACTATAGTACTGGTAAACTGCTTAGAGGATCTAAGCCTGTCCAGGAACTGCGGTGCGAGTTAGCCGTCCATGCTTATAAACCCTGTTGGTTTCATTGGGCAACAGGTCTTGAGATGTCGTTTCATCTCATTGTCCGGTAGAAGTCCCACAAAATTGGAAGCAACGTCTCCAAAATGACCTATACTGTGTTGACGGGGACGTTAAACCTCAAATTAAACAAAACCTTAAAGATTAAGGAAATGTCTGGAATTGTATGAGGGTTTGAATAATTTTGTGAGCTCAAGATGAGCATCACAAAAATATGCCTATATAATTTTGAACCCCATAAACCCCACTTTTACATAGTGAAACTGGGGTTTACAGGGGTATACATTATTTTTCCTATTTCTGCTCAAAAACATAGATTGTGGGTACTCATTAGAACCGCCTCGCTGATTACACTATTCTGGAGTCCATGTCTGTTGGTCTGAACATTAAAAATATTTGCCTTTTGTCTATATGGCTTAATGATTTTGGATTAACGCTTTGGTGCTACTACCTAAACTACTTATGAGCAGAAATAAGAAAAATATCACAATTTTTCATCTGAAAATTTTCTTTTTTCGGTGGTAAAATTTACAATGTATTTGTATGGGCGTGTTTTCGTAATGAAAATGAGGTTGATCAATGGTTAATTTTCTTTAGTATTTTTTTTTAGAAACATAGGTTGTGGGTACTTGTTAGAATTGCCTCATTTTGACAAGTACACTCAACATATGTTTTCATGGAGAAATAAGAAAAAGTATCCCTTAATTTTCGTCATTAATTTATATCCTGCTGAATAAATTGATTAAGCCACTTCTGACTATCAGCCAATCAAATGTCTTTGTTCGATCAATAAACTAAATGACAAACAGTGTAGATCCAGATCAGATGGCTTCTTCAGAACCCATCTGATCTGGATCTACACTGTTTGCAAAAGTTGGGGTTGTCATGTTCAGCAGGATAAGGGTTAACACTGTTTTTTTAATATGTGAGGCCACAATAATTAAATGGCTTCTTTGGGTCGCACTCAATGTTGGGTAAAAATCCCACAAATCAGAAGCAACATCCCAAAGAGACCTAAATGATGTTGATAGGGATGTAAAACTTCCTCTCAAACTCGAAATACTCTTGTGACTTCTCCAAATCTGGCACTGTGGACTGACTGACCGCTGCCAATTTATGTGTTCATTTGCATTACCGTATTAACCGTAAATATTCAGACACCTCAACTCCTTACCATACTTGTTCTAAAATTTGAACAAGTACAATTTACTTACCAGTGTTGCGTCTAAGAATAAGGGGATGAGTGGCAAACATTGTGGACCCAGATGAGACGCCGCGTTTTGCGGCGTCTCATCTGGGTCCACACTGTTTGCTCAGGCCTGTCTGTCCGAATACATACGGTAAATTAAGGGTGTTTGTGATCATTAAATTGTGCCATATAGACACAATAGTCATAAAAAATATGACAAAAACTGATAATGGAAGTCATCATCAAATTGCTTCATTGTTAGAGATAACAAAGGTTGATGGTCATTTACCCCATTTTAGCCCGAATAGAATCTTCAGGCCTCATACTTTTCAGGCATATGCAGGATTTCAGGCTTTAATTCAGAGCTGGATTTTTCATCATTTTTCTTGATTTCAGGCTTTTTGGATTTTGATTTTTCCTCAAATATTCTGTTTAAAATGACTATTGAACGCTTATCCTGCTGAATATTATTTAGCTACACCCATTTCTGACTATTCACCAATCAAATAACTTCATAAAATGTATTTGTTCATTTCACAATCTGCATTAACAACAGTGTAGATCCTGATCATTCAGAAGCCATCTGATCTGGATCTGCACTATTTGCAAAAGTAATGGTTGACTTGTTCAAGTTGTTCATTACGATAAGGGTTAAGGCTGCAAAATCAGGTCTTTCAGGCATGGAAAAGCTTCGTCAGTATGAGGCCTGAATCTTCCTTAGCCTGTAGAGTCAGAGTCTTCCTATTTTGAAATTTAGGAGTGTTGTGAAATTTATTTGGAGAATGATAACTTTTTGCTGACAGTGAAAGCCATGATCAGATAACACATTTTTGCTTATTGATATTGGGCCTGCACTGTTTGCCAATTTCCTATATTGGCATAGCCCAGCTAAAAGGACTAATTGAGCCCCGCCAAGCGAATTTGTGTCTTCAAGCATTCCGTCATGACAAATTTTAACTGCACATGCCCAGCCATTCAGAGGGGCCAGGGATATGGTTTTGTGTCTGAAGGTTCCTCTTGATTCACTGCTTGTATGAGCAAGCAGCGAAGGTTCTGGCGAGACTGCGCGGATGCGCAGGCTCGCCTGAACCTTCGCTGCTCGCATAGGCGATAAGTACCAAAATCGCTTGACGGGGCCCGATTGTTAGTATTTGATAGGAATGTCATTGATTCCATATCAATAAAGTGACAACCAGTTTGTATGAAATGTTACATTAATTAACACAAATATCCTGTTGAATACCCATTCCAGTGTAGATCTAGATAAGATAGCTTGATCAGAATTGACATTGCTTGAGATGTCATTTCATCTCAATGTCAGATAAAAGTCCCACAAAATGGAAGCAACGTCTCCAAAATGACCTTAACAGTGTTAATGGGGACGTTAAACCTCAAATCAAACAAACACTGTTTGTTGTGCAGTTTATGAATTGAATGAATGGATTACATCAAGTAATTTGATTGGTGTATAGTAAGAAATAGGCTAACCTAATTTATTCAGCAGGATAAATTTTAACAACTAAAGTGCCATGCAATTACACATTTTAGGACACTTACGCTCTTTCATGTTCAACCAAACATGTTCAAAGTTGGCATAACATCACATGAACAAGTCCATGAATTGAAACACCCCCCCCCCCCCCATATGGTCATATGGTCATTTTTTTAGCTCACCTGTCACGAAGTGACAAGGTGAGCTTTTGTGATCACTTTTTGTCCGTTGTGGGTGCGTGTGTGCGTGCGTGTGTGCGTAAACTTTTTCTTTAAACAACATCTCCTCCTAAACCACTGATCGGATTTTGACCAAACTTCACAGGAATGATCCTTAGGTGGTCCCCTTTCAAAGTTGTTCAAATGGTTCCGGTCCGTTGCACATATAGGTCACAGGAGCCAAAAATAGATTTTTTTTCACCGAAAACTTAAAAAATCTTCTTCTCTGAAACCGCAAGGCCCAGGTCTTTGATATTTGGTATGAAGCTTCATCTAGTGGACCCCTACCAAGATTGTTCAAATTATAGTGCTGGGGCCAAAAATGCCCCCGCCCCGGGGCCCTTTGGTTTTACATGGGCTTATATAAGGAAAATCTTTAAAAATCTTCTTCTCTGAAACCGCAAGGCCCAGGTCTTTGATATTTGGTATGAAGCTTTATCTAGTGGACCCCTACCAAGATTGTTCAAATTAAAGTGCTGGGGCCAAAAATGCCCCCGTCCTGGGGCCCTTTGGTTTTACATGAGCTTATATAGGGAAAATCTTTAAAAATCTTCTTCTCTGAAACCGCTAGGCCCAGGTCTTTGATATTTTGTGTGAAGCTTCATCTAGTGGACCTCTACCAAGATTGCTCAAATTATAGTGCTGGGGCCAAAAATGCCCCCGCCCCGGGGCCCTTTGGTTTTACATGGGCTTATATAAGGAAAATCTTTAAAAATCTTCTTCTCTGTAACCGCAAGGCCCAGGTCTTTGATATTTGGTATGAAGCTTTATCTAGTGGACCCCTACCAAGATTGTTCAAATTATAGTGCTGGGGCCAAAAATGCCCCCACCCCAAGGCCCTTTGGTTTTACATTGGCTTATATAGGGAAAATCTTTAAAAATTTTCTTTTCTGAAACCGCAAGGCCCAGGTCTTTGCTATTTGGTATGAAGGTTCATCTAGTGGACCCCTACCAAGATTGTTCAAATTATAGTGCTTGGGCCAAAAATGCCCCTGCCCCGGGGCCCTTTGGTTTTACATAGACTTATATAGGGTAGGGAAAATCTTGAAAAATTCTTCTTCTCTGAAACCACAAAGCCTAGGTCTTTGATATTAGGTATGAAGCTTCAGCTAGTGGACCTCACCAAGATTGTTCAAATTATTGCCCTGAGACCCAAAATGCCCCCACCTTGTGGCCCTTTGCATTTACATAGACTAATATAGGGGAAATCTTTAAAAATCTTCCGTATGAAACCACAAGGCCTAGGTCTTTGATATTTGGTGTGAAATTTCATCTAGTGGGCCTCTATCAAGATTATTCAAATTATAGCCCTGGGGCCAAGACTGCCCCCGCCCAGAGACCCTTTGGATTTACATAGACTTATATAGGGAAATCTTTAAAAATCTTCTTCTCTGAAATCTTTGATATTTGGTATGGCGCTTCATCTAGTGGACCTCTACCAAGATTGTTCAAATTATAGACCTCGGGCCACAAATGCCCCCGCTCCGGTGCCCTTTGGTTTTACATAGACTTATATAGAGATACTCTTTGAAAATCTTCTTCTCTGTATAGCAAGGCCCAGGTCTTTGATATTTGGTGTCTAGTGGACCTCGGTCAAGATTGTTTAAATTATAGCCCTGAGTCCAAAAATGCCCCCGCCCTGGGGCCATTTGGTTTTACATAGGCTTATGTAGGGAATATCTTAAAAAAAAAATCTTCTTCTTTGAAACCGTAAGGCCCAGGTCTTTGATATTTGGTGCATCTAGTGGACCTTTGCCCAGATTGTTCAAATTATAGCCTTTGTTGATATTTGGTTTGAAGCTTCACCTTTTTAGACCTCCCTCAACATTATGCACATTATAACCCTGGGGACAATAATGGCCCTCCCCGGGGCCCACTTGTGACTCTATGGATCAGGTGAGCAATCCAGGGCCATCATGGCCCTCTTGTTCTATATAATCTATACATTTCTGTTTGGATATAACATGGTTGTTTAACCCTTTTTGTACCAAATGGAATCTTCCTTCTTAAAAATAGAAGGAGCCCATTTCAAAATTTAGGGGTGTCAGGTTATGTTTTCTCCAAAAGTTATTCGGAAAATGACTGAACGTTTTGCATACAGTGTAGTCCCTGATCAGACGCCGTGTTCTGCGGTGACGCTGCGTTCTGCGGCATCTGGTCTGGGCCTGCACTGTTTGCCAAGTACCCGTTTTGGGGTTTCTGGTACTGAACGGTTTCTGCTTTGGACCCCATTAATAGTGTTTTAAAGAGGTTGTGGTGTAACAACAAGAGGTTGTGGTGTAACAACACAACAACAGTCCCCCTCTATGGCCACCAATATCAGTATGACACCCCAGTGATGCAAAAAGGTACACAACACTTTTGCCTCTCCCACTAACCCCACCCCCCTCTTCCCCATTTCTTGAAAACTTATTAAAGCATATACATTAATTTTAATAACGGCGATTATGGCCCGTCGGGGCTTAAAGAAATATTTGGGCTGCTTGATGCTTCCACGCAGAGCTGAAACCGACCCCACACGAGTACTGGTAAACGCTTAGAGGATCTAAGCTTGCCCATGCAAAGCGTTGTGCGTCGGACCGTCCATGCTTATAAACCCTATTGATTTCATTGGGCGACAGGGCTTGAGATGTCATATCATCTCAGTGCTGGGTTGAAGTCCCACAAAATTGGAAGCAACGTCTCCAAACTGACCTATACAGTGTTGACGGGGACGTAAAACCTCAAATCAAACAAACGGCCATTACGGTGAGCCATATTTTTGCTTCCTGTGGCTCAGGTGCTTTCTGTGTGACATGGGAATACCTGAAAAAAAAAGAGAACTGTTCAGGAATGGTGATTGTGTCACCTAGCAACCATTTCAAGTATGTCTTCCATCTCTTCAGTTGTTGGCATCAGATTTCAACTGGCAACCACAGCAAGTGAAAAGGTCACTATTAACTCTTTTTTTTACCAAATGGAATCTTCCTCCCTATATACAGCAGGGGTCCATTTCGAAATAGAGGGGTGTCAGGTTGTGTTTTCTTTAAAATTTATCTGGAAAATAGCTGAACGTTTTGCAAATAGTGCAGGCCCTGATCAGACGCCGCATTCTGCGGCATCTGATCTGGGCCTGCACTGTTTGCCAAGATACCCCTTTAGGGGCTCCCGGTACTGAATGGGTTAACCAATAAAATGCCAATCAGGACAATTGTCGTCTGCTTTGTCGTCTGCTTGTTACTTTTAAAACTCATTTTTGCAAACAGTGTGGACCTGTATACAAAATATTTTTCAAAAAGTTTGCAAAAGAAATTCAGCAGATGACATAAACAGGCAACATTTTCAGATGTAGTTTATCTCCGTGTCATAAGAGCTCTTGAACTAACCCGCAGATCTGATATAACAGCCATTCTGTAATTTCTTCAAAATGGTTATTTTTATGCCCCCGCCATTCGAAGAATGGCGGAAAGGGCATATAGCGTTGTCCCTGTCCGTCCGTTCATCTGTCTGTGCGTCCGTGCATCCGAAACTTAAACACAGTCAATAACTTCCTTATTTCTTGGTGGATTTTAAAATTACTCGGTAGAAATGTTAACCATCATGAGACGACGTGCCACGTGCAAAACCCAGGTCCGTACCTCCAAGGTCAAAGTCATACTTAGAGGTCAAAGGTAAAAAAAAGGGTACGAAACTTAAACACAGTCAATTACTTTCTTATTTCTGGATGGATTTTGAAATACTTTGCAGAAATGTTAACCATCATGTGACGATGTGTCACATGCAAACCCAGATGCGTACCTCCAAGGTCAAGGTCATACTTAGAGGTCAAAGGTAAAAAAAATGGTCCGAAACTTAACGCAGTCAATAACTTTCTTATCTCTGGATGGATTTTGAAATTACATAGCAGAAATGTTGGCCATCATGCCTCACACGAGGCTCGAACCACAGCGGTGAGAGACCTAATGATCAAGAGTCAGCGCTCTTAACCACTAGGCCACAGAGGCCTGTAGTAGTGATTTTACATGAAGTGATGTCGCAGGTGACAGTTTTTGAAAACTGATATAGGTTTGAGCCCTGCTAGATGCTAAGTTACAAAGTTCTTGAATGGAAGGTCTGGAACTGGTGCTTTTTCCCTGGGTACTCTGGTTTTGACCAACCTGTGATTCCTAATTCAGGCTGAATAGAAGTGAAATAATCTTGAAAGGGTAATAAAAAAAAAAATCGCTGAGAATCCTTACTGGGTACATTTTGTATTAAATCACTGAGAATGATGTGTGTGTGTGTGTGTGTGTGTGTGTAGGTGGGGGGGGGGGACATGGTACATTTGTTTGAAATCTCTGTGTTTTGGAACTTGATACAAATCTTGTGTGAAATCACTAATTTTTGGAACTTGGTACATTTGTGTGAAGTAACTGAGAATTGAGAACATGGTACTTTTGTGAGAGACAGACTGGAGAGTTTGAATTTTTTTTGCACATTTGTGTGAAATTACTGAGAATCGGAATTTGATAAAGTTAGCTGAACAAGTCAATTTAAGTCTTAAACCCTTATTCACAACAACCCCTACCTTTGCAAACAGTGTAGATCCAGATCATACGCCCCCGCCCATCGGGGCTTGAAGAAATAGATGGGCTGCATGAGGCTTCCAGGCAGAGCTGAAACTGACTGCACACGAGTACTGGTAAACCGCTTAGAGGAAGCCTGCCCAGGCAAAGCAGTGCGAGTCGGACCATCAGTGAGTATAAACCCTATTGGTTTCATTGGGTGACAGGGTTTGAGATGTTATTTCATCTCATTGTTGGGTAAAAGTCCCACAAAATTGGAAGCAACGTCTCCAAAATGACCTTTACAGTGTTGACGGGGATGTTAAACCTCAAATTAAACAAACAAACAAAAGTCCAGATCAGATGGCTTCTGAAGAAGCCATATGATCAGGGTCTACATTGTGAATTTGAATGAAAACATAATATCATGTAATCTGATTGGCTGAGGACTTGCTATAATTCTCCTAAAATTTTAACAAATTTGTTTCACAATCCAGCTAAGAGTTCAAAAGGTGCAGACAGCATGGCAAACTGTGTAGACCCTGATCAGACTGCTCCTTCAGGAATTTGTCTTTGTTAGTAGAATCGTCTCCGGTGATTCACATGAAATGTTTCTCGGTGTATTAACGACAATTTTTTTTTAATATCTCCGAATTTTTGTATGAAGAGGGTAGACAGTTTGTGTAAATGTATATTCTCCTTGAGAATTAGAATGGCATTGTCTATATTGATCTGAAAATAGTTGTCATTGAGATTACGGTAACAAAAAAGGCATCTTCACAGCTCCGGAGAAAATCTAGCTTTTCTCGACACATTTGATCAGAGCTTTCTCCTGCAAGAAACCAGCAGACAATTTCTGGATCTTTACGTTCAAATTAATATGCTTGTAATAATACACAGATTGTTCCGATCTTTACTAATTTATCAGTTGCAAGTGACCGCTGGGTTTCCAATGACAGGATCAAATGGAGCTAAAAAATGCTCACAATGGAGAGTGTTACATACCATATATGGATTTGCTGGAATCTGTTTAAAAGACAATATAAAGAGGCTTTTCGAGTAACTGAGAAGGAAAGAGGGATAAAGGATAATCTTATGAAAATCTGGAAAAAAAAATTGTTTTATGTGAATTCAGTGGATTTGTTTTGAATCCGTAAAAGCAGGGCAGTGTTCATCAAAGCAATGTTTTGGATTTTGTTTGTTTGTGTTGAGGTTTTAAATCCCTGTCAACCAATAGGGTTTATAAATATCAAAGGGCATTTGCCTGGGCAGGCTTAGATCCTCAAAGCAGTTTACCAGTACCTGTGTGCGGTCGGTTTCAGCTCTGCCTGGAAGCATCATGCAGCTCATCTATCTCTTCAAGCCCTAATGGGTGGGGGCCGACATGGACTACTGTATAAATAAAAAACTGTGGACGCCTTGAAGACTTGTTGTAGTTCTCCTAAAATTTTAGCAAATTCGTATGCTCTCCAGCAAGGAGTCAAAAAACATGCCAACGGAATTGCAAACAGTGTAGATCCTGATCAGACTGCTCCTGCAGGAGCAGTCTGATCTTGGGTGAACCACTTTGTTAAAAGCCTGGCATAATTCTCGTTTGAAGTTATGAGATGATAAATTGTTTTACATTTTCAGAACAGAATATAATAGATTATATGATAAATATATAAATTTTTTAGCAGGAGGCAAATTAATTTACATATATTGCCCTTCTTTCTCACTATGAATAATTTTTTGTTGACTTACTTTCTGCTCATATTTTCCTTACGGTCATTTTAGAAGCATTTGTAAGTTTGATGAGTTTGAAAACAGTGAAATTCTCCTGCTGAATATTCATTTCAGCCACACCCATTTCTGTCTATCAACCAATCAAATTACTTGATGTAATTTATTGCTACAAATTCATAAATTGAATGCCAAACAGTGTAGATCCTGATCACCTGGCTTCTTCAGAAGCCATCTGATCTGGATCTATACTGTTTGCAACGATAGGGGTTGTTGTGAGCATAAAGATAACGGTTAACCCTTATCCTGCTGTTCATGATGACCCCTACCTTTGCAAACAGTGTAGATCCAGATCAGATGGCTTCTGAAGAAGCCATCTGATCAGGATCTACACTGTTTGTCATTCAGTTTGCAAATTTGAATGAAAGAATTACATCCAGTAATTTGATAGGATGAAATGTAAATTTGGCTAATTTAATTTATGCAGTGGGATAAGAGTTAAGACCACATTTTGAACTTTTGAACAGTCAAAAGTGGTCTTTTAGACCAAAACTTTTGAACAGTCCCAATGGTGATCTGTTTCTAGATGACATTGGATTATGCAGTTTCCATGGAACTTATGCACCAGTCATTGTAACCACTGCCCCCCCTCCCTCCCCCCCCCCACCCCACACACACACACCTATGGGGATAGCGGGGACAATGCATGACTTTTCACTTTTCACAGCCCTGCTAGAAGCCCCGCACTGCGGGGGACCTCCAGAAGGTCACAGCCCCGCTGTTTATAATAGTTCATTCCACTGGGGGTATATTTGCATAATATCTGCGGCATCTGATCTGGGCCTACAATGTTTGCCAGTGTATCCGTTTTGGGGTTTCCGTACACAAGGGATTAATTCTGATGTACACTTCACTGACTACACAAATACCACAGCTGGGGTTTAGGTGAAGTAACATCATACCATTTTGGGACATAATTTGTCTTATTTTTTATTATAATATATCTTGTGGGTACTTGTTAGAATCGCCTCATTGAGGTGATTCTAACAAGTACCCACAAGATATCTGTCTAACAAGAGAAGTAAGGGAAGTCTGTCACATTATTTTTCCCGATCTGAAGTTTTCGAAAGACACGGTTAGTACTCTATATTGAAAAATGGACAAAAAAAGGTACCTTACAATTTAGAAAATTGGGGATCCTAAAAAGACGTATTCCCAAGCGTTTCCTGGGACCATGGACCATAACTCTGGCTCTTGGTGTAAAGATTAGCCTGGGCCCTTATTTATTGTACCTGTGAAATTGTGAAGGATATTACAAGATTGGATAATATTGTGAACATCGCTAAAAGCTTCTTTTTTGTTGTTTTTGCCCTTGTTATAAGTATATGTATGATTTTTATCTCAGTAGCCATTTTTAATTTATTTATTTTTTTTAATAAAATGGTTAGCCAATCCATCATTGGCTGATGCTGAATTTCACATGGCGATTTAAATCACGTTTTCTGAACGTCTTTTATAATAATGAAATTTTAAGTTGCGTTTTATTGTTATTGATGCTAGCTCTGGAACAGTTAATTCTGTGTATTCAGCATTAATTGTGATTCTTGCTGGAAAAAGAAATATATGGAAAAAAGAAACATATCTAGAGGAAAATGGAATATATTACATCACGGACCACAGCTGTTGCATTCACCTTATTTGCATTATCTGCTGGTTCCTAGTCTGAAGGTTATCAGTGTTGGGAAAACAGGTAACCAGACCCCCCTGACCTTGAAAGGTCAGGGGGGTCTGGTTACCTGTTTTTCCAATATTGACAATGTGCAAGCTGGAAGCCAGCAAATAATGCAAATATGGTGAATACGCTGATCTATTTTTAAATTTTTTTTTGCTAGTTTCATGTGTGTCATCTGTAAGACTGGATAATTGCTGGACAAGCCGTTTACATGATATTTCAAGCCTGAATGATGCTTTAAAGGTGCATTATTGAGCTATCCGGAAAAAAATGCTTCCAAAAATAAAATACATATAGCCAGTATTTTTCTTTAAAACAGTACAAATGAATGCATTTTATGCAAAAATCCGAACAGTTATGATGACAGGTAAACGAGTTTGAGAGGGATTCCCTAACTAGGTTTCGAACACTAGTTAGATCTATTTTTAGTTCGTGACAAAAATAGAATCCCCATATATGATGTTATCCGACGTTCATTTTTGGCCTTGTTTACTTAGGCCATGCCTGAATCGGAAAAAAATATGATGCTGAATATCATGCAATAAGTAACGACACTCAGAGACGATAGTGTCGCCATGTATGTGTAAGGTGACAAATTTATTTTTAGAACAGAAATTCCGAACACATGTTCAGAGCGAAGGGTAAACACGAATGAAAACGACCATTTTCACAAAGTTCTGAAGCTGTATTTGGCTCCAAAACGGTACACATGACAATGGAGTATGCATTGAAGATAAAAACCAGAAAAAAAATTTTGAGACCCGGTAGCTCAATAATGCACCTTTAAGTTCAATAGCCATTTTTTACTTTAGCTCCAGGTGTGTTAGAGTAACAGGGACAATTTTCTTTAACCCTTATTCTGCTGAATAAATTAATTTAACCACACCCATTTCTAACTATGAACCGATTGAATTACTTGGATGTAATGTATATAAAGTCAGTGCACAAACTGCATGACAAATAGTGTAGATCCTGATCAAATGGCTTCTGAAGAAGCCATTTGATCTGGATCTACACTATTTGAAAAAGTATCTGCACTATTTGCAAAGGTTTATGCACTGTTTGCAAAGGTACCTGTACTATTTGCAAAGGTATCTGCACTGTTTGCAAAGGTATCTGCACTATTTACAAAGGTATCTGCACTGTTTGCAACGGTATCTGCTCTATTTACAAAATAATCTGCACTATTTGCAAAGGTATCTGCACTATTTGCAAAGGTATCTGCACTGTTTGCAAAGGTATCTGTACTATTTGCAAAGGTATCTGCACTATTTGCAAAGGTATCTGCTTGTTTCAATTCCGGATAGTTTCTCCTTTTAATTGTCATGTTCAGCAAGATAAGGGTTTACTAATCCTTGTCTTGCTGTTCAGACAACCCCTATCTTTGCTGTTTGGCATTTAGTTTATGAATTTGTAGCAATAAATTTAATCAAGAAGTCTGATTGGTTGATAGACAGAAATGGGTGTGGCTTAAATGAATATTCAGCAAGATTTGGGCTAATCCCTGTTCAGAAACTTATGTTGTGGTTACCTGTTAGAATCACCTCATTGAGGCAATTCTAACAAGTACCAACAACAGAGATTTTTATCAGCAAATAAGAAAAGATATCCTCCACTCCCTTTATCCGGAATTATGATCATGATACGGCTATATCTGGAAAGACATTGTGCAATCGGAAAATTCTCAGTGATACTTTATAAGGCCCAAAAGTGTCGGGTATCTGTGTTAGCACTTTAAAGAGGATTTTCAGGAAACTTCGTTCCATATTTGGTGAAAGCATTGATTTAGTACACAGTAATTATGTCCAGAGTTAACAAGCTTGAAAGGAAATAAGAATTAAAAATTGAGCCAATCGTTAATCAGTGATGGGCAAAAAACCAGAGTACCCAGAGAAATACCACCTGACATTCCGTTGCAAAACTTGGCGTCTCACATGTGTAACGGAAGGCCAGGTGTTTTTTCTCCGGGTACTCCGGTTTTTGCCCACCTCTGATTAACGATCAGCTTGATATGAGTTTTTGCTGGGATATAACACAATTTTTTAACAAACACTGTTTCTGCTTTGGATCCCAATAACAGTGTTATAAGTCTCAAGTTAAGCTGTATTGTTGTCTTGTTGAGAATCAAGAATTGTTGGATCCGGCTTAACCCTTGTCCTGCTAATCCTGGATATGCCTTATCTTTGAAACAATGTAGATCCAGATCAGATGGCTTCTGAAGAAGCCATCTGATCAGGATCTTCATTGTTTGTCATCCAGTTTGTGAATTTGTTGCAATAATTTGCATCAAGTAATCTGATTCGCTGATAATCAGTAGTGGGTGTGGCATATATGAATATTCAGCAGGACAAGGGTTAACGTTACCTGTGATACAAACTTAGAACTTCTTTCTTCACTGGGCTCTCATGTCAGAAGTCACATTTTCATTTGATGGCGCTCATTTGTTTGTTTGAATTGAGGTTTAACATCCCTGTCAACACTAATTAGGTCATTTTGCAGATGTTGCTTCCAATTTTGTGGGACTTCTACCCAACATTGAGATGAATGACATCTCAAGCTCTGCTGCCAAATGAAACATTTAGGGTTTATATGCATGAACATACTGACTTGCACCACTTTGCCTGGGCAGGCTTAGACCTTCTAAGCCGTTTACCAACATGCAGCCCTATATATTTCTCTGAGCCTCGATGGGCAATTTTGTACCAATTGTTCATGACAATAGAAAAATTAATACTGGTGTTTTGTGAAGAATGGATGGATCTGGATTGTTGTTACCTGTCATACAAACTTGGTTATAATTCTAATACTAGATCGCGCAGTCGATGGTATACCATCGCAAATACCGGCTTTTTGTTTGAATGACACTAAAGATATGGCAAAGTCATACTTTTTTACCTTTGACCTTGGGGCCATGTTGGGGTCAAGGTCACAAAAAAGTAGCCCACTGCCATCTACATACCATGTACTATATATCCACATGCAAAGTTTCAAAAGTGTAACTTCAGTGGTTGCAGAGGAGATCCATTTACAAGAAACGTGACGGGCAGACAGACAGACAGACAGACGGACTGACGACCACTCAACTCTGGTACAAAAACAATATACCCTGAATTTTTTCGAAAAACGGGTATAAAAACTTATATTTAAATTATGTGGCTGTTATCAATGTTACCATAGCTTATTGTGGAGGCTTTTTCAGTAGTTTGTTACCATGTTAATAATGGAAGATTCAAATCATGATATAGTAGATGGTATGAAATGGAAAATTTAAAACTGATGCTCTAAGAACTTAAAAAATGATTAAGACTTTAGACTTACTGTTATCTATGTTACTAAAGGTTGTGAAGGAGGTTTATTCAGTAGTATAATCTATCAGTTATATATGTTACCAAAATTAATACAAATGGAGAATTATTCTGAGGGTTCATTCAGTAGTCTCCCTTTACAAGTGATTATGTACCTTTGCCCTTGTGGCAGAAGTTCCAAGTATGATCTTCAGCATCTTAAGGTAAGTTCCTTTTCAGCCCAGTCAGTCTAGATAAAGAGGAGTTACAATATTTCATTTTATGATAACACATCTATGTGACAAAATGTATTTATATCTCAAAAAGGGATATTTCTCTGATGAAAGTTTGTGATATTTTTCTTATCTATACTCCAAGCATAGGTTGAGGGGTGCTCGTTAGAAGGCAGTCCTATAAAGTACCCACAACCAAGCTCTTGAGTGTAAAAATGAAAAAATAATGTATACTTATTTATCATATGATGTCGCGTCTGGGAGTGTAATAACGCCATGTAATATTTTCGATAATCCACTAGTGGATTAAATATGCAAATTAGCTAGATACGTCCCGAACGTTACATATACGACGTCCTTAACGACGTCGCGTTTACTAATGGCGGACCATTGACATTTTTGAATAAAATTTGCTTTAAATGTCACATGATAAATAGAATCTTGCATTCGTGCTCATGTATTATTGAATTTATTAAACTCGTTGAGGAAAAGGAATAAAATGCTCGGCAAGCCTCGCATTTTATCCTTTTTCCTCAACTCGTTTAATAAATTCAATAATACATGAGCACTTATGTAAGATCTTCTATGTAAACTCCAGTTTTCTCTATATTAGTTAAGTGGGATTTACAGGGGTGTTGTTAACATGATGATATGTGGTGCCTCCATGAGTTGATTCAAACAGAAGTACCTACAACACATGTTTCTAACAAGATTTATGGAAACTAATCCCATAATTTTCCGTTTTACTCCTCTTTATTTGGAACTATGGTGAAGACAGTCATCATGCATATAATGATCAATAGCGTACCCACTTTCTTTAATTTTTGGACGGGTTTTTATCAAGGAAAAATTCTGTCCTTTAGAATAGCGATGTCCGTGCGGGCGGACGGCCGCATTCCGGTTTACCTTTTGGTTAACCCTGAAAAACCTGTCCACAATGCCATTTGGCGTTTTTCTTGTTATATCTTGGACTTTGAACTTATATACATGTCTGTGTTATAACTCTCAGTATCCTGCTGAACACGACAACCTTTGCCTTGCAAACAGTATAGACCCAGACCAGTTGGCTTCTAAAAGCCATCTGATCAGGATCTACACTGTCATGCATTTTTTGAATTGAACAAATACATTTAATAGGTAATTTGATTGGTTGTTAATCAGAAATGGGTGTGGCTAAATTAATTTATTCAGCAGGATAAGGATTAACCCATTTAAATTATGTCACATGGACTCTTCCATTCAATAACTTTGGAAAGGTCCATTTCTAAGTTTTAATAGGGGTTTCTGGTTTGTTCTATTTGTCGTCATAGTTACGAAAATTCCAGGTGTTCATCCTGATCATGATTTAGCAAACAGGTGTAGATCCTGATCAGAATCTGATCAGGATCTACACTGTTGCCTATATCACTGTTATGAGACATGAGACATTATGGGTAAACGAAAAGAAATTAACAAATACCAGTAGCTTAAAATTCTGCAGAATGTTTAATTGCAGACATAAAATTTTTTTGCAGACTTTCAAAACTCTCAATGCATTCTAAAATTATCCAGTATTGTTGCATGTGTCAGAGAATTTTTAAACAGCTTTTTATTTACAGGAATAGTCTCTGAATTTAACCCTTGAATTGCTTCACAAAATCCTAGAGCATATGACAATCTGATTTTTGTCGCGCCTGCTATTAGCATGCGCAATTCAGGCGCCCGGTTTTCCATCCATTCGTTCGTCTGTTCGATCGTCCATTCATTCGTCCATCCGTTCGATCGTCTGTTCATCTGTTCGTCAAGGCGTCAACATTTGCGACCACCCTTGCGTCACCCTAATGGTCAAATTTATTTCTCAAGAACTATAAGAGCTTCATTAATGATACTTGGTACAAACTTGTGTCTGGGGATGACAACTTACATGCAAGCATCCATATTTGACCTTGACCTACATTTCATGGTTCACTGACTTTGTAAAATATTGCGACCACCCTAGCGTTCACCCAAATGGTCAAGTTTATTTCTCAAGAACTATAAGAGCTTCATTAATGATACTTGGTACAAATTTGTATCTTGGTATGGTAACTTAAATGCAAGCATCCATATTTGACCTTGACCTTTATTTCATGGTTCACTGACTTTGTAAAATATTGCGACCACCCTAGCGTTCACCCTAATGGTCAAGTTTATTTCTCAAGAACTATAAGAGCTTTATTAATGATACTTGGTACAAACTTGTATCTATGGATGGCAACTTAAATGCAAGCATCCATTTAAGAATGGAAACTTTTATGCAAGCATCTTTGTTTGACCTTGACTACCTACATATCATGGTTGGGTGACTTGCGCCCCCATAGGCGCGACATAGCCGTCGGCGGAATTCTTGTTTTTTTAAATATTTTTCATAGTAAAAAAAAAAAAATGGTTTCACTTTACTTGTAAATGCAGATGTTTCAAAAAAATGGTTTCACTTTAATTGTAAATGCAGATGTTTCACATGAAATGTCAAGCATTGTTTCCTGTGAAAAATAATTAAGAAAAAAAATATATTGCCATCTGCTTTAAAATTTTCTGTGGTGCTTGAAGAGTTAACCCTTTTTGTACCAAATGGAATCTTCCTTCTTACATAAAGCAGCGTCTGATGTGGGCCTGCACTGTTTGCCAATTAATTAACCCTTTTTGGGTTTCCAGTACAAAATGGGTTAAAACTCAACAATTTAATTTTGAAACAGTCCAGGCAGCGGTTGCAGATGTTAGACACTTTGAAGCAGCTTTAGAGTTTGTAGGAATAGTAAATTTAAGAAATTTTACAAAAATTTTCAGGGTAAATTTTTCATGTCTTTTCAGGATAATCAGGATGGACAGATAGAAGGCGAAACTGTGATAACCCAACAAGAGGTGTCTATGATCGCACAGAAACATACGCTAGAGAATGAAGAACCTCTCGAACCAGCACCCGATATTGAAATACCACCTCCTATGCCAGTTCAGGATCATACTTTAGCACTTGGAACTACAGAAATCAGCGAAAAATTAGTAAGTACAAATTTACCTATGGTCAACATTATTAACTTTTATCCTGCTGAATAAACTAGTTTAGCCAGACCCATCTTTGATAATGAACAAATCAAATTACTTTGTATGATTCACTGGTTCATGTCACAAATTGTTTGTTTGATTGTGGTATGACATCCCCGTCAACACAATTGAGGTCATTTTGGAGATGTTGTCTCCAGTTTTGTGGGACTTTCACCCAACATTTAGATGAAATGACATCTCAAGCCCTGCCACCCAATGAAACAAATAGGGGTTATATGCACTGGGGACGGTCTGACTTGCAACAATATGCCTGGGCAGGCTTAGTCCGTCTGAGCGGTTTACCAGTTCTCATGTGTGGTCAGTTTCAGCTCTGCATGGAAGCATCGTGCAGCCCAGTCTATTTCAGATTGCATGACAAAAGTGTAGATCCTGATCAGATGCAATCTGATCAGGATCTACACTGTTTGCAAAGGTAGATGTCATGTTCAGCAGGATACAGGTTAAACTTTTTTCATTCTCAACTCATCATAGTATGAAATTTGTAATGCTTATAACATTTAAAACACAATGTAGTGAGGGGAATTGCGTGCTCAGATCGACTGAGAATGTTATTTTTCCTGTTCATAAATTTTAAAATGCCAACAATGTTGGCATTTTGAAATTTATGAGCAGGACAAATATCAAGCTCAAGCGAGTTAAGCATTATCATGGCTTGATACCGTATTCGGGCATGTATTACCCGCAGTTTTTTTCCCTCAAATTACAGGCCCAAGTTCTGGGTGCGGGTAATCCGCCCGAATTATTTTTGGACCATTTTATTTTTACTTTTTACAGCTGAAAATACGATGCATCTCATGTTATGCTCTATCCTTTTACGATTCCCGACATAAATAACGTTTAATTGTCCACTCAATTTTACTTACACATGAGAAATATAACAATCTCTATTACTAGCAAGCCCGATTTTGTGAGTATTATTCCTAAAACTCTGATTTTAAACAAAATAAACAAGCAAGTTCAATGCGAACATCAAAGTTTTCCGGCATCCAAACTGCCGCCCACAAATCACCGCTAGTTTTTTTTCTGCACGCGATCGGTAAATGACGTCATCGTACCCCCAGCAACCACACACGTGTCTATTGTTTTTGCTTAATGGGGCGTATCTTTCTCATAAAAAAAATGTTTGGAAACGGTAAAAGTATTCTCGCTAGCAAAACAGCGCTTTCCGTAAGCTCCGTGTCAATAACCAACAACAGAATACAGTTGTGTTAACACAAAGAGTTCAACTTTTCTCGCCAAGCGTCTGCTATTTGGCGCCAAAACATAACCATTCACGGGATAGCAGAATAGTCGTAGCAACTCGTCTTAGGAGCAATTAAATATTTTCACACTGATTGCGGATTAAATTTTATGATTGGGGAATAAACGCAAATTAGAGACATTACTTGACCATATTTTCACACCTTATCGACACACACCGCAGGGTGGCAATTATATGACAGGGATTAATAATAGTGTCATAATTGAACCGTTATAAATCAATAAACAGTGTAAATCCAAATCAGACATCTGCGGCGTCTTTCTGAGGTGTCTGATCTGGGACTGCACTGTTTGCCGATGTCACAAAAAAGAAACGTCTGCGGCGTCTTTCTGAGGCATCTGATCTGGGACTGCACTGTTTGCCGATGTCCCAAAAAAGGGTCGCAGGCATATGTGGGTTAATAAATAAATAACACTGGTGAACAGGTTAAGTTTTTTCAACATTTTAATCAAAATACATGCTTTTTGGTGATACTCGCACGCACGTGCATTTTCCCGCCTTTTGAAGACGATCGCGCGTTCCGTTGTGTGCTACAAAAACTGGCCAAATTCTTACTTTTTCTCACTTACGCATCCACCAAAATTTCAGCAAATGTTCCATGCGGGTAATACAACAGTATAACAGTTTTCCCCCAGATTTTGGCAAAAAAAGGGGGTGCGGGTAGTACGCAAATGCGGGTAGTACACACCCGAATACGGTATTGAAATATATACCAGGCACATCACAAGAAAACATTCTTTGGCGTTAAAAATGCCACCATGGCCTGCTCAGTTTAACATCATTATCATCATCATCAGATTTTTGATAAACACAGAGTGGATCCCCTTCCAGTTAGCTGGCTTGCTGCGCACATAAGATCATGTCCCTCAATACAAGAAATAGCAAGAAAACGAGTACTTCAGATCCCACTTATTATGTCGAATTTTTTCAGGTGGTAAGACTTGTGTTTAGGTACAAACACCTGTAATTTGAGTGAATTGTATCAGAGGAAATTGTTTTCAGATATTTTTACAATTACGCATGTTCTGATGGATGGGAGAATCGCCTGAAAATTATTTCATACCATAATTTATCTATGTGAAAATGAGACATCATGAAGCGTCAGCATTTTTAGCTTGTATTTGCGAAAGTACAGGCAGAGTGTTGTCACCTCTCATACCCAATAACGGATTAGTCACTACGCTGTAAGTCCTGATATTTATCAAAAAATGTTGTTGTGGCTGAGTCTGAAAACTTTTGCGAGAAACAGTTTCATTGCTAGAGATATCCCTTGTTTCAACTAAACTTTATTATTTTTAGCTCCCCTGAGCACACAGTGCTCATGGTGAGCTATTGTGATCAGTCATTGTCCATCGTGCATGTGCATCGTCCGTCATGTGTCATGCGGTGTCAACAATTTGCTTTAAATGCTAACTCCTCCCAAAACCTTGGGCCAATTGCAATCAAAATAAAACGGTTCTGCTCCAATGAACAAAATGGCCACCAGAGCTAAAACTAGAACAATGTCAGTAATTTGCTTTAAATGCCAGCTCCTAAACACTTGGGCTAAAAATAGAAAAACCTTTAAACAACAACTCCTAAACCCTTGGGCCAATTTGATTTAAACTTTATGGGGATGTTGCTCAGTTGACTCTCTACTAAAATAGCTAAAACAGTTCTTCTGCAATGAGCAAAATGGCTGCCAGAGCTAAAAATGGAAAACGTCAACAATTTGCTTTAAATGCCAACTCCTCCTAAACCTTTTTACCAATTTCAATCAATCTTCATAGGAAAGTTGCTTAGATGACCCTCTTCAAAAATAGCTAAATTTGTTCTTCTCTGGTGAACAAGATGGCCTCCAGAGCTAAAAATAGAAAAATCTTTAAACGACAATGCCTCCTACACCCATGGGCCAATTTCAATCAAACTTCATAGGAATGTTGCTCAGGTAACCCTCTACCAAAGTAGCTAAAACGATTCCACTATGTTTAGAAAAATGGCCACTGGGGCTAAAAATGGAAAAAAGCTTTAAATGACAATGTCTCCTAAACCCTTAGGCCAATTTCATTCAAACTTCTTAGGAATGTTGCTTAGATGACCCTCTTCCAAAATAGCTAAATTCATTCTTCTCTGTTAAACAAGATGGCCTCCAGAGCTAAAAATAGATAAATCTTTAAATGACAACTTCTTCTATACCCATGAGCTAATTTCAATCAAATTTCATAGGAATGTTGCTCAGGTAACCCTCTACCAAAGTAGCTAAAATGATTCCAGTATGTTGAGAAAAACGGTCACTGGAGCTAAAAATAGAAAAAAAGCTTTAAATGACAATGTCTCCTAAACCCTTAGGCCAATTTCATTCAAACTTCATAGGAATGTTGCTTAGCCCTCTTCCAAAATAGGTATGCATAAAATGGACACCAGAGCTAAAGATAGAAAATGTCAAGAATTTGCTTTATATGCCAATTTGAGCCAATTTCAATCAATCTACATAGGAATGTTGCCTGGGTGACCCACCATCAAAATAGCTAAAATCATTCTGCTCCAATGAACAAGATGGCTACCAGAGCTAAAAATAGAAAAAATCTTTAAACACTCCTCCTATCCCTTTGGGCCAATTTCATTCAAACTTCATAGGAATGTTGCTTAGATGACCCTCTACCAAATTAGCTAAAATTGTTTAGCTTGGATGAATAAAATTGCCGCCTGAGTTAATCAAAGCGCCAAAGGCACTGAAATGACATATTCTATGAGACAATCATAACACTGTGAAAACTTACAGAAAACCTTTCTAAAAAGAGCTTAAAATTTAGAAAGGTAGTTCTGCAAATTCCTATATATGATATGTTTGCAGATGTCTATAGACCGGTGGTATTATGAAACGCCATTCGATGTTTCCAATTTTTGAAATAAACTATTTACGTTTTCAAAACCAAACATTAAAATTCAAGTTTTAACAATGCTACTGTCCATAAGTAACAGTTTTTGTCTGGTCGGTTGTGGACACCTCTACCCAAAGATACTCTATGGGAAAGAGATCGGAGGAGAAAGGCTTGCTATTCCAGTATATGAATTCCATTGGCTTGAAGACATTTTTGAGTAAGAACAGCACTTTGAGCCCGCTCGTAATCCTGCTGGATAAGATATCCCGGATTCTGAGCGTAAACAAATAAATGGAACCATGTGAGACCGAAGCACTTGATTGATGTAACGTCTCGCTGTTCAATCCACGTCTCAGCTATGATCTTGAATGTTCTTAATGACACTAAGCTGCGTTCGCTAACTACACGCAATAGCTCGCCACACAATTACGCTTATTTCACCCGATATGTCATGCTCAATTACGCACGCGTCGCCTCGGCATACCTTACACCTATACATCGAAACACCCGGAAAAGACAACTGGCGTGATTCACGTTGAAGTGTGATTTGTCACTGAAACGCATATGTCAGTCGCTAAGACGCCAATTTATGTATTTCATGCAATAGCGTAAGTGTTCCGTACTGAGTCGACGCGTTAACTTTGGTTACGACAGGGACGTCTAGCTCTCAAACGTGCATCGCATAAGGACGACGATCAGAGTCAGTGCTTATTAGTCGGTAGTTGAGACCCCTTGTTTATCTACAGGTACAATGTAGCAGCTGCCGGCGGAAATCTGTTTCGCATATGCGTCTGACGGTCGAATCGATCTTGACGTACTGACGTCGGTCTTCAGCTACGTCGACGTCCTCTAGCGTCTTCTGTATATAGTAAGATGTCGCTCCAATAGACGATAGATCACATACATGTGGCACCCAAAATCAGAGTCAACGTCATCCGCTTTCCGACCAGCTTCTAACTGTCCAGGGGCACGCTTACGATCCTTTAATGAAAAATGTTGCAATACGCTCTCACTAAATTCATTTTTGAGAACAAATTTCAGTTTTTTCTTTTCTAGGCACGACCTTACATTACACATCAAAAGTTTGATCCTGAACATGTGGTTTCTATCCGTACTGGTATGAGGGTCGTGCACAGGATCGACGAGGCCGGACTGGTAACCAGACGTCACGGTTGATTGATTTTTCCATGTTAGCTTAAGGGCATGGTGCCGTTTGGTTTCAGAATCAAAGCACTGAGAGTGTGGGGTGTAGGTTGGAGTAGTAGGCCTGGGCTGAGATTTAAACTGTTTTATTTAACTCTGAAATTCCAAACAAATAGTGAAGATTTTGATAAGAAGACGCGTTCGGCAGCATCTGATCTTGGTCTACACTGTTTGCCAAGCTCACCCTATGATTCTAGGATAACCCTCTTCCATCTTATGGAATACCCCGATCTCACTGCGGCTATTTCTACAAGACAAAACGTTATTCTGACAAGTCAGTGATAGTCACGTAGACATTAGCACTGAAGCGCTTTTCTTATTATCAACTTCGGGTCGAATGCCAAACAATCAACCCAAACATAGCCGCGTCGTTTGTCGGTGTTGGATACATGTAAGTGTTATCTGTAAAATCTGCACATGAATCAAATGTTGGATCTGGCAAACAATGTAAACTCAGTTCAAAAGCCACACAATACGGTGCTGTTCTTGTTCTACACTTTTTTACATTAGTTACTAACAACTTAAGTTTAAACGAATCAGTCCAAGTCCCCGTTCATGACTAGCCTGCATTTAGAGACAATCGGCATGAGTGTTGTCAGTGCTTTGATTTATTCATCTGGAGTGCACTCTTCCATCACTGAAGTTGGGCTCGTCCATTCTGCTAAATATATGGCACCTAGAATTATATTATATCACAGGACCTACACTAAGTATCTGTACCATATTTCAGGGTTGAAAGGGACAGCCTTTCTTTTCAGTTTCTCCATGCAAAGTCAATATATACCTAAGTTGTAACTGACCTAAACTTGACCTCGAAAGTCAGAAAGAAAACCCATTAATATTCTTAATTGTCTACAGCTGACCTGGCCAACAGCAGGCTGGTCTTTAAGGATTAAATATTGACAGCACTGATAGAAAACAGTGTAAAACCTGAGCAGACTGCTGATCAGACGCCACATTGATCTGGGTATACAGATCGCATGATGCAGCTGATTCATATGAAATGTTGAATCGTCAAGTCGTCTGCTTCAAAAGTTTGTATTACGCTTACAGGCTAACTAATACGCCTGTACAATTTTGATTACTGCGCCAAACCGGACTACATTTTGTGCGGACTCATATTTCTATGGCGGTCAAAGCCGGAAGAAAAAGCCTGAATTACTTTAAACGTGCAGCACAGCAAGAATAGACAGATGGAATCTGTCATTAAAAATAGAAAATCATCAACAATTTGCTCTCCAAAACCTTGGTCCAATTTCAATCAAACTTGATAAGAATGTGGCGTAGGTGACCCTCTACCAAAATAGCTAAAATCCTTTGGCTTAGATGAGCAAAATGGCAGCCAGACCAAAAATATAAAAAGATAAATAATTTGATATACTTCAAGGAATGTTGCTTAAGCCCCTGTCACACTATGCCGCGTTTTCACTGCGATGGGACGGCGTTGTTTAATTTTTCAGAACGCCGCGAGATCGCAAGAAATATTGGATATTTTTGTGAACATGGACCTGTCATGGCGTCCCTACAGCGACCAAGACGTTGCTACGGAGCTTACATGGCGATCTATCGCGATCCTGCGGCGTTCTTGATGGCGATTGTATGCGCTCTCACGGCGCTTCCTCTGCGCATTTACGGTGCTCACAATGCGTGCACTGCGCTTTTACGGCGCTCTCAATGCGTGCACTGCGCTTTTACGGCGCTCTCAATGCGTGCACTGCGCTTTTACGATTCACCGAGGCGATTCTAATGAGTACACACAGCATACATTTGAAAGATAAAAGACTAAAATCTCCTTAATCATCCCCACCGTTTCTTATCTTGAGGATTTCCCTAGGGGCTCAAGTAGGAGTTCGACCCAGCCATGGTAAACGAGCCATCGGTGTTCGAGCCATCGAAGTTCTACTGTATTTCTATTTTTTTTTTTTTTTCAGTGAAAATAAGGCTGGTGTTGCTTATTTTAGTACTGGTCATGAGCAGACTCAATAAAACTGAGTCTGCTATTTTCTTTTATTTGGTGTATTCTTTGCTTCCACAGGATCAACCTATTCAGAGCTTATTTGACATGCCTCTTGAAATACCAAACCTTATTTTCCCTGAAAAAATATTTTCCCTGAAAAATATGCAAAAAAGTATTAGAAAACGCTGTCTGCTGCTGTTGTGATAGGTACTTTAACGGTTTACATCACGAAAACACGCCTATATAATATTGACCCCCTTGATTATACCCCCACAAATGAAATTTGGGGGGGTATATAGGAGTGAGCTTGTCGGTCGGTCGGTCGGTCGGTCGGTCGGTCGGTCTGTCGGTCGGTCGGTCGGTCTGTCGGTCTGTCGGTCGGTCGGTCGGTCTGTTGACTTGGTTTCCAGACGATAACTCAAAAACCACTCCACCGATTTTTATAATTTTTGGTACACTGATGTAACATAATAAAATACAGGTCAAGTTCGATTTCCACAACAATTCGTCAATTTTCGACATAGTTATGGCCCCTTTCAAGTGAAAAAATTGCAAAATGGCGCTGATGTACTATCAAGGCAGTTTTGTGGGGGTATTCATCACCTTTAGTGATAGCTCTAGTTTTGTTTGTTTGATTTGAGGTTTAACGTCCCCGTCAACACTGTAAAGGTCATTTTGGAGACGTTGCTTCCATTTTTGTGGGACTTTTACCCGACATTGAGATGAAATGACATCTCAAGCCCTGTCGCCCAATGAAACCAATAGGGTTTATTAGCATGGACAGTCCGCCTCCCACCGTGGTTCCTGGACAGGCTTAGATCCTCTAAGCGGTTACCCACTTTTATATACATGCAGTAAAACTGGGGTTTACAAGGGTAAACCGTATTTTTCTTATTTCTGCTCTAAAATATAGATTGTCAATAATCGTTTGAACCGCCTCGATGAGGCGGTTCTAATGAGTACCCATAATCTATATTTTGAGCAGAAATACGCCTCGATGAGGGGGTTCTAACAAGTACCCATAATCTATATTTTGAGCAGAAATAAACAAAATATCACATTTTTTCTTCTTAAAATTTCCATTTTTTTCGGCGATTACGGTTACAATGTATTTATATAGGCATGTTTTTGTAATGCAACAAATTCTTCAGTTCATTGAAGAGCAGACACTTAGTTAGCAGACTTATTGTTCTTAATGATCCCAAATTCATTGAACAATAGAAGCATTCCATGTGTGGGGTACACCAGAAAACCTGAACAAATAACATTCCATGTGCATATTGTGACAAAACATGTGGTACTATGCACTTACCTTATGTAATCTGGCAGACAGGCCTGAGCAAACAGCGTAGTCCCAGATGAGATGCCGCATTCTGCGGCATCTCATCAGGGTCTACACTGTTTGCGCTACTAGACATTGCATCAGGATCTACACTGTTTGCCTCTCATCCAGCTAATTTTACACACAATATAGGGTAATCAATTGTACTTGTTCAGATTTTAGAACAATTGAGTGAGTGAGTTTGAGTTTTACGTCCCACCAACAGCTAAGGTCATACAGAGACGGGACCTTGGTTTAGAGACTCATCCGAAAGTCTGGAGAAGCCCGGGATCGATCCTGCAATCCCTGGTTTACAAGGCGAGTAGCGTAACCACTGCACCACGGAGGCTTCTTTTTAGAACAAGTATGGTAAGGAGTTGAGGTGTCTGAATATTTAGGATAAATACGAGATGCATTTATCTCTGAGTGCAGAACCCCATAAGTATCTGTATCTTCTGTATAAGAGGGTGCAACTAGGTGAAAATTTGATGACTTGGCAAAAATTGTAGGGTATCAGAGTTTATATTTTATGTTTTGGGGGATTATATTTTATGTTTTTGGGATCATTGAGCACATTTTAGTACATTTGAAAATAGAATGCCACTCTTAAGTGTATGCTAGCGGTATACGGTGTTTAGATGAGCAGTGTACAACAAAGCGATATTGTTTTTACAGCGAAATGATGGTTTAGACAAAAAATTGAATTCATAGCAAGGTTACATATCTGAATACCTGGTATTGAAACCATTTTGATTTTTAATTTTGATTAACATTAGCCATCTTAAAAATTGATAAGCAGATTAAATTTTTATGAGCTTGAAAAGTAGTTTTTATATTCTTAGATGCAGCATCTGATAACGGTCTGCACTGTAAGCTTAAGATACAAAAATTTAAGGGTTAAATGAAATGGTATTTCTCTCAGTTCAGGACCTTTTTTTTCACCAGACAATCAATCCACCATGGAGTACTGTCAGTACTTTGATTTTATAATCTGCTGAACATGACAAGCTTTGCAAACAGTGTCGACCCGCCCATCGGGACTTGAAGAAACGATGGGCTGCATGATGCTTCCATGCAGAGCTGAAACCTACCGCATTTGAGTACTGGTAAACCGCTTAGAGGATCTAAGCCTGCCCAGTCAAGCGGTGCATGCTTATAACCCTATTGGTTTCATTGGGCGACAGGGCTTGAGATGTCATTTCATCTCAGTGTCGGGTAAAAGTCCCACAAAATTGGAAGCAAAGTCTCCAAAAATGACCTATACAGTGTTGACAGGGATGGTAAACTTCAAATCAATCAATCAGTCAATTTGCAAATAATGTAGATCCAGATCAGATGGCTTCTGAAGAAGCCATCTGATCATGATCTACACTGTTTGTCGGCAGTTTATGAATGGAATGAATACAGAATATCAAGTAATTTGATTGGTTGCTGATAAGCAATGGGTGTGGCTTAATTTATTTATTCAGCAGGATAAGGATTAAGTTCTATTCTTATGCTTATCTGACTTGCAGGCTTCAACATTATCATTAAAGACTCAACAGGAGTGCTCCCTCGATTTAGCAAGCGAAATTGAAAATTTAGTAAAACAAAGAATGGTGAGCTTCGATGTTGTGTTGACATGCATGCACCACCCGTTGTTATGGTGACCTGCATGCTGTTGAGTTGTGTTTTTGAAGTTGTTATGGAAGAAGAACATATTTCTAATAGAAACTGTTCCCTCCAAAAAGGGGGAAAAATGTTCCCCCCAAAAAGGGGGAAAAAATGTTTTCTTGTTTTTTATCCACTGTTGTTATAGTTTGCATGTGTTGTTGTAGTTTTATTTTGCCAGGGGTGGGGGGGCACTTGTTTTTGTTTTTAGTTAAAAAACACATAAATAGAGGACTTACACAAGTGGTCATTTCATATGAAACTTTTTAAACAAGCCTTTGGCGAGTTTTACAAATTCATAAGTGTAAGATTCAGTTTGTCATATAACGATTTTAACCCATTGTATGCGGGGAACCCCTGAAGGGGCACCTTGGCAAACAGTGCAGGCCCAGATCAGATGCCGCAGAATGTGGCGTCTGATCAGGGCCTAGAAGCCTCCGTGGTCGAGTGGTTACGCTACTCGCCTTGAAAACCAGGGATCGCAGGTTCGATCCCGGGCTTCTCCAGACTTTCGGACGAGTCTTTAAACCGAGGTCCCGTCTCCGTATGACCTTAGCTGTTGGTGGGACGTAAAACTGAAACACTCACTCACTCACTCTGATCAGGGCCTGCACTGTTTGCTTACAGAATTTTCCGTCAAAAATAGAATAAAAATGAAAAAATCGGCCTGACACTCCTTATATGACAAATGGTCTTGTCCAGCATATATCAATGGAAGAGTCCCCTAGTATACGAGTATCGTACAAAGTGTTAAATCATATTTTAGTGCAAAAGAACTTCAGTAGAAATTCAGTAGAAATCACAGAATTGTCACATATGACGTCATGACTTTACACGCCAGTAACCATGTGTTATTTATGACATGACGTTATCCACTAGATAACAGCATCTCTGTGTAACACTAATCACATTTCGAAAACACGCCTATACATGTCCGAATGCTTAGGATAAAAATAGAAGTGAAAGCAATGATCAGGAATCGATACAATCAACCCACAGCTCCCATCAGAGACAACAAAGGGAAAGAAGCACAAACATGAAACAACAGACCTAATGGAAACATCAATAGCGGAAAGCCAAAAGGACAGTTACTTTCCCACAAAATGGCCAATAGGCTATCCAAAACAAAATAATATAAGCATCACAAACACCCAAAGACAAACCATATCAAAAATAAACCGCGACAGAAGAACCGCGACTGAACACTGTATTTTACTTCCCCCGCTTGTATTTACAGCCCCCGCTCATCAGGGCTTGAAGAAATAGATGGTCTGTATGAATCTTCCACGCAGAGCGGAAACCGACCGCACACGAGTACTGGTAAACTGCTAAAAGAATCTAAGCTTGCCCAGGCAAAGTGGTGTGAGACGACCCATCCATGCTTATAAACCCTATTGGTTTCATTGGGTGACAGGGCTTGAGATGTCATTTCATCTCATTGTTGGGTTAAAGTCCCACAAAATTGGAAGCAACCTCTCCAAAATGACCTTTACAGTGTTGAAGGGGACGTAAAAACTCAAATCAAACAAAAACAAATCAGCTGGCCTTGGTAGCTCAGTCGGATGCGCGTCTGACTGGTGATCAGGAGGACACCGGTTCGATACCTGCCGGGGTTGGCAACATTCTTTGTGGAGATTTATCATGAAATCTTTTCTACAGTCATTCTCTCCCTTCCGCTGATTCAAAAAGGGCAGTTGTCACTTTCTGGCAAAAGAATGTGCACTGTACTGGTTAGCTGCATACGTATAAGCCTGCCCAGGAAAAATATGGATAGGTAAACTGACCGCTCAAAAATGACCTGAATGACTGTTGACTGGGCCGTTAAACTGAAATACAAACAAACAAACAAGAAACTTCATAATTAGGGCCCCGCACTGAAAGTGTGGGTGCCCTATAGTAATCACTCTGTCCGTCTGTCTATCTGTCTGTCTGTCTGTCTGTCTGTCCGTCTGTCCGTCCACAAATTTTTACTCCTCTGATAGCGCTGCCGGGGCCCTAGTCAGTTTCACTGACAGCTCTAGTTCCACCCAAAAATGGCTTTGTCACTTAGTTTTTAAGTGCACAAATAAATCCATATGTGACATGTTTAACCCATTTAGTACTGGAAACCCCAAAATGGGTACCCCAGCAAACAGTGCAGGCCCAGATCAGACTTTGCAGAATGCGGCGTCTGATCAAGGCCTACACTGTTTGCTAAAAGTTCAGTCATTTTCCAAATAAATTTTGATGAAAACACAACCTGACACCCTTAACTTTTGTAATGGACTCCTGCTATATGTAAGGTTGAAGATTCCATTTGGTACAAAAAGGGTTAAAGCTGACATCTGAATGTCTGTGCTTCATGATGGTGGTCAGTCTATTTAGTTATACATAAGAAATGTTTTTTTTAACACTTGAAACACGAAGCGAAATTCGGACGCTTCAACACCTTATCATACTTTTTCTAAAATTTGAAAAAGTACAATTTACTATCAGATGTTGGGTCTAAAACTAGGTGGATCATTGGCAAATGGTGTAGACCCAGATGAGACACCACATTCAAGGGTACCCATTTAGGGGTTTTCCGTACAAAATGGGATAAAATACTGTTTGATATAGCGCAGTGTTATATATAGCATGTTTGATAGACAAACCCCCACCCCAACACACACAAACATTGTATCCAGACAAAAATGTATACAAGTAGATAAAATGTGAAAATTAGCAAAATCTTGTTTGTTTAGCCAGGTCTAACATAGATTTTACTGTGGATAACATTGTTTTGAATGTTTTTCTTGTTGTTTTGTTGTAATAGTTTCATTTCATTTTGCAGATTTTTGTTTCATAAGTGAACTAGTTGTAATATGTTGCCTTTGCTGTACTCTTACTAGTGAATTTGCATATATGCTAAAATGATTGCTTGAATTACAGGCTTACCGTAAAAATCCTAATTATTCGGACAGCTTAAGGACTTCCTATTTAAATGTGTGTGTGTGTGTGTGTGTGTGTGTGTGTGTGTGAATTCGGGTTTAACGTCGCTTTCAACAATTTTTCAGTCATATCACGATGGTGTCTGGTTGCGACAGGGAGCTCAATGCTCACTTTTATAGTGCTGCCTCACTGAAGTATCATGTCCCAGACATTACATGATACCACACCCAGTCACATTATCCTGACACTGGGTCGACCAGTCCTAGCTCTACCCCGTAAATCTGAGTGCCAAGCGAGGAGCAACTAGTACCATTTTTTACGACTTTGGTATGTCGCGGCCCGGGATCGAACCCGTGACCTCCCGTTCCCCGGAGCGGACACTCTACCAACTGAGCTATCGGGGCCGGTCCCTATTTAAATGTCAAATATAACTACCCATCAATACAATTCATGCCATTGTAGTGATGGGTTGGTATATTATTAATTCAAATTAATTTTGCATTAAAAATATCATTTTAATGTCAAATATAACTACCCATCACTACAATGGCATGAATTGTAGTGATGGGTAGGTATATTATTAATTAAAGTTAATTTTGCATTAAAAATAACATTTTAACAAATATGTTTCGCAATCCAGCAAGGGTTTCACAAAAGTACAGATGGAATGTCAAACAATGGAGACCCTGATCAGACTGCTCCTGCAGGAGCAGTCTGATCCGGGTGCTCCATTGTTTGCTTAGGCCTGTCTAATCCAATACTAAGGATTATTACAGTATTTCATTAAGGGCTGTGTCAGGCTAAAACCTGTTTTTTTGCCATTTTATGTACAACAAAGGTGCAGATAAGCCTGCACATTTGTGCAGTCCAGTCAGTACTGCTTGAATAGTTTAATGCATCTAGTTTCTGTATATGAAATCACATTATTCTTGCTGTTCTGTTAAGCTGCACAGGCTGTTTTGTATCATACTTGGCATATGCACCAACCATAATTATCATGTAAGTATTGGGACAAGCTGACCTCAGCAAACAGTGCAGACCCAGATCAGACTGCTCCTGAAGGAGCAGTCTGATCAGGGTCTACACGGTTTGCCATTCCATCTCCTTGCTGGATCATGAAACAAATTTGTTAAAATTTTAGGAGAATAACAGCAAGTCCTCAAGTTGATTGAATTTTTAGGATTTTCATGGCATGTAATTAAAAATTGACACTCTTAAACCCAACGTTTGTATGGTAAAACTGGGGTTTACGGGGGTATACATTATTTTGCTAAAAAAATATATAGATTGTTGGTACTAGTTAGAACTGTCTCGAACAATCTTAGTATGTTTTGAGCAGAAATATGAAAAATATCAGAATTTATATGGATATTTTAGGAAGCTTATCCTGGTTTCATCTTTGAAAGGTAAGTTGCGTGTACTGATTCGAATCGCCTCAATGAGGCGATTCTAATAAGGACACATAACATACCTTTATTATGCCCCCACCATTCTGGAAATGGTGGCTAGGGCATAATATAAGTGTTAACCAAATCCATCTGTCTGTCTCCAGAGCAGCATCCATGACTGAGATGGCATTAGCAATGTGCATTCAAGTTTTCTTAACCCTTGTCCTGCTGAGCCCGGATATGCCTTATTTTCAAAACAATGAAGATCCAGATCAGATGGCTTCTGAAGAAGCCATCTGATCAGGATCTTCATTGTTTGACATCCAGTTAATGAATTTGTTGCAATAATTTGCATCAAGTAATCTGATTGGCTGATAATCAGTAGTGGGTGTGACATATTTAAATATTCAGCAGGACAAGGGTATATTTTTAATGATCCCTCATTATGCCTCATCACCTGGCACTATACGAGTATCACACAAATTTTCATGGTTCCCAAGGTACCAGAGTTATTAACCCTTGTCCTGCTGAGCCCGGATGTGCCTTATCTTTGAAACAATGTAGATCCAGATCAGATGGCTTCTGAAGAAGCCATCTGATCTGGATCTACATTGTTTGCCATCCAGTTAATGAATGTGTTGCAATAATTGGCATCAAGTAATCTGATAATCAGTAGTGGGTGTGACATATTTAAATATTCCGCAGGACAAGGGTTAAAAATCACTTGCTGCATACATGTGATAATTTATTGAGCTGGGTGAGGGAGATTTGCCATTGTGATGATGGAGATTCTTAATAAAATTTAATGTACAGAATATAGGGAAATTCTCCGTTCACATGAGGGAAACTCCAAGATTTTGGTACAATTTGGCCAAAAATTAGTGTCAACATGATGGAGTCTCCCTCCTGATGATTAGTAATGTTACAATTTTTATATTTTGAAAAAAGAAAATATTCTTCCAAAGTCTGTGGTTACATATTTTAGCATCCTGTAAGGGGTACAATCGTAAGTAGTTGCTTCTTGTCACTCTGAAAGCCACTTTTCTTTGACTTTTGGAATAACAACAGAATTCCAAACTAAACTCTTAATGTTAACAGTCAAACCTATTCAAATGAAACATTCTGTCAAGTGCTAATGCTCAGAAGAACTGTAAATATAAATAATGAACTGCAGCATTACCGTATTCAACCTGTTTACTGCACTGTGCACTTAGTACACCTCAACCTCATTATAACACGGAACTCCGGGTCCAACCAACGGACCGTGTTAGTTAACCGAATCGTGTTATAAACGCCGACCGTATTTGCCACAGATCAACCATTGACACAATGGTGATCAATACTTTCCCAAACATGATTCGGTCCGGTCCGGTTTATGACCGTATTTCCCGACTAAAATGTGTTTAGAACTAATCAATGGCAGTAAATACCATGGCCCATCAAGTCAAACAAGTCACTTTAATCAAAACCAGCTGATAAACCATGTTTTATATCCAGAAATCGTCCGATCTGACAGCGAGTATGACGCCATTTTGATAGCTGGTTCCCGGCTAACTTTGTTGTATCTGAGCGTCCGGAACCGTACCGAACTACAGTACCGTTAATACATTTCAATGGTGAAATTACCGGGTTAGGGTTCGGAACAGGACAATGATCAACGCTTACAAGAAATTTGAATTACTTCCCTTGAAATGACTTACCCTTAATATTTTAGCCATTTGAAACGATTTTTAATGGCGCACGTGTCTTTGAATGATTTTTTTACCGCGAAAATCGATCTTGCATATGTTTTATCATTTGCTTTTAAGCTGGAATAAATTTGACTTTCTTTTACATGCGGCTCTAGAAAATGAGTTTTATTGCAGTTGACCGATCACATCGTCTGCGCAGTGATCCTTAACAGAGCGTGATAAATATTTTTTTCCGGTTGTGTAACTGGATTCTTTAATCTCTTTATCTCACTAAGCCAACACTTTTGATTGTGCCGATGGCAGTTCATGTTTATCATGCGTGTCAAGCTAAACAAGTTTATATACTGTATATTCAACTCTGCAGGAGGCCTGCAATAAATATCAAAAAGTACCGTTAAGAACCGTGTTAGCTACCGTATTACCGCAGTCAAAAGTAAGAGGAAAATAAAGTTGTTGTGCTTAAAACCTGATACAATCCATGGATAATATTTATAAATGTTGGTTGGGGAAAATTTGGGGTCCAAACCAAAACCGTGTTATATCCGAATTCGTGCTGTAACGAATCGTGCTATAACGAGGTCCGGGTGTACTTTCAAAATTGTGTCAAAAATTTGTGATGAAAAATTTGCCTAATAAGCGCACACTCGATACAAAAAAAAATACATTACAGATCGGGTTGAATTTCATCAGAGGGGTTCACCACATACACATGCACCAAAACTCAATATGAAATAGTTGGGAGGATACTGTAAAGTGTACTTGTGTGCATTTTCTTCCCAAAAATAGCTTGGGTGTGCGTTTATAGGAGCATGTGCAGTAAATAGGGCAAATATAGTATTTCCATCAATTACCGTATTTATCCTAAGTATTTGGACACCTCAACTCCTTACCATATTTCTTCTAAAATCTGAACAAGTACAGTAAAACCTGTCATAGTGGCCACCTCTATTAAGCAAACAACCTGTCTTAAGCAAGCATGCTTTTAGTTCCCGAAAAAGGCAAATACATTAAAATTCACCTGTATTAAGCAAGCACCTGTCTTAAGCAAGCACATTTTGGTTATCCCTTAGGTGCTTGCTTAATACAGGTTGGACTGTATAATATACTACTAGATTTTGCCTCTAAATATAGCTGGGTGAGTGGCAAACAGTGTAGACCCTGATGAGAAGCCGCGTTATGTGGCGTCTCATCTGGGCTTACACTGTTTGCTCAGGCCTGTCTGTCCGAATACATACGGAAAATACGGTATTCCTTGAAGTGCTAATACAACTAGCAGATGGCAGTTTAAAACATTTTTGGAGTCAATCGTTTGTCAATCTACACAAATTACAAAGCACAGTAGCTTTTTGTTGTTGATACCTACTTGACTATCACTGATTTGTACTGAAAAGTTATTTTATAGCCATTGACTACTGTTGGCATTTTGCTGTGTAAAAGTAGGCAAGTTGCAAAACATCACTCGGCTGATGTGCTGGGATATTTGCAAACATTGTAGACCTAGATCAGATGCCACTGACTGGCAGCATCCGATCTGTATTTTCACCGTTCACATAAAATACAGGAATTTAAGGGCTAAACGAAAAAGCCCATCAACTCATCATTCTGGAGTCTTATCAGTACTTTGATTTTCTCAGTTATATTGAGGTTACAGCAGCCTTTATCCTGCTGTTCACGACAACTCCTATCTTTGCAAACAGTGTAGAGCCGGATCAGATGCTTCTTGAGAAGCCATCTGATTGGCTCTACACTGTCATGCAGTTTGTAAATTGAATGAATTTACAGTAAAATTCCTATATTAAGACCACTTTTAGGACTTGTCAAAAGTGGTCTTTAAGACCACTTTTGAACAATCCGAAAGGTGCTCTCTGACCAGAGTACATTCTGAATGCAGAAAATACAAAGAAAGAATAACTGCAACTTACTAAATAACCTTTCTAAAGCAGAATTAGACTTAATTTTCGGTGGTCTTAATAGCGAAATTTCACTGTGTTATATTAAACAATTTGATTGGATGATAGTCAGAAAATGGGTGTGGCTAAATTCATTTATTCAACAGGATAAGGGTTAGGCAGATGATACATAGATGATTTACTTGCAATGTTGAAAAATATGGAAATAAAAATAGATTTAGGTTGTTTTCTCAATCAGAATTTTTCTAAGCTCTTGTGACATGTGACTGAAATATTTGTATTTTTTCTGCAGGACCCACAGCCAGATACAGGTCAGGGTTCGGACTCAGGAGGGGAAGGGGGAGAAGACTCTGTACAAGATAAAGAGGCAGAGAGAGAAAAATATATACAGAAAAGAAAGTATGTATACTTTTTGTTTGTTTGTTTTGGTTTTACAGCTCCTTTTAAGATTATTTAACTAACTGTGAGCCAATCGTTAGTCAGAGTAGGGGATGTCTGGAGTACCCAGAGAAAAAACAGCTGGCCCTCTGTTGCACAGCTTGGTGTCTGACATGTCACACGAGCCAGACTCGAACCCACAACAGTGAGAAACCTAATGATTAAGAGTCAGCACTCTTATCCACTAGGCCACAGAGGCCCTGATTTTGGTAGAACCTTGTTTAACCCATTCAGTACCAGAAACCCCAAAATGGGTACCCTGGCAAACAATGCAGGCCCAGATCAGACGCCGCAGAATGCGGCGTCTGATCAGGGCCTCCACTGTTTGCTAAAAGTTCAGCCATTTTCCAAATAAGTTTTGATGAGAACACTACCTGACACCCCTTAATTTTGAAATGGACTCCTGGTATATATAAGGAGGAAGATTCCATTTGGTACAAAAAGGGTTAAAGCCTGGCATATTTCTCCTTTGAAGTTGTGAGATGATAAATTGTTTAACATTTTCAGAACAGAATATAATAGATTATAATATGATAAATGTATAGTGTTTAGCAGGAGGGCAAATTAAGGCCATGCAGGCCCATAAGCATGTATATGATTGAACAATGTCATATGAAAGGGTGTCTTTCGGGTGCAGTTTGATCGGAGTCTTGGCAGGTGGTCATACTTGCCCATCCATAGAAAGAACAGTGAAGATGCTTATACAACTGCTTGAATGCATAGACTGACTTCAATCTGCAATTGTCTAACATGCCAAGATACTTTTTTATGCCCCCGGAATCGAGATTTGGAGGGGCATATAGATTTTGGTCTGTTTGTCCGTTTGTCTGTTTGTCCATTTGTCTGTTGTCTGTCTACAAAAACCTTAACATTGGGCATAACTTTTGAATGGTAATAGATTTAGCTTTCATATTTCACATGTGTATACCTTATCACAAGACCTTTCCAGTGGTACCATAATTTTTGATCTCATGACCTTGACCTTTTTCTTTTTTTTTTTAAATTTTTTTAAAAACATTAACATTGGCCATAACTTTCGATTGGTAAGTGATAGGGCTTTCATATTTCACATGTGCATTCCTTGTCACAAGACCTTTCTAGTGGTACCATAATTTTTGACCTCGTGACCTTGACCTTGACATTTGAAATAAAATCCTTTCTACAGTGGGATTTGAACCAAGGCAGCTCAGGTGAAGATAAGTGCTCTAACCATTTGCATCGAAAACCCCAAAAGGGGTACCTTGGCAAACAGTGCAGGCCCAGATCAGACGCCGCAGAACGTGGCATCTGATCAGGGCCTGCACTATTTGCTAACAGGATTTTCCATCAAAAATAGAATAAAAACAAACAAATAGGCCTGACACCCCTTTTATGACAAATGGACTTGTCCAGCATATAGTAATGGCAGAGTCCTCAAGCATACAATAGGCTAACCAATGAACTTAGTAGTCCACTCTCTTGAGCAGTTGTCAGAGATATTATTTAAAGATAGGAACTTGGGTGCCTTAAAACAGCCTCAATCATTGTGTGTTTGTTTGTTTGAGTTGAGGTTCTATGTCCCCGCCAACACTATTTAGGTCATTTTAGAGATGTTGCTTCTGATTTTGTGGGACTTTTACCCGACATTGAGATGAAATGTCAAGCTCTACCACCCATAGAAACCGCTAAGGTTTAAGGAGCAGTCTGACTCGTATCACTTTTCCCGGGCAGGCTTAGAACTAAGCCGTTTACCAGTACTCAAGTTCTGTCGATTTCAGCTCTGTACAGCCCTATCTATTTCTCCAAGCCCACATGGTCAAGGGTGCCAATCATTATGTGTATCTGTAGCAAATGAAACATTCAGTCCAGAATCCACTAGTGTTGAGAAAACTGTAAACACACATTACAAAAGCACACCTATACAAATACAGTGTAACCTTTATTGCTAAAAAATGAAAATTTTAATATGAAAAATTGAGTTATTTTTAGCTCGCCTGTACGAAGTACATGGAGAGCTATTGTTGTCACCTCATTTGTGCGCGTGTGCGTGTGCGTTCCCGTCACACTGCGTTAAAGTTTTTCAAATGCTTATATCTCAGCAGTCACTCAGCACAGAGCACTCATATTTGGAACTTAAGTACCTGGGAGGGTCTTCTGATGTTCAAAGACAACAGACCCCTGGGTTCATGCCCCGGGGTGGGGCTAGGGGTTAAAAACTAGAACACCTCTGTAAAACTGTGTTAAAGTTTTTGAATTGCTTATATCTCAACAGACACTCATCACAAAGGATTCATATTTTACAAGTTGGATACCTGGGCGTGTCTTCTGAGATTCCAAGACAACACGGCCCTGGGTTCATGCCTGGGAGGACGGATGGGGTGGGGCTAGGGGTCAAAATCTAGGACACCTTTGTAATTTGTTATATATGTTTCCAATATGCAAACAAGTTATAAACACAATTTGTTATATATCAGCCAACCATGTGACATTGGTAAAAGGGTGAAGGTCATGGTGACCTACATTTCACGGTCCATTGATTTTGCCTTATATCTTGAAGACTATTTGTTTGAGAAATGTCATACCTGGGATATTAGTACCATGTGACCCCATGATTGACCTCGAAATATATCTAGGTCACGGTGACCTATATTTCATGGTCCAGTGATTTTGCCTTATATCTTGAAGACTATTTGTTGGAGAAATGTCATACCTGGGATATTAGTTCCATGTGACCCCATGATTGACCTCGAAATATATCTTGGTCACTGTGACCAGTCCTATATTTCATGGTCCAGTGATTTTGCCTTATATCTTTAAGATTATTTGTTGGAGAAATGTCATACCTGGGATATTAGCACCATGTGACCCCATGATTGACCTCAAAATATATCTCGGTCACTGTGACCTATATTTCATGGTTCAGTGATTTTGCCTTATATCTTGAAGACTTTTTGTTGGAGAAATGTCATACCTTGGATATTAGTGCCATGTGATCCCATGATTGACCTCAAAATATATCTAGGTCACTGTGACCTATATTTCATGGTTCAGTGACTTTGCCTATTATCTTGAATACTATTCGAAGCAGAAATGTCATACCTGGATTATTAGATCCATGCGACCCGATAATTGACCACCAAATATATCTAAGCCGCTGTGACCTATATTTCATGGTTCAGTGATTTTGCCAATTATCTTGAATACTTTTTGATGGAAAAAATGTCATACCTGGATTATTAGTTCCATGTGACCCCATGATTGACCTCAGAAGATATCTAGGTCAGTGTGACCTATATTTCATGGTTCGCTGATTTTGCCTATTATCTTGAATATTATTTGATAAAGAAATGTCATACCTTGATTATTAGTTCCATGTGACCTGCTGATTGACCTCAAAATATATCTAAGTCAGTATGACCTATATTTCATGGCTGAGTGATTTTGCCTTTTATCTTGAATAATATTTTGATAACAAAATGTTATACCTGGGATATTACTTCAATGCAACCAGATGATTGACCTCAAAATTTATCTAGGTCAGTGTGACCTTTTTACATGGTTCAATGACATTGACTTATATCTTGAATACTATTGGATGGAGAAACTTCATATCTGAATATTCAGTTCCATGTGACCAGATGATTGACATAGAAATATATCTAGGTCAGTGTGACCTATTTTCAAGGTTCAATGATTAGCCTTATAATTCAGACACAATTCTGAAATGGTATATCTGGAATATATGTTCCATGTGACCTGATGATTCACCTTAAAATATATGTAGGTCAGTGTGATCTATATTTCATGGTTCAATAGTTTCACCTCATATCTTGAAGGCGCGAAACAGGCGAGCTATGCTGTCCTGCGACAGCTCTTGTTCCTATTTCTGCTCAAAATATAGATTGTTGGTACTCATTAGAACCCTCCGTGGTACAGTGGTTACACTACTCGCCTTGTAAACCAGGGATCGCAGGATCGATCCCGGGCTTCTCCAGACTTTCGGATGAGTCTTTAAACCGAGGTCCCGTCTCCATATGACCTTAGCTGTTGGTGGGACGTAAAACTAAAACTCACTCACTCACTCATTAGAACCGCCTCATTGAGTCGGTTCTAACGAGTACCCACAATCTATATTCTGAGCAGAAATAAGAAAAGGTTTACCCCCTGTACCCTGTAAAACCAAGTTTTACTATATAAAAGTGGGGTTCAAGGGGTCAATATTATATGGGCGTGTTTTCATGATGAAACTATTTCATTCATCGCCAGCTCTTCAGACTATTCATGGACACCTCTGATAGACTGCTGCATGATTATGTAATTTTCTTGTTTCAGATATGTGATAAATGAATTAATAGAAACAGAACAAGATTATGTCAAAGATCTCGGCAGTATAGTAGAGGTAGGTATGCCAATAATCAAAGCACAGAGAGTACTAATGGGTTGATTGTCTCTGAGTGTAAGCTGCCAAAATAGTCCTGGGGCCAGTCGTTTAAAGCATCGTTAGCTTAACCTGCTTGTTAGTGGCCATATTGTTAGCAGTTCTAGCAAGTACAATATCTAAAATTTTGGTATTTTGCTGGAAAAAATGTGAGCAGCTTTTGCATAATGCAAAAGCTGCTCACATTTTTTCAGCAAAAGTACTAGCATAGTTGCGAAATTAAGTGCTCAAAGTTTTAACCATATATGTTAACTAACGACGTTGTTAGTTTTGAACAACTGGACCCTGGACTCAGACTTGAACTTAGTTTTTAAGCGAAAAGTGTAGATCCAGATCAGATACCCTGTTCTGCTGCATTTGATCTGTGTCTATGCTGTTTGCAAAGTCTAATCCAAGATTCAAGGCCTGATTCTATAGATAACCCGCTTACACATTGATAAAGATAGCCCGGTTATTTTCTATAAATAACTATTACCTGGTTTTGCCACAAGTCTGTGATAGTCACATGGACTTCAGCATTGAAAAGCTTACTGCACTTTGTAACTTTAGGTTGATTGATTGACAATTACCCAAAAAGGAGCAACAAGAATAAAGCCAAATATTTTGTTGTGCATGGGTCGATACAGGAGTTTGGTTTTCTGTCCATTCGTTCATCCATCCATTTGTTAATCCATCTACATTTGCATTAAACCTAGTGTCAACCCAGAGGCCATTTGTTTATAACTAACAATATTGTTGATTAACAAATCGTTAAAATTTTGATTGTTTCATGTGGCAAATATACTAATATTTTTGCAGAAAAAATATGAGCAGCTTTTGCAAATGCAAAAGCTGTTCACATCTTTTTCAGCAAAAATACAGAAATTTTACATATTGTACTTGTATTAGAACAGTTAACAATTTGACACAAACGAGCTCGTTAAGCAGTCTGATCAGGGTCCACACTGTAACAGTGACTTTTAAAGTAACTCGCAGATGACAAAGCAGATGACACTTGTCGTGATTGGCATTTTATTTGTTAAACTGCAGTAACTGTACTTTTTCTTGTCTTTTTTCAGGGTTATATGGCATATTTGAGTGAACAGAGTTTATCTGATGAGATGAAAGAGAAATGTAAAATAGTGTTTGGAAATATACATCAGATTTTTGATTGGCATAATGAGTAAGTAAAACATTCTGTTTTCCTAAGCCGGCCTTGATGGTTCAGTCTGATACGCATCAAGGTTGTGGTTTTCTGATACGCATCAAGGTTGTGGTTTTCTGATACGCATCAAGGTTGTGGTTTTCTGATACGCATCAAGGTTGTGGTTTTCTGATACGCATCAAGGTTGTGGTTTTCTGATACGCATCAAGGTTGTGGTTTTCTGATACGCATCAAGGTTGTGGTTTTGTCCATCAGGTCCGGCATACATACTTCAAATATGGTTCTCTATATTTTGGGCTATGTTATGTATGATGCAAAATACAAAAATATGACACTCTACGTCATATTATAAAAATTGCCAAGGCTTTAAAACAATTTGTTTCATTGGTTCTGTAACCCTTATCCTGCTGAATAAATTTCAGTTGGAATCATCCATTTCTGACCACCCACCAATCAAATTACTTAATATAATGTATTCCAGCTATTTTTAGACACAACTTCAGGTAGTAAATATGCACTTTGTTCAAATAGAGTTGAGGTGCCCTACTATTTAGGGTAAATATGGAAGTAGTAGTAATGATAATAATAATATTATTATTAAATATGAAATCCTTATTACAATCAGATCAATAACTAAAAGATTTACAAAACTCAAATGTAAGCAACAAAAAAAAAAATCAAAGACATTACATGGATTGCCATTTACCGCAATGATCTTAAGTATTGGGACAGATAGCCTAAGCAAACAGTGCAGGCCCAGATCAGACTGCTCCTGGAGCAGTCTGATCTAGGTCTGCACTGTTTGACATTCTGTCTGCATCTTTTGGACTCATTGTGCGATCATGAACCAAATTAGGAGAATTTCAGCAAGTCCTCAAAGTGTCAGTGTTTAGGATTTTTATGGTACAAATGCTGAAAAGGATCAGCTACCTTCTTGACATCTACAAATTTTCATATTGAACTCTTCTAACAGATATCATTGTGTGACATAACCAGTACCTGCAAATGCCCCCACCCATCGGGGCTTGAAGAAATAGATGGGCTGCATGATGCTTCCACGCAGAGCTGAATCTGACCGCACACGAGTATTGGTAAACCGCTTAGAGGACCTAAGATTGCCCAGGCAAAGCGGTGAGAGTCAGACTGTCCATGCTTATAAACTCTATAGGTTTAGGTTTCATTGGGCAACAGGGCTTGAGATTTCATTTCATCTCATTGTTGAGTAAAAGTCCCAGAAAATTGGAAGCAACGTCCCCAAAATGACATTAAACCTGAAATCAAACAAACAAAACCCACTTTCACTTTTATTACACCTTGCCCGAGGCTAGAGTGATGCATTGGCCCTGAAAGCCTTTTTAGAAAGTGGGAAAACTAATCCTGGACATGTGCTAGGGGTAGCCGTATGTTCTTATAGCACCTGGTTACCTTAAAAAGCTGTTGACAAATGCACAGATATCATTGTGAGACATAACCAGTACCTACGGAACCCGGGAAGGGACATAATTTTTTTTTAAATATGTTGTGCGAAGAAGATATTGTCTTGTGTGCACAAGATAATATCTTGTGCGGACAACATAATTTATCTTGTGCAGACAACATAATTTATCTTTTGTGGACAACATATAATCTTGTGCGCACAATATAATATCTTGTTTGCACAACTTAATATCTTGTGCACACAAGATATTATCTTGTTCGCACAACATATTATCTTGTTTGCACAGCATAGATCTTGTAAAGTTGTGAGAACAAGATATTATCTTGTGCACACAAGATATTATCTTGTCCTCACAAGATCTATGTTGTGCGGACAAGATAATATCTTGTTAGCACAACTTAATATCTTGTGCGAACAAGATATTGTGTTGCCCACATTGTGGGCATAAGATAAAATCTTGTGCGAACAAGATAATATCTTGTGTGCACAACTTATAATAAAAAAAAAAAGTTCATGTCCCTTCCCAGGTTCCATAAGTATTGTTTAAATTATTTCAGAACATTCAAGGAAGAGCTCGAGAAGAGTATAGATGATGCAGACCGAATTGCTAGTCTTTTTACTAGATATGTAAGTATATAATTATCCCATCTTAACCCTTGTCATCGGAATATTTCAATTTACTACATTCCTCCCCAATTTTCAGCCAGTTTTGTTGCATGATATGGATCAGAAGCAGGATGGAAAACAGTATAGATCCTGATCAGCTGGCTTCAGAGAAGCCAGCTGATCAGGATCTATACTGCTTTCAAAAAAGGATACATCCGGGTGCAGCATGGAAAGGGTTAATGCATTACACTCCTTCTCGGATTTTCACCCATTAGTGTTGCATGATTTCAGTTTTAACCATTGATTCAGAAAAAAGATGGAAAACAGTCTATACTGTTTTCCTGAGAAGCAAGCTGATCTGGATCTATACTGTTTTCAAAAAAGGACATTTCTGGGTTCAGCATCGTAAGGGTTAACCCATTGTATACTAGTGGACTCTTCAATTGCTATTATGTTTGTTTGTTTGATTTGAGGTTTAACGTCCCCGTCAACACTGTAAAGGTCATTTTGGAGACGTTGCTTCCAATTTCTCAAGCCCTGCCGCCCAACGAACCAATAGGGTTTATTAACATGGACAGGCCGACTCGCACCGCTTTGCCTGGGCAAGCTTTGATCCTCTTAGCGGTTTACCAGTACTCATGTGCGTCTCTGTTTCAGCTCTGCGTGGAAGCATCATGCAGCCCATCTATTTCTTCAAGCCCCGATGGGCGGGGGCGTACAAGGCCATTTGTTATATAAGGGGCGTCAGGCCTGTATTTTCATTGTTATTCTATGTTTTATGGAAAAGTCTGTTAGCAAATAGTGCAATATTGCTGATCAGATGCCGCATTCTGCGGCGTCTGATCTGAGCCTGCACTGTTTGGCAAGGTACCCCTTTAGGGGTTTCCCCGCATACAATGGATTATAAATCATGAAATGTCAAGCCTTATTTTTGCTGAAAAACTTATGTAAAAAAAATTAGATTGCCCTCGGCTCTAGAATATTCTACAGTTTATCACAAAAACGCATCTTTTCAAATACATTGGAAAATTTTCCAACGAAAAAATGAAAATTTTCAGATTAAAATTGTGATATTTTTCTTATTTCAGCACTAATATATAGATTGTGGGTACTCGTTAGAACTGCCTCATTGAGGCTGTTCTATTGAGTACTGATTATCAATATTTAAGAGCAGAAATGAGAAAAATTGATATTTTTCTTATTTCTGCACTAAAATATAGATTGTAGGCACTCGTTTGAACCGCCTCATTAACGCGTACCCATTATCAATATTTAAAGCAGAAATAAGCAAAAATAAGGTTTTCCCCTGTAAATCCCAGTTTTACGAAATAAAAGAGTGGTTCAAGGGGGTCAGAATTATATAGATGTGTTTTCATGTGATGTCTTCAAGATTGACCTGTTAAAGCATACACAACACAACAATGGCCTTGCTGCGGGTTTAGATTAAATAGACTCCAATTAACTCAATGGTATAATGTTTATAGCTGGCTCATAATTTTCCGTCTATTGAATTTGCATCACCTAAACACGCCTATATAAATCTGACCCCCTTGAACCCCACTTTTATATAGTAAAACTTGGGTTTACAGGGGTAAACCTTATTTTTTATGCCCCTGCCATTCGAAGAATGGTGGAAAGGGCATATAGCATTGCCCCTGTCTGTCCGTCCGTCCGTTTGTAAGTCCGTGTGTCCGAAACTTACACGCGGTCAATAACTTCCTTATTTCTTGATAGATTTTAAAATTACTCAGCAGAAATGTTAACCATCATGAGACGATGTGTCACATGCGAAACCCAGGTCCGTACCGCCAAGGTCAAGGTCATAATTATTTAGAGCTCAAAGGCCAAAAAAAGGGTTCGAAACTTAAACGCAGTCAATAACTTTCTTATTTCTGAATGGATTCTGAAATTACTTTGTAGAAATGTTAACCATCATGAGATGATGTGTCACATGCAAAGCCCAGGTCCTACCTCCAAGGTCAAGGTCATACTTAGAGGTCAAATGTGAAAAAAGGGTCCAAAACTTAAACACCGTCAGTAACTTTCAATGGATGAATACGAACATAGACAATTTTTCAGGCGGGGGCATCCGTGTCCTATGGACACATTTCTAGTCTTATTTCTGCTCTAAAATATAGATTGCGGGTACTCGTTAGAACCGCCTTGATGAGGCGGTTCTAATCTAAAGAGTACCCACAATCTATATTTTGAGCAGAAATAAGAAAAATATCACAATTTTTCATCTAAAAACCTTCATTATTTTCGGCGATAAAGGTTACAATGTATTTGTACAGCCATGTATTAATGACACATTGAACATTTACTCCTGCTCCTTCTGGCACTCAACCATGTGTATGGGGTTTAACAATGTGTTTGTGTGTGTGAAATAAAGGCTCTGTTTTCTTTAGCGAATCATTTTGTTTTATAAAAAGAACAACTTGTTTGGGGTACTTTGGGGCCTATTTTCACTGAGGCTCTGATAAATTTCTCTCTTTCTTTCTTCTCTTTTGACATATTCCTTATCTTTCAAGTATAATCCATTAAAGCAAGAAAGTTAACATCTATTTCAAAATCAAAACAGCACCTGTGGCAATTTTTTTTCTGATGTACCTGTTTCTTGTCTGACAAATTGATTCTTAGAAATAAAGTAATTTGTTTCAATTCTACTCCATTATCTTGTCTTCAAGTCAGAATTTATTGCATCTCATTTACAACATGCAATACCAGTTGTTGCAGTATACACCACTACTTCTTTATACCATGTTAACCCATTGTATTGGCCCCCGCCCATAGGGGCTTGAAGAAATATATGGGCTGCATGATGCTTCCACGCAGAGATGAAACCGACCCGCACACGAGTACTGGTTAACCGCTAAGAGGATCTAAGCCTGCCCAGGCAAAGCGGTGCGCGTCGGCCCGTCCATGCTTATAAACCTGCTGGTTTCATTGGGCAACAGGGCTTGAGATGTCAGTTCATCTCAATGTCGGGTAAAAGTCCCACAAAATTGGAAGCAACGTCTCCAAAATGACCTTTACAGTGTTGACAGGGACGTTAAATCTCAAATCAAACAAACCCATTGTATACTAGTGGACTCTTCCATTGCTACATGTTGGACAAGTCCAATTGTCATATAAGGGGTGTCAGACCTATATTTTCATTTTTATTCTATATTTGACGGATAATTCTGTTAGCAAATAGTGCAGGCCCTGATCAGACGCCACATTCTGTGGCGTCTGATCTGGGCCTGCACTGTTTGCCATGGTACCCCTATACTGATCTGGGCTTGCACTGTCTGCCAGGGTACCCCTTTAGGGGGGGGGGGTTCCCACATGCAATGGGTTAATAACACAACCCTATTATATCCAAACAAAACATGTAAGGTCGGGTGGTTTTTCTCCCAGTATTCTGGGTTTCACCAACCTCTGATTATGATTGGCTTGAAATAGGTGAAATAATCTTGAAAGGGCAGTAAAAAAAACAACAAACAAAACAACAAAAAAGCAACAACATTCCAAGCTGTGGTGCAGTGGTAAACCATCGGATTTGAGATCAAGAGGTATCCAGTTCCACCCCCGCAAGTGTGACTTGTTGTTTCCTTGAGCAAGAAACTTTATCTACATTGCTTAGTACTGGTTCCTACCCAGGAAAAGAGGACCACATGGTACTAAATGTGTTGCCCTCTATAAATAAGGTTGAGTATTATTACTTAAAACAAAACTGTGTAGATTATATAGAAAAAGTAGATATATAGAAAAATGATCATAAATGGTCATTTTTCCATTTATGGTCATTTTTCCATATAATATATACATTTTTGTGTGTAGATTAATAAGAAAAATGGTCATTTTTCCATATATTCTACACATTCATTTTTGGGATATGTCTCTAAACAATGTTATATCCAAAACCGTGTCATAATGAACACTGTTATAAAGAGTTTTGGGTTTATTCAGTTCATTTCCCCAATTTCATTTGTAGGTTTTGAAATGGACTTCTGCTATATAATAGTGGGTTGGGGGTGTGAATTCAGGACAACATCATTGGAGAACATTAGAGTAGTGTACTCGGGCAATATCACCACCTTAACAAAAAATTATAGAAATAGATGCCCGGGAAAAACCACAATCATAGATTCCAGCCTACGAGTATAACCCATTTTGTATCGGAAACCCCAAAACGGGTAGTTGGCAAACAGTGCAGGCCCAGATCAGATGCCGCCAAATGCAGCATCTGATCAGGGCCTACATTGTTTGCAAAACTTTCAGCCAGTTTCCAAATAAGTTTGAGGAAAACACAACCTGACACCCCTAAATTTTAGAATATAGAGAAAAACAGGTAAAAATATCATCCATTTTCGTTTGAAATGTCAAACAACAAAAAAGCATGTTAGATGTTTTCAGCACCTGTTTTATCTCTAACAAATTGTTTCTTAGCAGTTAAGAGATTTGTTTCAATTTCACTCCATTATCTCACATTAAGTCTAAATTTATTGAAACCTATTTGAAATTAAAGGTGCACACCAGGTGTAGCTTCAGATTTTCATTATGAAAACTTGCCTATTCAAATATATTGAAAATTTTACCAACAAAAAAAAATAAATGATCTGATATGATATTTTTCATATTTCTTCTCAAAACATAGATTGCGGGTACTCCTTGGAACTGCCTCACTGAGGCAGTTCTAACTAGTACCCACAATATATGTTTTAAGCAAAAATAAGAAACATAATGTATACCCCTTTAAACCCTGTTTTACTGTATGAAAGTGGGGTTTAAAGGGTCAAAATTATAAAGGTGTGTTTTCATGATGAAAAGGCCACATGCTTACTCTTCTACTGATACAAGAAGGGTAGTTGTGGAATCTGTAGTCAGACTTCAAATCAAGGTCATAGGTTTGAACCCTTGCCCATGCATACTAGAGGATTTAGCTTGGCTGCACAAAAGTATGGGAAGTGTTGTTGCAGTATACCCATGTCATCAGTGTTGTTCCAGAAGACCAAGTTTTTTTTCCTTCACTACCCACAGCATCAGTGTTGGTCAAGATTGGCAGGTTCATTCCTCCTCTACGCGGGCTTCTCCAGACTTTCGGATGAGTCTTTAAACCGAGGTCCCGTCTCCGTATGACCTTAGCTGTTGGTGGGACGTAAAACTGAAACACTCACTCACTCACTCACTCCTCCTCTACGCACTGTCTTGCACAAGAGAGGTCAATTCTTTCTTCCTCTACCTATGGCAAATTCTTTCCTACACTACGCATGGCATCAGTATTGCTTCAGAGTATTTGCTTCAGAGAAGTAAATTCTTTTCTCTACTACCTATGGCATCAGTGTTGCCCCAGAGAAGCAAATTCTTTCCTGCACTACCTACGGCATCAGTGTTGCTCAAAAGAAGCAAATTCTTTCCTTCACTACCTACCACATCGGTGCTGCTCAAAAGAAGCAAATTCTTTCCTTCACTACCTACGCTATCAGTGTTGCTCAAAAGAAGCAAATTCTTTCCTTTACTACCTATGGCATCAGTGTTGCTCCAGAGAAGCAAATTCTTTCCTCCACTACCTACGCCGGCAGTGTTGCTCAAAAGAAGCAAATTCTTTCCTCCACTACCTACGCCGGCAGTGTTGCTCAAAAGAAGCAAATTCTTTCCTTCACTACCTACCACATCGGTGCTGCTCAAAAGAAGCAAATTCTTTCCTTCACTACCTACCACATCGGTGCTGCTCAAAAGAAGCAAATTCTTTCCTTCACTACCTACGCTATCAGTGTTGCTCAAAAGAATTTAGCAAATTCTTTCCTTTACTACCTATGGCATCAGTGTTGCTCCAGAGAAGCAAATTCTTTCCTTCACTACCTACACCATCAGTGTTGCTCCAGAGAAGCAAATTCTTTCCTTCACTACCTACACCATCAGTGTTGCTCAAAAGAAGCAAATTCTTTCCTTCACTACCTACGCCATCAGTGTTGCTCAAAAGAAGCAAATTCTTTCCTCCACTACCTACGCCATCAGTGTTGCTCCAGAGAAGCAAATTCTTTCCTTCACTACCTACACCGTCAGTGTTGCTCCAGAGAAGCAAATTCTTTCCTCCACTACCTACGGCATCAGTGTAGCTCAAAAGATACAAATTCTTTCCTTCACTACCTACGGCATCAGTGTTGCTCCAGAGAAGCAAATTCTTTCCTCCACTACCTATGGCATCAGTGTTGCTCAAAAAAGCATATTATTTCCCCCATTACCTACGGCATCAGTGTAGCTCCAGAAGAGCAGATTCATTTCTCCACTACCTACAGCATCAGTGCTGCTAAAAAAAGCATATTCATTACTTCACTACCGATGGCATCAGTGTTGCTCCAGAGAAGCAAATTCTTTCCTCCACTACCTAAGGCATCAGTGCTGCTCAGAAGAAACAAATTCTTTCCAACACTACCTATGGCATCATTGAAGCTCAAAAGAAGCAAATTCTTTCCTTCACTACCAATGGCCTCAGTGTTGCTCCAGAGAAGCAAATTCTTTCCTCCACTACCTACTGCATTGGTGCTGCTCCAGAGAAGCAAATTCTTTCCTCCACTACCTACAGCATCAGTGTTGCTCAAGAGAAGCAAATTCTTTCCTCCACTACCTTCTTCGGAGTAGCAAAATTATTTCCTCCACTACCTACTGCATTGGTGCTGCTCAAAAGAAGCAAATTCTTTCCTGCACTACCTACGGCATTAGTGTTGCGCAAAAGAAGCAAATTTTTTCCTCCACTACCTACGACATCAGTGTTGCTCAAAAGAAGCAAATTCTTTACTCCACTACGTATGCCATCAGTGTTGCTCAAAAGAAGCAAATTATTTCCTTCACTACCTACACCATCAGTGTAGCCCCAGATGAGCAGATTCATTTCTCCACTACCTACACCATCAGTGTTGCTCAAAAGAAGCAAATTTTTTCCTCCACTACCTATGGCATCAGTGTTGCTCCAGAGAAGCAAATTCTTCCCTTCACTACCTACACCATCAGTGTTGCTCCAGAGAAGCAAATTCTTTCCTGCACTACCTACGGCATCAGTATAGCTCAAAAGAAGCAAATTCATTACTTTACTACCTATGGCACCAGTGCTGCTCCAGAGAAGCAAATTCTTTCCTCCACTTCCTACAGCATCAGTGTTGCTCGAGAGAAGCAAATTCTTACCTCCACTACCTACAACATTAGTGTTGCTCCAGAGAAGCAATTTTTTTTCTCCACTACCTATGGCACCAGTGCTGCTTCAGAGAAGCAAATTCTTACCTCCACTACCTACAGCAGCAGTGTTGCTCTCGAGAAGCAAATTTTTTTCTCCACTACCCATGCGATGCCATCTGTGTTGCTCCAGAGAAGCAAGTTCTTTCCTCCCCTGCCCATGGCATTAATGTTGCTCTGGCGGAGCAGTTTCTTTCCACCACTACCTAGGGATCAATGTTGCTCCAGAGAAGCAAATCCTTTCCTTCACTACCTAGGGCATCAATGTTGCTCCAGAGAAGCAAATCCTTTCCTTCATTACCCACACCATCAGTGTTGCTCCTGAGAGGCAAAGTCTTTCCTCCACTACCTATGGCATCAGTGTTGCTCCAGAGTTGCATAGTCTTTCCTTTTAGAGAAGAACCCATTTCAGATGGTTTAAGTAACAGGAAAGAAAACTGAAAGTTTTGAAAATTATTTCCATGGTACAAATGACAGAAATATGCCAGATGTATCCTTTAAAAATATTTATCACATGATGTCAGTGATATGCAGTGGATAACGTCATGTCATAAATATCGTTTGACCACACATGTATTATCACTTTGGAGGGATTAAGTAATGTCATGACGACATCCATGTCAACCCTGCAATTTTTTTTTCCTGAAAAAATTGTCTTGTTTAAAGGTGATAAAATCCATTTTAAAGTGGTCATATGAATCTTACACTTGTTAGGGCCCTGCACTGAAAGTGTGGGTGCCCTATAGTAATCACTCTGTCCATCCGTCTGTCTGTCTGTCCGTCCACAAATTTTCCTACTCCTCTGATAGCGCTGCCGGGGCCCTAGTCAGTTTCACTGACAGCTCTAGTTTCATACGATATTTATGAAACTTGCCAAAGGCTTGTTTCATAAATATCATATGAAATGACCACTTGTGTAAGATCCTCTACATATCATAAATAAAACAAACCTGACATGCCTCTATTTGAAACTGGAACTGTTCTGAGCCATTAGGTGGTTTTATTTGTCATTTAAGGATTAATGACTGATCTCCTTTTCATTACGCAAACATGCCTATACAAATATATTGCCACCTTTATCGCCAAAAAAATGAAAATTTTATGATGAAAAATTGTGATATTTTTCTTATTTCTGCTCAAAATATATATTCTAGAGCAGAAATAAGAAAAATAAGGTATACCCCCAGAAACCCCAGTTTTACTATATAAAAGTGGGGTTCAAGGGGGTCCAAACTATATAGGCGTGTTTTCGTGATGTCCAATGTGTTAGTCAATTCATTCAGGGACTTTAGATAGGATTTCTTCTGAAGAGCTCTGGCGATGGTGAAATTAAAAAAATATCTGTCTATAATTGAAATAAACAAAATATCTGTTACTGACATAAACCAGATCAAATTTTAACAGTTAATTATTTTAAGAAAAACAGTGTGAGTTTATTAAGTTTGATCAATCATTATTTTAATGTTTCTGGTAGATAGTTTGACTGAAAGAAAAACATCTCCTGAAGAAAAGTATAACATTTTCTTGCTTTGGTTGTTGATTAACCGTCGTCATGTTGAATATTTCAATGTGCTACACTCCTCCCCGATTGCTAGGGCTGGCTAATCGGAGCTGAAAAGATTCTAAGAATCTTATATGGGTGTGAGGGGTGGATTGAAAAATCCGTCCCGAGGGACACTGTCCGGCATCACGAGGCTTGCCGAGTGATGCAGGACAGTGATCCCGAGGGATGGATTTTTCTATCCAACCCTCACACCCATATTGGATTCTTTTTCTTGCATACCTTCCATTTCTATTTCGAATTTTTAATGCTGCTGTCACTTCGGTTACCGACGTCCGCCATTTTGTGATGACACAACATGAATGTTTAGTGATGTCACGCATGACGCCGCCGCGCATGAGGTTGTAATCAACCAGTGCATTTATCAAACACGCGATTATATTCGATTTTGGGTCAGAACACCAGGGTCAGAACATAAATTTCTATCCCAGGGTAAAATCACGGATTTCCTTGTCTGGTGTGCAAGAAAATCGATTATCAGTCCTGCCATTGGGATCGATAATCGATTAGTTATGGCTAAGGTTTTTGTCATAATTTTACCAGTCTGGCTTTCTTCTGAGCATGACTATTACCTTATGTTGCACTTTACCATATGTATATTTGAACAGACAAGCCTGAGCAAACAGTGTAGACCCAGATGAGACGCCGCTTCTCATCCAGCTATTTTCGGCATAACTTTGGGTAGTCAATTGTACCTATCAAGTAATCGATTAAAAGCAAATCAGAAATGATAATCATTTTTGTGGAATTTCGATTATACGATAAATCGTGTCAGCCTTACCGATTGCCATTTCAGTTTTTACTGTAGATTCAGAAGCAGAATATAAAATGATCAGCTAGCTAATCTGCACCTATTCTGTTTGTTTTTTGTTGTTGTTTTTTATATAAAAAGAATGGTATTAGCTGGGTTCAGCAATAGCAGATGGCCCCCGCCACAAAATGGGGCTTGAAGAAATAGATGGGCTACATGTTGCTTCCACGCAGAGCTGAAACTGACCGCAGACGAGTACTGGTAAACTGCCTAGAGGATCTCAGCCAGCCCAGGAAAAGCCATGGGTACGAGTCCGACTGTCCATGCTTATAAACCCTATTGGTATCATCAGGCGACAGGGCTTGAGATGTCATTTCATCTCATTGTTGGACAAAAGTCCCTCAAAATGGAAGCAACGTCTCCAAAATGACCTAAATGGTGTTGATGGGGATGTTAAACCTCAAATCAAACAAACAGAAAGCTAACTCATTGTATGTGGGAAACCCCTAAAAGGGTACCTTGGCAAGTGCAGGGCCAGAGTTGATCACTAATAGGACCGAGGTTGAGGATTGTTCATTACACAGAATCGATTTTAGCCCCCACCCGCACTTCCACCCCCAGTGAAAAAAAAATTACTGAGTTTTCCAAGATTTTGCTTCTATTGTGATTTATTAATGTTCTTGTCTTTGTTTGTCTTTGCATGTACTGCTAATATCCTTTTATTTTGGATAGCCCTTTGGCCATTTTGTGGAAAAAGGAACTGTCCTTTTGGCTTTCCCCTTGTGAAGTTTTATTTACGATGAATCTGTTTATGTTGGTGTTTCTTTCCCATCGGCATCTTCCATGGGATGAGTATGGTAATTGAATAGATTCCTGATCATCACCTTCACTTAACCCATTGCATGCGGGAAACCCCTAAAGGGCTACCTTGGCAAACAGTGCAAGCCCAGATCAGACGCCGCAGAACGCGGCGTCTGATCAGAGCCTGCACTATTTGCTAACAGTTTTTTTCGTCAAAAATAGAATTAAAACGGAAAAAAAGGCCTGACACCCCTTATATGACAAATGGACTTGTCAAGCATGTAGCAATGGAAGAGTTCACTAACATACAATGGGCTAAATTATACATGGATGTTCATTGGCTATAAACGTGATGGTTCACTGGTCTTTGATGTAAGAGATACTTTCTCATGTGGTGTAACCAATTGTCTGTTGATTTGGCTCAGTCATACAAGACAAGATGTTGTCAAGCGTTGCCAAGTGATAGACTGATTCTTGATCCAAAAATACATCAAGACATAAACATTGGCAAGACCAGTCTGCATTGTTTGGGTGGATTCAGTATTAATTTCTGTACCGTAAGAGTCATGATAATTCGTTGACCCATTTTATACAGAATGTAATCTTCCACCTTGTATATGCAGATGTCCTCGGCCCCTGCCCATGGGGGCTCTGATGCTTCCTCGCAGAGCTGAAACCTATGACACACAAGTATTGGTAAACCACTTAGGAGGTCTAAGCCTGCCCAGGCAAAGTCATGCGAGTTGGGCCGTCCATGCATATAAACCCTATTGGTTTCATTGGGCAGCAGGGCTTGAGATGGCATTTCATCTCAATGTCAGGTAAAATTCCCACAAAATTGGAAGCAACATCTCCAAAATAACCTAAATATTGTTGACAGGGACATTAAACCTCACATCAAACAAACAAACAATATAAAGAAGTCCATTTTAAAAATTTAGGGGTATGTGTCAGGTTGTGTTATATTTCGGCCTAGTATTGTTTGTTTGATTTGAGGTTTAACATCCCAGTCAACACTGTAAAGGTCATTTTGGAGACGTTGCTTCCAATTTTGTGGGACTTTTACCCGGCATTTAGATGAAATGACATCTCAAGCCCTGTCGCCCAATGAAACCAATAGGGTTTATTAGCATTGACGGTCCGCCTCGCACCGCGGTTCCTGGACAGCTTAGATCCTCTAAGCGATTTACCAGTACTAGTGTACGGGCCGGATTCAGCTCTGCGTGGAAGCATCGTGCAGCCCATATATTTCTTCAAGCCCCTATGGGCGGGGAGGCCTAGTATTAACTGATTTTGTCTTGAATAGAAATTTCGCTATAGAAGCTTCTGCCTTGCATAATACCATAGCAAAGTCCATTTTGAAATGTAGGAATATTTAGTAATTTGATTAGAACATGGCTGAACTTATTGCAAACAGTGAAGGCTCAGATCAGACGCCGCAAAATGCGGTGTCTGATCTTACTGTTTGTAATTGTACCATTTAGGGGTATCATGTACAATGTGAGTTAAACATGTCTCCATGCCACTTAATCTGGGTCTGCACCATATGCTATATGCCCAGAGCCTCCTTTTCAAGAGTAGTCACTTCGTTTGAGTGTATTAAATATTTGATTTCTCTCAAAAAACAAATACGAGAAAAATCCTAGTGGTTCCTTCACAAACATCTCTGCAAAACAATATATACCAAGGTCTTGTTCTCTGGTCCTACCATTCATTTACCCCTACTGAGCCCGAATATGCCTTATCTTTCAAACAATGTAGAAGCCATCTGATCAGGATCTACATTGTTTGTCATTCAGATTGTGAATTTGTTGCAATAATTTGCATCAAGTAATCTGATTGGCTGATAATCAGTAGTGTGTGAGGCAGATTAATATATTCATCAGGACAAGGGTTAAGATTGGAAGTGAAATAACTTCTTAATATTACGATAACACATCCGTGTGATATAGTGCATTCTTTAATACTTCAAAACAGGTAATTTTTCTGATGAAAATATGTGATATTTTTCTTATTTATACTCCAAACATAGTTTTTGGGTGCTCCTTAGAACAGCCGCCACAATGAGGCGGTTCTAACGAGTACCCACAACCTATGTCTTGGAGCAGAAATAAGAAAAATAATGTTTACCCCTGTAAACCCCAGTTTTCTCTATATAAAGTGGGGTTTAGAGGGGTGTTTCTTTACACAGACTTGTTAACGTGATGTTTTCTTTTTTTTTCCAGGAAAGAAGATTATCCATGTATGTGAAATACTGTGAGAATAAGCCAAAATCAGAATACATCGTCTCTGAATATATTGACACATTCTTTGAGGTAAGAAAAATTTAGAATGAAGAAAATGTGACATTAGACATGTATAGAAACTTTATTTTATGTTGAATGTATATGGCACTCAATGCAAGCCTTGTAGGACTTTTATTTCGACAAACAAATTAAAGTAAAACTTAGTTTGTAAATGACTGTGAGTGTAAGATTCTGTCATGTTGCGATTTTAAATCAGATTTTATTGCCGAAGTTCAAAAGAAATTCAATATAAAACATTCTGTTGTCAAGGATGGCATATAAAAAAAAACAAAGTGTTTTATAGAAAATACTTATAGAATATTGTTTATTTTTCTTGCATCATAACATGGTTAAGAAATAGACATTATGCAAACATGCCTATACAAATACATTGACACCTTTATCGCCGAAAAAATGAAAATTTTAGGATGAAAAATTGTGATATTTTTCTTATTTCTGCTCTAAAATATAGATTGTTGGCACTCGTTAGAACCGCCTCATTCTGCTCTAAAATATAGATTGTGGACACTCGTTAGAACCGCCTCATTGAGGCGGTTCTAACGAGTACCCACAATCTATATTTTAGAGCAGAAATAAGAATAATAAGGTATACCCCCGGCAACCCCAGTTTTACTATATAAAAGTGGGGTTCAAGGGGGTCAAAATTATATAGGTGTGTTTTCATGATGTCAGCTCCATTTGCGATTTGTTGAGTGATAAAACACAGTTTGGAGGTCAGTAGAAAAGTAGATCAAATCTACTTTTGTTACCTCCCTTCCATTATCTACCTTGGTAGATCATATGCATAGCTTCTAGGTTTATAAACACTCTCTGACAACTGCGTCAGGGAGTCGACTCTTTGGCTCAGGGGTAAGAGCAGTGGACTGTCACCCGAGCGGCCCGGGTTCGAATCCCACCATAGGTGGGGATTTTTTCAGGCTATGCATCTTTCCTTTGTTACGGCTTTCAGGTCGTAAGATGGGGGCTCGTCCGGGATGCCAGAATTGGCTTGTGCCGAAGTTGGCATCCTTCACGTCATCATAAATGATGACTTCCTTGAAGAGGGGGTGTGTTACCTCCCTTCCATTATCTACCTTGGTAGATCATATGCATAGCTTCTAGGTTTATAAACCCTCTCTGACAACTGCGTCAGGGAGTCGACTCTTTGGCTCAGGGGTAAGAGCAGTGGACTGTCACCCGAGCGGCCCGGGTTCGAATCCCACCATAGGTGGGGATTTTTTCAGGCTATGCATCTTTCCTTTGTTACGGCTTTCAGGTCGTAAGACTTTCAACTAACCAACAAACTGTGATTTATTACTCTGATCTACTTTACAACTGTCCTCCAAACTGTGATTTATTACTCAACAAACTACAGTCTAGAGCTGATCTATTTCGTTTCTAACACACTGAAAACCGCCAACAATGTTGTTGTTTCATCAAATTCTCACAACCTTGCACCGTTGTTAGAAGAAATCTCGGAAAAATTATTGGCTAACACATGTATTTAGGTTCTTTTGTAATGTTTTTTATGCGAGAAAATGAATTTACACTGCCTAATGTCAAAGGATATGCAAGTGACATCATAAATTGGCAGCTTTGAATGATGTCACTCGTCACGCTCTTCCACCCCGTGATTTGTTGCATAATAAAACTAAGTTCCTTCCCATTGCCTATATAGGTTCGCTATGTTAGAAATTTTGCTTTGAACCCTAATAATGGTGTTATTATAGTTTGTGGTGTATAATCTCCCTGGCATCTCGTATTTAACTAATGTTCTGAGATATGAATGGTTGTTTATTCACATATAAGATAAATGTTTTTTCCGTGTTTTTCAGGAAATTCGGCAGAAATTGGGTCAGAGGTTAAACTTAGCTGATCTTTTAATTAAGCCAGTTCAGAGAATCATGAAATACCAACTCATATTGAAGGTAAGTTACAGTTTAGATGGTGCAAGAAGCTTGAAACTCACCTCATTGTTGAAGGTTGTAGGTTCAGTCAATACAGGGTCAAACATCAGTTTTTCTTGGAGGTTGATCAGGAAATATTTTCTATCACTCCCCTGTCCCTATGCTAATCTAGAAGGGCAGTTGTCAGTTTCTAGTTTAACTCCAAACCACTTAAAAAAACAGCAAAGGTGTTGAGAAAAAAGTTCTGGATGATGAAAGGTGGGCCTGATTTGAACATCATTGCAGGAGGTCGTGGGTTTGATCTACCCAGGTCCAGCATGAATCTTCCATAGAGATTTTTCTATGGTCATACCACTCTCCCTTCTGCTAATTAAAAAAAAAGAAGGACTTTGAAAGACTTGCTTGTCCACAAGATCAGTCTTGTTGTAAAACACCACTGCAAAACACTTGCTTGTCCACAAGATCAGTCTTGTAAAACACCACTACGAAACCCTTGCTTGTCCACAAGATCAGTCTTGTTGTAAAATTCCATTTTGAAAGACTTGCTTGTCCACAAGATCAGGCTTGTTGTAAAACACCACTGCAAAACACTTCCTTGTCCACAAGATCAGTCTTGTAAAACACCACTACGAAACCCCTGCTTGTCCACAAGATCAGTCTTGTTGTAGAATTCCACTTTGAAAAACTTGCTTGTCAACAAAATCAGTCTTGTTGTGAAATTCCATTTTGAAAAACTTCTTGTCCACAAGATCAGTCTTGTTGTAAAATTCTTTTTTGAAAAACATGCTTGTCAACAAAATCAGTCTTGTTGTAAAATTCCATTTTGAAAAAAGTTGTCGACATAATCAGTCTTGTTGTGTAACTCCATTTTGAAAAACATGCTTATCCACAAAATTGTTCCAAAACTCCATTTTGAACTTGTCCACCCAATCAGTCACTGATGGAATTGCATGATCACATGATCAGTCTGTTGAATTTGATCCATCTGATCTAGTGGACATAACATATGTTATATTTTGCCATAGATACCAGCTGTTCAGTTTTAAGATTTTGACAATGATTGGTTAACATTATCTCAGTATTTGAAATGATTGCCATAAATATTTCAGGATATACTGAAATACACCGAGCGGGCAGGCTTGGATACAACTGCATTGAGAAAAGCGTACCATGTGATGATGGTAGTTCCGAAAGACGCCAACGACATGATGCAGTTTGGTAGACTACAAGGCTATGATGTAAGTTTCCTTTGATGTCAGTTTCCACTTCGAAAGAAAATGTACTTTTGAACAAGCTTGGCCAGTGAAGACTCTGATCAGACGGCACAGCTGTGCAGTCTGGTCAGAGTCCTTGCTGGCCAGGCTTGTTCAAGTCTGATCGGAGTCTTTGCTTTCAACTTAAAAACTCAATGTTCCCCAGCCTATCACTTCGGCAACCAGCAATTGTTTGTCTGTGTCTACTCTTAGGGTACCATATGAAAGTCTTAATAAAGATATAAAGCACAGTTGATAGAAACATCCCTCCCTCCGGTGGTATTTGAACACAGGCCATGCAGTAGAAAATCCAGTGCTCTAACCACTTAGCAAAGATTTGACTAATGCAGTTGTCAGAGATTATTGGCACAAACAGATAAGCTATGTGACATTGTGACATTTACGAAAGCAGTTGGTTAAAGGTAGGAGTTGTAAGAGAATAATATTACACACAGGCTGCTCTGTATCATCACTGGTGAAGGGGGTGGGGATGGGGCTTGGAAGACCTATCTTGTAATGGCATGGCTCAATTATACTGAGATCATAAATAATTCAGTATATGTTGCAGTCTATGACCGGATACTAATCCACATATGAGATAAGATAATATTTATTATTCCATATTAACCCTTATACTGCTGAATAAATTAATCCAGCCACCCAATCAAATTACTTGATACAATGTATTACAAACTGCGTAACTAACAGTGTAGATCCTGATCAGATGGCTTCAGAAGCAATCTGATCAGACAGATCTGGAGCTACACTGTTAGCCAAAGTAGGGGTTGTTGTGATCAGTAGGTTAAACATAATTATTGTATTTTCTTTCTTTTGTCACATTAAAAGTGATGTTACACAATGACATCAAGTTGCAGAATGTACTGTCATAGATTTGACATTACATGTACATTGCATTACAGTGAGCGATCACTTTACTTAGGCAAATGTGGTGGAATTAGTTGTTGGTGGGACACACCAATTGCACCCCATTTTAGCCCATAAAATGCCATGAAAAACTGAAAATGTTGTCTTTTTATATCTGCTGCATCTTCTTGCAAACTTTTTAAAGTAGTTTTCATACTCGCAAGCAGTGTGGACCTTGATCAGACTGCTCATAGATCCATGATTGTGCTACTTGGTCACGGTTACAACATTTTCAGGGTTGTAAGATGTAACTCTCTTTTTTTTCAGGGTAAAATCACTGCTGTTGGTAAACTGCTTCTTCAGGTAAGAGTCAATAGTCTTCTTCTTCTTCTTCCTCTTTAAATTCAGGGTCAAGTTTCTATTGTGTGGTGGGTACATCTGTAGTGGATTCTTACAAATATTGTCTGCTACGAAAAATGTCTCCAAAATGACTTTAATAGTGTTGATGGGGACTTAAAAAAATCAACTGAAACAAACAAAACTTACAAAAATTGCCTCATGCAGTGAGACAGATTTAACAAGTACCTATAACATGATGTTATGGAGAGATATGCATAAAGACTTATCCTTAAATTTCCACATGATGCCTTATCTGGAGCTATGTGATTTTCTTCTCATTTGTCAGAGAAAAAAAAGCTTGACATTTCATGTGAATCTTCTGCCCTTATTTTCTGCCGTGATTAGCATTTGAAGTGTTAAAGGGAAAACGGATAAAATTTGTCTTGTGGGGTGCAAAACTTAAATAATTGGCCTCCAAAGATAAGAATAGGCCTTCCAAAATTACATGCTGTCCTTTCAAGAAAACCAGCTGCCTCTGAACGAGTATTCTGGCAGAGACCTATTTCCAAAATGATCTTTACTTTCTTTATGACCTAAATAGTGATGACAGGGACATAAAACCTCAACTCAAACAAACAAATCTTTACTTTCTTTTCACAATCATTTACTTTCTTTCCATGCTGTATTCGGTATTGATTATAATCTTACACATATAGTAAACAGTAAAACAGACTTTAAATTCAGTATGTGTTCATCAGAGTCGCTTCCCCTGATATGAGACCGGGTTACAGATTAAGCTAACCCATTTTGAGCTGAATAGAACCATCCTCACATACAGCAGGACTCTGTTTTAAAATTTAGGGCTGTCAAATTAAACTAGATTATATAGAAAATGGCTGAACTGTTTGCAAACAGTGAAGACCCTGATCAGATGCCCCATTCTGGGGCATCTGATCTGGGCCGGCACTTTTTGCCAACATTTTGTTTTTGGGGTTTCTCATCTTAAATGGGTTAATCTGGTCTTATGCGATGTTTGGCCATGATCTTTATAATTCTGTTTTCCTATAAATATTGATATAAGGTATATTGGCTTTTATCCTGGTTAGGAGTCTATGTAAACTGTTGCTGGTAGTATACAAAACAAGTGATTTTCTGATGGTTTGATATCATTCGTCAATATTCGTGGGTATTCTTCATTTGGCAGACCTTTACCCCTTGGCCTTTCAGCCACGTAGGTCGCCCCCATCCATAGGGGCTTGGAGAGAAATAGATGGGCTGCACTGTGCTTCCACGCAGAGCTGAAACCGACCGAACTTGAATACTGGTAAACCGCTTAGGTTTAGGCCTGCCCAGGAAAAGTGATGTGAGTCGGCCTGCTTCTTAAACCCTAGCTGTTTCTATGAGCGGTAGGGCTTGAGATGTCATTTCATCTCAGTGTCGGGTAAAAGTCCCACAAAATTGGAAGCAACATCTTCAAAATGACCTAAATAGTGTTGACGGAGACGTAAAACCTCAGCTCAAACAAAAAAAAACAGCCATGTAGGCTGGTAAAAGAAATAGTGGTTGCTACTCGGCTCATAAACCAGGGATAGGGGCTTGAAGAAATATATGGGCCGCATGATGCTTCCACGCAGAGCTGAATCCGGCCCGCACACTAGTACTAGTAAACCGCTTGGAGGATCTAAGCCTGTCCAGGAACCGCGGTACGAGGTGGACCGTCCATGCTAAACCCTATTGATTTCATTGGGCGACAGGGCTTGAGATGTCATTTCATCTCAATGTCGGGTAAAAGTCCCACAAAATTGGAAGCAACATCTCCAAAATGGCCTTTATAGTGTTGACGGGGATGTTAAACCTCAAATCAAACAAAATCATAAACCAGGGGTCATGTGTTTGACCCCGCGCTTCTGCAGACTTTCTTACGAGTCTTTAAACTGAGATCTCTTGTTTGTATGACCTTAGCTGTTGGCGGGATGTAAAACTCAAAACACACACAAACATGTAGGCTGGTAAAAATATGTATGCAAACAGTGTAGATCCGGATGAGATGGCCCATAAAAAGCCGTCTCATCTAGACCTACACTGTTTGCCACCATATGTTATCCCCCTATTTACAAGAAAGGACATGTCCAAAATTCAGAGATGGAAGAGTCCACTTGAGAAACTCGGGGATGAGAGAGTTTAGTGAGCTACAGAGTAGTGGCTTTGGTTGGCTACTGCAGAACATTTGTCTTTTAATGGAAACATTAACCCTTGTCCTAATGAATATTCAAATATGCCACACCCACTACTGATTATCAACCAATTAGATTACTTGATGCAAATTATTGCAACAAATTCACAATCTGACTGGCAAACCATGTAGATCCTGATCAGATGGCTTCGTCAGAAGCCATCTGATCTGGATCTTCATTGTTTGGAAAATAAAACATATCCGGGCTCAGCAGGACAAGGGTTAATAAGCCAGGGGAGATGATTTAAAAGAATAATTGAAAAATTACATGAAAGTGGTAACAAGTATAGCTGAAAAAGATTTCCTCCTGTGATGGGATTCAAACAAGCGGCCTGCTCATGTTAAAGTCCAATGCTCTAACCAATGAGCCAAAGAGTCAACTCCGTGACACGTTGTCAAGGATGGTCATAAAAATATTTATCATATGACGTCGCGTCTGAGAGTATTATAACGTCGTGTAATAAATACGATAATCCACTAGTGGATTAAATATGCAAATTAGTTAGATACGCCCCGTAACTTTACATGTACGACGTCCTTAACGACATCGCATTTACTTATGGTGGAATAGTGACATTTTTATAAAACAATCGTGAACAAAATGCATTTTAAATGTCATATGATAAATATAATCTTGCATTCATGCTCATGTATTATTGAATTTATTAGACTCGTTGAGGAAAAGGGATAAAATGCAAAGCTTCACATTTTATCCCTTTTCTTCAACTCGTTTAATAAATTCAATAATACATGAACACTCATGTAAGATCCTTTATATATACAGTAAAACTTCGATGGCTCGAACTCCGATGGCTCATTTACCATGGATGAGTCGAACTTGTTCTTGAGTCCGCAGGGAGTTCCTCCAAATAGGGGTAATTTAGGAAGATTCTCTTCATTTATCTTGCAAATGTATGCTGTGTGTACTCATTAGAATCGCCTCGATGAGGCGATTCTAATGAGTACACACAATATACATTTATAATACAGAACACCGAAAAGATATCCACATTTATCTCCATTATGCCTCCTGGTATGGCACTAATAGTATCCCTCTGTGGCTCGAACTACCGCTGTCTCGAAAAAATTTTCATGGCCCCAAAGTGGTTCAAGCCATCAAAGTTCGACTGTACCAAGGTAGATAATTGAAGGGAGGAATGTGGTCTGTAACACTGCCCCTTTTCAATGAAGTCATTTTTAATGACAGAAGCCAATTTTAGCAAAATAAAAGTCTGATCCCTGCATAGCCCCCATCATACAACATGGAAGACATTACAAAGGAAAGAAGTATAGCTGAAAAAAAAAGCCTGTAAAGGTAGATAATTGAACGGAGGAATTGCAGTCAGTAACAGTGTGCATATTCTGTGGATGATTATGTGTAAACTTATTTTGCAGGACACATTCTCTTGTATCAGATACATTATGAAAACAGGTAAAAACATGTAATATAGTTAGTTCTACTGGCTGGATTCCTTTAACCTTTAGCATGCTGTAGGCGCATTCGTGCGCCCGTGAGAATGTAATGGCGCCACGCTGTAGGCGCAATCGTGCGCCGAAATTGACTGGTGTGCTTGGTGCGACTCATAGAAAAGGAGGAACTCTCGTTTTTCGGTGCGGTTTGGCATTTCAGTATCAAATAACATCCGGGCATCGATGAAAAAAAAAACTTGCCGTTTCGATGTTTTTGGATGGATTTTCTTCGGGTTTTCTGGGTAAGGATGCAATTTTTTTGAGGAAATCGCTACTTTTTGACGAACTTGATCTAATCGAGCCCAAAATACGCTCTGAAAGGGTGTTTTAAACGATTTTTCGACTCGGTCAGCTGAGTGATCGTAGGCTACTTTCGTTTTCCATATGCTTTGAATGGTGGAGAAATCAAGAAAAATACGTGTTTTTGCGTGTTAAAAGTTGCTGAAAATGGTAGTATTTGATAAAAACAATTCAGTGGGACGGAGTATCGATAAAAAAATTAATTTCGCAGGGTAAAGGTTAAACAATGGCAGAAGAGTGATATATCGCTGTTTGTCAGTCAGTTGTAGGTAGACAAAACACTCAAGCTACGTGCTAGTGGCTACGCGCTCTTGATTTGATCTACTTTGCAACTGACCTTCAGGCGGTGGTGTGTCGCACAATGAATCACTCCTGGAGCTGATCTATTTCTTAACCCTTCTCTTGCTGAATATTCATTTTAGCCACACCCATCTCTGACTTTGAACCAATCAGATTACTTGATGTAATTTATTCCTACAAATTCATAAACTGAATGCCAAACAGTGTAGATCCTGATCAGATGGCTTCTTCAGAAGCCATCTGATCTGGATCTACACTGTTTCCAAAGATAGGGGTTGTTGTGAACAGCAAGATAAGGGTTAAACATAGTTTGATGGGACCATAAGTGCCATTTCTAGGGTTAAAACATTGTAATGATTGTATTATGTCCCAATGTTGTGAATATGTACGTATATTATCAAAAAAAAACTTACAAAAAGTTAAAAAAATATTTTGCAGGACACATTACTGGTTGCTGAGCTATCTAATACCAGTTCAGGGTCAAAAGGGAACCAGCTCAAGTTCAAGGAACGACGGGTTTTTCTTTTCGAGCAGATCATTCTGTTCAGCGAAATGACGGAGAAAAAACGTGGGAACATTGTTAGTGCTCATTATCTGTTTAAAAATAGTTTGAAGGTAAGTACAAGTCATGGATGAGTTCAAAAATGGACTATTTACATTCTTTGTGCATTTACAGAAAAAAATCCTATTGTTATCTATTGGACATAATGTTGTTCTAGCCCTCGTCCATCAGGGCTTGGAGAAATAGATTAGGCTACATGATACTTCATGATGAAACCAACTGCAGATGAGTTCTGGTAAACTGCTTAGAAGGTCTAAGCCTGCCCAGGCAGTGTTGGGTGCCGGACCATCCATGCATATAAACCCTATTGGTTTCATTGGGTGGCATAGTTTGAGATGTCATTTCACCTCAGTGCTAGGTAAAAGTCTCACAAAATTAGGATAACACACCCATGTGACATTGTGCATTTTTTTTCACATCTCCAAAAGTTGCTACTTTTCTGATGAAAATCTGTGATATTTTTCTTATTTATACTGCAAACATAGGTTGTGGGTGCTCGTTAGAACCGAGGTGGTTCTAATGAGTACCCACAACCTATGTCTTGGAGCAGAAATTAGGAAAAAAAGCATACCCCTGTAAACCCCAGTTTTACTTTATAAAAGTGGGGTTGAAGGGGGTCAGAATTATATAGGCGTGTTTTCGTGATGTATGTCATTAGGCGGCAGCTAGAGCTTGAGATGTCATTACAGCTCATTGTCTGGTAAAAGTCACAGAAAGTCCAAAATGACCTGTATAGTGTTGAGGGGGACATTAAACCTCAAACAAAAAAAAACGTCATGGCAGGAGTTTAAATATGTATAATAATTATTTACATTCCTAGTTCATAAATAAAAAAAATCATATTGTTTACTGTGGGGCGTAATGTTCTTTATACTTCAGTGAATACAGTAATGCCACTGAATACAGTAACTCATGAAACGTCACATTATCATCAAGTGACAGAAAAATAAACTAGAGCGGTATACCATCGCAAATACCCGCTTTTCCTATGAACAAGCCTTTTCTTAGAAATTTGACCTTTGACCTCACCCCATGACCCCAGGGGGTCAGATGAAAATTTCGACACCCTCATGCACATCTGCAGTCCCCAAGCAATGTATGTACCAAGTTTGGTCACTGTAGGTAAAGAAATAAAAAAGTAGTTGCATTCACAAGAAACGTGACAGACGGAAGGACGGACGGACGGACACCTGTGACGAAAATAATATACCCGTTTTTTTTTTTTCAAAAAAGCGGGTATAATCATGGTTCTCACCAATATGATTGGATGATGGCTGCATTTTGATATGAAGGATCCTGTTGCGATTTTAACCCTAACCCTTGTCCTGCTGAATATCTAAATATGCCACATTCACTACTGATTATCAACCAATCAGATTACTTAATGCAAATTATTGCAACAAATTCATAAACTGAATGACAAACAATGAAGATCCTGATCAGATGGCTTCTTCAGAAGTGTGTAAATGATTTCTTGTTTGAATTTAGCCTTCAAACCAGTTTTTTGTCAATGAATGAATTGAAAATAATGTAAATATGTTTGCGAAAAGTTACGCCATTTTCCAAATATATTTTTAAAGAAAACACAACACCTTACTTTTGAAATGGGTTCCTGGTATATATATAAGGAGGAAGATTCCATTTGGTACAAAAAGGGTTAATAGATTACAAGTCAGAGAAATAAATAGCCTTGTAAACCCACTTCATATACGGCCCTCTGTGGCCTAGTGGATAAGAGCACTGACTCTTAATCATTAGGTCTCTCACTGCTGTGGGTTTGAGTCTTGCTCAGGTCACATGTGAGACGCCAAGTTCTGCGTCGGAAGGTTAGGTGGTTTTTCAATGGGTACTCCAGTTTTTGCCAACCTCTGATTAACCATCAGCAGGATATGAGTGAAATAATCTTGAAAAGGCTGTAAAACCAAAACCAAAAAATAAAAAAAAAAAACTTTATATGGAGAAAAATGGGGTTTACAAGGGTATGCATTATTCTGTATTCTATGCTCAAAACCATAGATTGTGGGTTCTTGTCAGAACTGCCTCAGTGAGGCAGTTCTTACAAGTACCCATAATCTCTGTTTGAAGCAACATGATTGAAAGAGTTAAGTGAAATAGCCGATTTCTCCGTTCAGAATCATTTTCCCAGCTCAAAAGTTATTCCTAAATTTTCCCAATTTTGCCTCCTCAGCTAGTACATTAACACTCATTCTAATGCACTTGCGTATGTAACGCGACTTTGATTGGACAACATCTAAAATTTTCGGAAACCGCGGACGTCATCATGTAACGTCCCTTCTCATTGAATAGCATTTGGTTTTATGCAGCTCACAGCGCTTGCCACTCCGAGCAAAATAGTACAATTTTTAACAAAACAACTGAAGAAGTGTCGCTATATTGAGAAGTGTCATTTGGGAAGGCAAATCGCCAGTTTTATGGCTGCAAATTCCGTTTCAAGGCTTCGCTGGCATGACGGCGTAAATGAAATTTCCGACCGTAAAACTGCCGATTTACCACCCAAATGCCAAGTTTCGATACAGTTCCCCAAAATATGGCTCGAGCTGCCCCTATTTATAGCAGTGGTACAATTGAAGAGGTGGCCGAGAACTTAAAATTCCACTGTATGCTAAGAAAACGTGCATCTATAACTGCCCTTTGTTTATGTCGACTACCTATACTTCTTGCAAACGTTAAAAACAATGCATACAGGCAAACAATGTGGACCCTGATCAGACTGCTCACTGGGTCCACACTGTTTGGAACAATAGACCCACCAGTATTTTCAGTGCTTTGATTTTTCAGGTAAATAAAATGTCTATGACAGAGAATGTGGATAATGATCCAGTCAGGTTTATGTTAAAGGACCAAACTCCCGGTGCCGATGTAAAGTTCTTAATACAGGCACCATCAGAGGAGATCAAGAAGACGTGGGTGTCTGCAGTACAGAGAATTCTGGAGATGCAAGGAGACTTCCTCCGAGGTGAGGCATATATGACATACACAGAATTTCTTTAACCCTTATCCTGGTGTACCTTTGCAAACTGTCGATCCAGATCAGATGGTTTCTGATCAGGGATCTACACTGTTTGCCATTCGGTTTGTGAATTTGACCAAAACCATTACAGTAGAACTTCAATGGCTCAAACACCTTTGGGACCTCAAAAATCTGTTCGAGATAGGGGTAGTACGAGCCACTGATGGTTACAGCCAGGAGACATAACGAGATACATTTGGATATCTTTTCAGTGTTCTAGAATAAAAATGAATGCTGTGTGTACTCATTAGAATCGCCTCATCGAGGCGATTCTAATGAATAAACACATCATACATTTGCAAGATAAAAGACTAAAATCTCCTAAATTATCCCTGACCATTTCTAATGTAGAGGAACTCCTTAGGGACTCAAGGACAGGTTCGACACATCCATAGTAAACGAGCCATCGGTGTTCGAGCCATCGAAGTTCTACTGTATCATGTAATCTGATTGGCTAACAGTCAGAAATGGATGTGGCCAATTGAACTATTCAGCAGGATAAGAGTTAAACCCTACAGTGTTTGAACTACTACTGTCAGATCAAAGCTCTATAACTGCCCACTGGAGATGGCGTAAGAGTGGTCGGATGAAGATAGGTCTATCGGTAATGACTTAGATCTGGCCTTCTACTGAACATGCTCCTGCTCAGCTTCACTGATTGTTTTTAATTCACAATCACTAGCACTTGCCACTGTGAAATTATGTTACCTAGCTGAGGATGGTATAAATTACTTTGCAAACACATGCACAGAGAGAGAGAGAGAGAGAGAGAGAGAGAGAGAGAGAGAGAGAGAGGGGGGGGGGGGTCCTAGAAAGTTTTGGCATAGAGAGATTTGTTCCTAGTTAGTTCTCAGAGAGAGAGATAGATGGAGATTGGTTCCTAATTAGTATTTTGCCAAACTTGTTTTTCAAGCATTCTTGACTTGTGTATGTGCAGTTTTCTCTATTATAAAATGTTCTTTCTACTTCCCAGCACTCCAGTCACCTATAGCATTCTTTAACAAAGAAAAAGAACTCACTAAAGAGTTGTAAGTATTTTATCTCTCACCCTCAGCCATTGTATATCGTTAGAGTAACGCAGCAGGTGAATGTAATGCTTTCTACCGTGTTTAATTTAGGGCTTCCTTGAAGCACATAATTTCTTTGGGTTTAATTTTTTGTTTTGCATGAATGCTGTGGACAGACAACTTGTTGAGATGAAATAAGTTGCAACTTTGGATAATTTATCAAATTTTTACTCTATAAATTGTATGTTGTCGGTACCGGTACTCATTGCCTAAAGAATATGCAGAGCAGTCAGTTTTATGAAAAATTGAAAAAAAGAAATACCACAAATAATCAAGCCTTGACAAGCTGTCTTGCCAAAAAAAGAAAATGTTTAAAATTTAAAATTTAGTTGCTTTTTCTGTTAGTCACCTGTTTGCAATTTTGTTTTTCATTTTCAAAAGGTTAAGTTTATTTTATCCATAACTGTATCCCAAGATTTAGTTTATTCTGATTTTACTTCGATTGCGATGAAAGCTTCAAGATTATTTGAACCGCTCTTGAATGCTAATTCCAGATGTTATCATGTGCGAGAGAGAGAGGCAGTGAATTTTACACCTCTGCTACCCATTTACACCTTGTCTGGAGTGGGGCAGTGGTATTACGTGTCTTGCCCAAGGACACACCTCCCCTCCGGTGGCCGAATTGGAACGCACAACCTCACGGTCATAAGTCGAATGCGCTATCCACTTAGCTATTCCAAGATTTAATGTATACTTGAAGTAAAACACAATTTGTTGTTGAACTTATTTTGTATTGGAAACCCAAAACATATATATCTCTAAAAATAAGACAGCCTGGCACCCTTGCCGTTCAGGTGGATAATTCTTTCGTCTACAAAATGGGTTAACCCTTAACCAATAAAATGCCAATCACGACAACTTTCGTCTGCTTTGTTGTCTGCGGGTTACTTTAAAGATCATTGTTGCAAACATTGTGGGCCACGATCTGCATCACGTGAACAAGTCCGTGAAATGAAGACCCCCTAAACCCCACTTTATGTAGAGAAAATTGGGGTTTATAGGGGTATACATTATTTTTCTTATTTCTGCTCCAATACATAGGTTGTGGGTACTCGTTAGAAATGCCTCAATAAGGCGGTTCTAACGAGCACCCACAACCTATGTTTGAAGTATAAATAAGAAAAATATCACAGATTTTCATCAGAAAAGTAGCCTTTTTGGAGATGTGAGAAAATGCGCTATGTCACACGGGTGTGTTCTCGTAATGGCATCTAAAAATGTTGTCTGTTTATTTTATCTGCTGCATCTCTTTGCAACCTAAGATATTTTTGCATACAGCCAAACTATGTGGACACTGATCAGACTGCAGTCTTATCTTGGTCCACACCGTTTGCAGCAATGACTTTTGGAGTTACCAGTAAACAATGAAGCAGATGACAATTGTTGTGCTTAGCATCTTAAGGGTTAAACTGTCACAGTAAAAACTTCTTTTACAGAAATGTGCAAAGTATCTTCGTCAAAAAAAAAAAAAAATGAAAAATTAAAATAAATAAAAGATTAAACTTCTGTGTTTATGACAATTGTTAGTTTTAAATTGACCAGATCAGGCTACAAGATAATGTTTAAATCTCAGCATGTTCATTTTCAAGACAAGTGTTTGATTATCAACTATTATTGAATTTACAGATGACAAATGCTTATGGGCAGCAGGTACTGTTCTACTAAAATTGTTCTGTCTGCCACTCAGTCTTTTATAAACAGAATTTCAGATTTCTTAAAGTAACCATTAGTTATGTGTATTTGCTGCATATCTGCCAACTCTTTTTTTAGCTCGCCTGTACGAAGTACATGGAGAGCTATTGTTGTCACCTCATTTGTGCGCGTGTGCGTTCCCGTCACACTGCGTTAAAGTTTTTCAGATGCTTATATCTCAACAGTCACTCATCACAGAGCACTCATATTTGGAACTTAAGTACCTGGGAGGGTCTTCTGATGTTCAAAGACATCAGACCCCTTGGTTCATGCCCCAGGATGGGGCTAGGGGTCAAAATCTAGAACACCTCTGTAAAACTGTGTTAAAGTTTTTGAATTGCTTATATCTCAACAGAAACTCATCACAAAGGATCCATATGCTACAACTTGGATACCCGAGCGTGTCATCTGACATTCCAAGACAACACACCCCTGGGTTCATGCCTGGGAGGACAGATGGGGTGGGGCTAGGGGTCAAAATCTAGGACACCTTTGTAATTTGTTATATACGTTTCCATTTTGCTAACAAGTTATAAACACAATTGGTTATATATCAGCCAACCATGTGACATTGGTTCAAGTGTAAAAGGGTGAAGGTCATGGTAACCTACATTTCATGGTCCAGTGATTTTGCCTTATATCTTGAAGACTATTTGTTGGAGAAATGTCATACCTGGGATATTAGTACCATGTGACCCCATGATTGACCTCGAAATATATTGGGGTCACTGTGACCTATATTTCACGGTTCAGTGATTTTGCCTTATATCTTGAAGAATATTTGTTGCAGAAATGCAATACCTTGGATATTAGTGCCATGTGACCCCATGATTGACCTCAGAATATATCTAGGTCGCTGTTACCTATATTTCATGGTTCAGTGACTTTGCCTATTATCTTGAATACTATTCGAAGTAGAAATGTTATACCTCTGTTATTAGTTCCATGTGATCCCATGATTGACCTCAAAATATATCTAGGTCAGTGTGCCCTATATTTCATGGTTCACTGATTTTGCCTTTTATCTTGAATACTATTTGATAAAGAAATGTCATACCTTGATTATTAGTTCCATGTGACCTACTGATTGACCTCAAAATATATCTAGGTCAGTGTGACCTATTTCATGGTTCAGTGATTTTGCCTATTATCTTTAATAATATTTTGATAACGAAATGTTATACCTGGGATTTTACTTCAATGCAACCAGATGATTGACCTCAAAATATATCTAGGTCAGTGTACCCTATATTACATGGTTCAGTGACTTTGACTTATAGCTTGAATACTATTGGATGGAGAAACTTCATATCTGAATAATCATGTCCATGTGACCAGATGATTGACATTGAAATATATCTAGGTCAGTGTGACCTATTTTCATGGTTCAATGATTAGACTTATAATTCAGACACAATTTGATTCTGAAATGAAATATCTGGAATATATGTTCCATGTGACCTGATGATTGACCTCAAAATATATGTAGGTGAGTGTGATCTACATTTCATGGTTCAATAGTTTTACCTTATATCTTGAAGGCACTAAACAGGCGAGCTATGCTGTCATGCAACAGCTCTTGTGATGTTAAAATTTTTAGAGCTCATATTTTCCTAAATGTATAATGGATTTGCTTAATATTTGGAATGATGATAAATACATGTCAGCCATACATTTTCTTCTGTCCCATGAACTCAAGGTTAAGGTTGCAGACTTATAAATGTTAAATGTTAAAGCTTTTAAGAGCTCAAATTTTTCCAACCATTGGATGGATTTGGTTCATATTTGGTATGATGATAGTCATTTGTCCAAAAGTTCAATCTGCAATACCCCACATATGCCTATGGCCTCAAGAAAACTTTTCCAGGTGAGTTATGCTGTCCTGTGACAGCTGTTGTTGCAACATGATTTTTCACAGTGAGGTGGGCCCCTGGGCTGGGGCATCTGTGCCATATTGACACATTTCAAGTTTTTATCTAATGTTGGCAGGTTTTGTTAGTTTAAATTGGGGTTTAATGTCTCTGTCAACACTATTAAGGTCATTTTGGAGACGTTGCTTCCAATTTTGTGGTAATTTTACCTGACATTGAGATGAAATGACATCTCCAGCCCTGCCGCCCAATGAAATCAGAAGGCTTATATGCATTGGACGATCTGACACACACAGCTTTGACTGGGCAAGATAAGTCCTTCTAAGCGGTTTACCGGTACTCGTGTGTGTTCAGATTCAGCTCTGCACCATGCCGCCCAATCTATTTCTACATGCCCCGGTGTGTGGGGGTGATAATGTTGGCACGTATGTTACTGTTCTTCATTAAATAATCTGTTCAAATTCTTGAATACCCTTGTACCCACCAGTTCCTCTTGGCATGGTTTCAGAGGATGTTAAAGGAACAGCTGTAGATTGCAACAATTGAGATACTGCCCATATATGTTGGTTGAGCATGGGCATTTAAAGTCGTAGTGCATTTTTTCACATCTCCAAAATGGCTACTTTTCCGACAAAAATCTGTGATATTTTTCTTATTTATACTGCAAACATAGGCTGCGGGTATTTGAGGACTCACAACCTATGTCTTGGAGCAGAAGAAAAATAATGTATACCCCCATAAACCCCAGTTTTCTCTATATAAAGTGGGATTTATGGGGGTGTTCATTTCACGGACTTGTTCTCGTGATATGAAGACCCTTTCCTCATTTGTTGGCCTGAATTATGATGCTTTAAAATCTGTTCCTTTGGGGTCCCAGTTTATCCATGCATGAATTGCTTGCCGCTGATTTTGTTCTGTTGTTTTATTATTATTTTTTTTTATGCCAAGCATTTTTGGTTGTTTCTGTTTTTGTTTCACTACATACTTGATAAGACAAAATCATAAATGGTTGATTATTATTATGACATTGTTTTTTGTATTAACACTTCATGTTCTGCAGATACAGAAAAAATTATATATTAAGACCACCTTTGGGAGGGTTCAAAAGTGGTCTTTAAGACCACTTTTGAACACTCCCATAGGTGGTCTCTAACCAGAGGACAGTGTATGCAACAAATACAAAGAAAGAATAACTGCAGCCTACTAAATAAGCTTTTTATAGCAGAATTAGTCTCAATTTTAGGTGGTCTTAACCCTTATCTTGCTGTTCACAACAACCCCTATCTTTGCAAACAGTGTAGTTCCAGATCAGATGGCTTCTGAAGAAGCCATCTGATCAGGATCTACACTGTTTGGCATTTAGTTTATGAATTTGTAGCAATAAATTACATCAAGTAATTTGATTGGTTGATAGACAGAAATGGGTGTGGCTGAAATTAATATTCAGCAAGATAAGGGTTAATAGCAGAAGTTTACTGTATTTCTATACTTCAGATAATCAGAATTCTTGTTTTCAGAAAAGAAACAATACATGATAAAAATGGCCAATATAGTATTGCCACACACATAATGTCTTATGGGAGATTTTTGACATAAGACACTTTTTTTCTGTGAAGGGTTTGATGTGTGTGTGTGTGTGTGTGAATTCAGGTTTAACATCGCTTTCAACAATTTTTCAGTCATATCACGACGGTGTCTGGTTGCGACAGGGAGCTCAATGCTCATGTTAATAGTGCTGCCTCACTGAAGTATCATGTCCCAGACACATTACATGATACCACACCCAGTCACATTATCCTGACACTGGATTGACCAGTCCTAGCTCTACCCCGTAAATCTGAGTGCCAAACGAGGAGCAGCTAGTACCATTTTTAACGACTTTGGTATGTCGCGGCCCGGGATTGAACCCGAGACCTCCCGTTCCCCGGAGCGGACACTCTACCAACTGAGCTATCGGGGCCGGTATGAAGGGTTTGAGATTATCTATTGGTTAAGATTTACTTGTTAAAATATGTTCTACTTTAAAAGCTTCATTTCCAGACCTTAAAATTAAGATGGACTTAAATTCTAGGAAACATTGCAAAACCTGGACCCTGGTACTCCCCTCTGAGCATACGACATTTGGGCAATGTCGCATCAACGTCGATGCAACGTCACGATGTTGCATCGACGTTGATGCGACATTGCCTACACATAGTGTGTCTGCTGTGTCTTTTCCAAATTCCTTGTGCACATGAACTCGACTTAAAACAGATTGCAAACCAAAAAACCAGGACACCGCCAAACAGTGCAGGCCAAGAACAAGCAATTATGACAACATATCCATGTCCTACACTGTCGATGAAATGTTTGGAAATGTTTTTTATTTTTGCTCCTAACATAGTTTGTCGGTGTTCTTTAGAACCACCTCGCCAAGGAAGATCTAAAGACTGGCCACAATCTAAGTTTCGGCCCCCGCCCATTGGGCTTGAAAACATAGATGGGCTACATAATGCTTCCATGCAGAGCTGAAACCGACTCCACACGAGTACTGGTGAACCGCTTAGAGGATCTAAGTCTGCCCAGGCAAAGTGGTGCGAGTCGGACCGTCCATGCTTATAAACCCTATTGGTTTCATTGGGTAACAGGGCTTTAGATGTCATTTCATCGCAATATCGGGTAAAAGTCGCACAAAATTGGAAGCAACATCTCCAAAACTACCTGTACAGTGTTGACGGGGATGTTAAACCTCAAATCAAAACAAACAATCTAGGTCTTTAAGCAAAAATAAGTAAAGTAATGTATACCCCAGTTTTCTCTATATAAAGTAGGGTTTATGTTGGTGTTCAGTACATGGATTGTTGATTTGATGTGCTACATTTTGCAATGTCTGATAAGGGCCTTCACTGTTTCCAAAAAAAAAAAAAAAGAAATTAGCTGTTGTTTTTATACAGATTTCCACAAATAGCTCAATCAGATTCAAAATGTACTCTTTCAATATGTGAATTCTGTTGGAGAATGTTTAATATAGCTCCTGTCCTATTTCCTCATGAGATTTAGTCATAATCACTGACATATCATTACATATTTTCAATTTTTGTAACTCATCTGTATTATATTATGCATTTTTTCTTATCTCCAAAATTGACATTTTTCGGATGAAAATTTATGGTTTCTTTTCATATGTTTGCATCAAACATAGGTTGGGGGTGCATGTTAGGAACTCCAAGACAAACAAATAAAATACAGTGAAACATGGATAGCTTGTTTACCATGGCTAATTCGAACTTGTTCTGGAGTCCCTAGAGTCTTGATCCAATACCTTCAGACATTCTATATACAGTAGAACTCTGATGGCTCGAACACTGATGGCTCGTTTACCATGGATGTGTCGAACCCATTCTTAAGCCCCTTGCGAAATCCTCTACATAAGAAATAGTGGGGGATAATTAAGGAGATTTTAGTATTTTATCTTGCAAATGTATGCTGTGTGTACTCTTTAGAATCGCCTCGATGAGGCAATTCTTATGAGCACACACGGCATACATTTTTATTATAGAACACCGAAAAGATGTCCTGACAGTAACCTCAGTGGCTCGAACTACCCCTGTCTCAATGAGGCGATTCTAATGAGTACACACAACACACCTTACATAAATTGCATATGAAATGATCATGAGTGAAAGATTCGTGTCTTGAACCCCTCCCCCTCCCCCCCTTAACCCCAGAACCACCTAAAATCTGCATTTCCCACCACTGGACAGCTTTGTTTGCATTAGGATTATTTGTCCTAAAAAATGGCCTGTTTTTTCGCACGGCTCCCCACTAAAAACATATGGGGTTTGAAGGGGGCGACTGTCCCCCTCACAAGCCCCCCTTGAAATTGACGCTGGCAAAATATGCTGCAGACAGTGAAAATGGCCAGTGCCAAACCCCTTAATTGTTGACAGCAGTGTGAAGATTAAGATTCTGTCAAAAATAGATGTGAAATCACACTTTTTGACAACTTTGAGATGCTCCCTCGTTTCCATGGCAACAACGATTTAGCCTTAAAAGGTTCCATTTGGAAGGCTACTGCCCAGTGAACATTCCTGGTGAGTTTGATGTAAAACACCATTCATTATGAAATAATGGTTATATGAAGTTGCTGGCAACACTGAAAATTCACAAAGTCCCCAAGTGGAAATGGGTTTATCCCATAATGATTTTAAATTGGATTTTATTGCAGAACGATGTAAATAAATCAGTAGAAAAATAAGGTTGTCATGGGCGTTGTCACTGTTACATGTATGTGTTATTACACTTGTGATATAACAACATTTATAATAGATGGATCCCAAAATTATAAAAAACATGCATATATAAATAGGAAGTTTGCCTCTTGAATGGTTAAGGTAAATATAATCTGAGTGAGTGATTGAGTTTTACGTCTCACCAACAGCTAAGGTCATATGGAGACAGGTCCTCGGTTTAAAGGCTCATCCGAAAGTCTGGAAAAGCCGGGGATCAGTCCTGCAACCCCTGGTTTACAAGGAAAAATATAATTTCGAATGACAAAAAGTTTTTATACTCATTCTATTCCTTTTCTTTCAGGTCTGCTCCAGAATTAACAAATTCCGGCAAAGATTCTCATCTACGTAAAACACAGTCTCAGCCACAGCCAGCCCGAGGATCCAACCTTGGGTCACCTGCCAAAGGTCGTAACCATGATGACAGGGGTCAGGGAGATTCTAGCCAGGGTGATGGTCACAAACATTCTAGATGTAAATCAGTACCGACCCCCCTCAATCAAAAGGTCAGCTTACCAGGGTCGGGACAAGAGTTCCGTGATTTGTCATGTCCGAGTTCACCGGTTGCGGAGTGCTCGAAGGATGTAAGTCAAGAGAAGGACAGCAAAAAGACTGCTACTACAGTATCCAATTCCTCAATACCGGAGTCCGGAGACTCGGTAAAACCAAAGAAAACGATATTTGAAGGATTTAGAAATACGCTGCGGAAATCAAAAGACGGTAGTGCTAAATCGGATAACAGTTATGCAAATTCTAGTGATGGAAATGAAGAGGCGGTGTCTAGGACTAGTAGTCAAGGTGATATAGCCCCGCCCACAAAGCAACCCAATGGAGCTGAAAGTATGGATAATGAACAAAATTTGGTAAGTGCGCGACAGAATACCGCATCCTGATGTAGATGTAGTGACTAATTTTTGGAATGTTTTAGTCTGTCATGTGATTTCTAGAGCCAATCAAAGTACCGTGTTCACATTCTGTTTTGTTGAATACTTCGCATGTAGGTTCAATGCAGTATTTTTACGGACCATATTCACCTTTTTTGCATTATCTGCTGGTTCCTAGGTTATCAGTGTCGGGGGGAAAACAGGTAACCAGACCCCCCTGACATCAGTGTGGGGAAAACAGGTAACCAGACCCCCCTAACCTTTCAAGGTCAGGGGGGTCTGGTTACCTGTTTTTCAAATATTGATAATGTGTAAGCTGGGAGTCAGCAAATAATGCAAAAATGTTGAATAGTATGGTATATGTACCTAGTTCAAGGCATATCTCTGTTGTATGTAATGTGATTTTAATGAGAGGCGTTATTTAACATGGGTTTTAGTGGCTACTAAATGTGATTTATTCATAAACATTCAAATTCAGGAGAAAATTTCTTCTTCTATCAATAAACTGTGAACAAAAGTCTGTGATTGGTCAGTTTGAGTGGTTGCTAATGACGATAACTATGATATCAGCATGGATTACCTGAATTCAGCATGGAATACATATATATCAGCATGGATGAAATCCAGCATGGCAGTGGAAACAAAGAAAATAATTCCAGAACATTTGTGTGTTTCATTGTACATGTGAATAAATGTTTTATTTGCTCATGAGAAGTTCTGGGAACTGGAACTATTTTTCATGGTGTATGAATTTCCCACATTGAGGACAGTGTATGGATACAATAGTCAGTGCATAATGAGCATATTCCAGACTGTTTTTGCATTTTTCCATCCTTCTTTTTAGCCTTACCTTCATACATATTTTTAAGTTAACCTTTTTCAGCATTTAACCCATAAAATGCCAATCACAACAATTGTCGTCTGCTTTGTCGTCTGCCGGTTACTTTAAAAGTCATTTTGCAAACAGTGTGGACCCGGATCAGACTGCTCCTCTAGGAGCAGTCTGATCCGGGTCCACACTGTTTGCCTGTATGAAAAAACATTTCTAAAATGTTTGCAAGAAGATTCAGCACACGACATAAGCAGATGACATTTTCAGTTCTCTGTGTCTTAAGGGTTAAGATGAATAGATACACAGATCCATGTGTGATGTCCCCTTTGCAGTGATGGAGGAAGAATTTCTTTGAAAACATGGTGTCAGAAAAGGAGGAATAAAGATGATATTTATAGGATATATTTTCTGAATTACCCATGAAAACCAGTGTTGTGGGTACTTGTTAGAATCGCCTCATCGAGGCCATTCTAACAAGTATCCATAACTTAGGTTCCTGAAGGAAGAGAAGGGAAATAATCCCATAATTATCCTCCATGTGTGATGTCCCCTTTGCAGAGATGGAGGAAGAATTTCTTTGAAAACATGGTGTCAGAAAAGGAGGAATAAAGATGATATTTAAAGGATATATTTTCTGTATTACCCATGAAAACCAGTGTTGTGGGTACTTGTTAGAATGGCCTCATCAAGGCCATTCTAACAAGTATCCATAACATAGGTTCCTGAAGGAAGATAAGGGAAATAATCCCATAATTATCCTCCATGTGTGATGTCCCCTTTGCAGAGATGGAGGAAGAATTTCTTTGAAAACATGGTGTCAGAAAAGGAGGAATAAAGATGATATTTAAAGGATTTATTTTCTGTATTACCCATGAAAACCAGTGTTGTGGGTACTTGTTAGAATGGCCTCATCAAGGCGATTTTAACAAGTATCCATAACATAGGTTCCTGAAGGAAGAAAAGGGAAATAATCCCATAATTATCCTCTTTTATTCCTGTATATCAGGTGCTACATTGAAAGGGAAAGAATGTTCAGAGGTCAGAGGTTGGGACTGTTCTTAAAGTAATGAATTTTACTTTTTGAGCGAGATTCTTTAAAAGTAGTCCCATTTTTAGAAAAATAAATATAAAGCAATCATTTTCTTGTCTGCTGAAATTATCTCCCTTGTAAAATGGCAGTAAAATCTTTTGTGTGTATTTATTCTTTAGCTTATAATTAACATATACCATATATCAGTAAAAATGATATTATGAATTATGCTATTTATAGTAGATCTTTTTCAGTTTAAAATGCACCACAGCCTTTTTGGGGTCCAGGATACTAGCTTTATCCACTTTGCTTAGTACTGGTTTCTTCCCTGAAAAACATGCTCATGATACTTGAAAGAGGATGCAGCAATAATAACTATACCTTTTACAGTTTATCTTTTTCAGTTTAAAAAGACACTACTTCTTTATAACACTATTGTTGGGATTCAAAGCAAAAATATAACATGTTATACCCAAACAAAAATCTGTATATCTTATAGAAACATGATCATTATTCTATTCAGTCTACACTATATTTACAACTATGTATTTGGACAGACAGGGTAGACCCAGGTGAGGTGCTGCAGAGATGCGGCAAGGGTCTACATTCTTTGCCACTCGTTCTGCAGCATCTCATCAGGGTCTAGGCTGTTTGCCACACATTCAGCTATTTTTAGACACAAGGTCAGGTAGTAGATTGTACTTGTTCAAATTTTAGAAAAATTGTTCTTCCAAAAAGGGTAAATTTGGTGGTTTAGTAGGGCTGGCTAATCGGAGCTGAAAAGATAACTGGTTATCGTTTTTATCATTGTGATCGATAATCGATTTGATTAGTAATTATTGAAGATTTGGTCATAATTTTACCTGTCTGGCTTTCTTTCTGAGCATGACTCCAACCATATGCTGTACTTTGCCATATGTATTTGAACAGACAGGCCTGAGCAAACAGTGTAGACCCAGATGAGATGCCGCAGAACGCGGCGTCTCATCTTGGTCTGCACTGTTTGCCACTCATACAGCTATTTTAGGCGCAACTTTGGGGTAGTTAATTGTAATTATCAAATAATCGATTGCAAGCAAATCAGTAATGATAATCATTTTTGTGAAATTTATTGATTGAATAATCGATTATCCGATTAATCTTGCCAGCCTTATGGTTTAGTGCAGTTAAGTTTACCTCTTCGGTAAGAGCTCCAAAAACACAGATCCGGGTGAATGAATGAATGTCATTTGACATATTACAAGTAGCAACTCTGATTTGTAGATTTTCATTATTTTCAGGATCATCTTTTATACCGCAATCACGCATTCTAGTAACCTAATAAAGGGGGTCGAATAACTGCACGCTATAATCAGTAGTGACCTATAATACCTTCTACTGACCTATAAAACGTCTAGTGACCGTTTATAGACCGGACCTATGCTTCAGGTCACTAATTTACAAGTATAAACAATAACATGCAACCTTTTATACATGGGAAAACAATGAAACTGCAAGTTAAAATCTTTGCAATATTTATTTGAACAGATTTTCAGAAATATCAGCTTAATTCTTACCTTCTCGGCCTTTACTGGTTTGAATGGCCCGTTGGAATAATAACTACGCACTGCTACTGTGATTGCGTCTCAACCTCGAAAATAATTTCTAAAGCTAAACTAAACTATTTATTTGCAGATTTTCATACAGAATGTAAAGCGCTGAGAAACTTTTATTCAAGCGTCCATGTTGTTTCCAATGTCTTTATGGCTTGGTGACCTCAGAAACTTTGCACTCGTTGACGTCACGTTATACTACGTGTGCGCGCCATGGCACTGAATGCGTTTAACATGCCACACTACCTGCTGTCTTTTTTGCTTAAATTTGCTTATTTATTGCAAAACCCCTTGATTGTTTTGAATTGCGGTATAAACTAAATACATGATTAGTGTCTTTAATAATAAAATATAATCAGTTCGCCGCGACAATTTTATAGGGGCTCGCTAAAGTTCACCCCTATAAAATTGTCTAAGGCTCACTTATTATATTTTATTATTAAAGACACTAACCATGTATTTACTATATAACCGGTCATATCCAAAATTGTGTAACAATGAAAAGTGTTATAAAAAGGTTTATGTGATGTAACATATACTGTAACATATATGGTAAAAATCACAAAAATTGGGACACTTTGAGGATTTGCCGTAATTCTCCTAGAATGTTAAGAAATTTGTTTCACAATCCAGCAAAGGGTGCAGACAGAATGGCAACTAGTGTAGAACCTGATCAGGGTCTAGACTTAAACCCTGATCAGGGTCTACACTTAAACCCTGATCAGGGTCTACACTTAAACCCTGATCAGGGTCTACAGTGTTTGCCATTCTGTCTGCCCCTTTTGGACTCCTTGTTGGCTCATGATACAAATTTGTTAACATTTTAAGAGAATTACAGCAAGTTCTTTAGGTATCCAAAATTTTAGGATTTTTACGGTAATACATGATTTACATGCTTGACAAATTTATCTGCATGATGAGAAAATCTGTTTTGGCCATTTGTGAACATCAAAGGGGCAGATCAACCTGCACATCTAGAGCATTTGATCAACAGTTTAGTGTTCAGGGCTTGGATAGTACAATAATACCTGTAGGATGCCCCCGCCCATCAGGGCCTGGGGAAAAAGCATCTTGCAGAGCTGAAACTGACCGCATAGGAGTACTGGTAAACGGCTTAGAAGGTCTAAGCCAGTGCAAGTCGGACCGTCCCTGCATATAAACCTATTGGTTTGTTTGGGCTGTAGGGCTTGAGATGTCATTTCATCTCAGTATTGGGTAAAAGTTCAACAGAATTTGAAGGAATGTCACCAAGATGACCTAAATAGTGTTAACACGGATGTAAATCCTCCATTTAAACAAACAACCAATAGCTCTAGTTTCTATATCGTACTCATTTTCTGCTGGACCATGATAAACCACGCTTTTTCAAACACTGTAGATCCAGATCAGATGGCTTCTGATCAGGATCTGCATTGTTTGTCATGCACTTTATAAATTTGATTGAATACATTATTATCAAGTAATTTGATTGGTTGATAGTCAGAAATGGGAATGGCAATGTTAATTTATTCAGCAAGACATTTTCAAGAAGCTATAGTGTGTTCAGCTGAGCAAGCAGGTTTGTGTCTACTCGTTCTCAGAATATGGCTCATATTATTGAGTTTTGACAAGATGTATCCCATGATCCCATCCCCTGCACAGCTAACACCGGGCACCAATCGCATGTTTCCAGAATGTTTTCATGCAATTTTTGAGATAAGATGCATTTTCCAAGGTATTAGTTTTGATATAATGTTATAATGTTCTGACATAGATGCATTTTCCAAGGTACCGGTATTAGTTCTGAGATAATGTTATAATGTTCTGACATAGATGCATTTTCCAAGGTATTAGTTCTGAGATAATGTTATAATGTTCTGACATAAATGCATTTTCCAAGGTATTAGTTCTGAGATAATGTTTTTGAGATAGTTGCATTTTCCAAGGTTAAGAATTCTGAGCTGAGTATGAAGTACATTTTCCGAGATAACTCCTCCAAGATATTTTTTCCTTTTCGGGATAAGATACGTTTACTGATGTTATAATACAGAATAGCTCTGTGTAGTGGTGGGCCTTCTTAACCTATTTCAGGCAGGAAACCCCTAAAGGGTACCTTGGCAAACAGTGCAGGCCCAGATCAGATGCCACAGAATGTGGCATCTGATCTGGTCCAAACAAATTTTGAAGAAAACACAGTCAGACTCCCCCTAAAATTTGAAATGGACTCCTGCTATATATAAGGAGGATGTCTCAAAAAACTACTCCTGTACCTTTTGTGAATGACACCCTACATTATTTTTTACCACTTTTCTGCCGTTTTTACATTCCAAGAGAGCCTTCAGTTCCACATCATGTTTACAAGAAACCCGCTAAGCCCTTATCCTGCTGAATAAATTAATTGAGCCACACCCATTTTGGAGTGTCAGCCAATCGAACTACTTGATGAAATGTTTCATTTAAATTTGCAGACTGCATTACAAACAGTGTAGATCCTGATCAGATGGCTTCTGAAGAAGCCATCTGAACTGGATCTACACTGTTTGCAAAACCGGCCTCCGTAGCTCAGTCGGATGCACGCCTGACTGGTGATCAGGAGGACATGGGTTCGAAACCTGCCGTGGTCAGCAACAGTGAAATTGATCATGAAATCTTTTCTACGCTCAAGAAGGGTAGTTGTCAGTTTCTGGCGGAAGAATGTGCACTTTACTGGTTAACTGCTTACGTTTATGCCTGCCCAGGAAAGTGTGGATAGGTAAACTGACCAGCTCAAAAATGACCTAAAATAGTGTTGACTGGGCTGTTAAACTCCAATACAAACAAACACTGTTTGCAAAGGTAGTGCTTTTGTGTTCAGCTGGATAAGGGTTAAAGTAGATCCCTGTTAAAAACGGAAAATCTAAAGTCTTTGCAAATGAGTTGCGTCCCCTGAAGGTGTTGCTGTTCACCTTAAGTGTACCGTGTAGCCTATCACTGATGTTTCAAGTTAATTTGTGCAATATTTGTTTTAAACAATCCCATCCTGTCATAATCATTTGTTTAACTCTGCCATACAGGCTGCAGTTTTTGTATTGAATCGATCACGCCCACACAAACTATCTTTGTCAAATTTCATAATGATAACACACCCGTACGACACAGTGCATTTTTTTCACATCTCCAAAATGACTACCGGGTACTTTTTTATAAAAATCAGTGATTTTTCTTATTTATACTGCAAACACAGGTTGTGGGCGCTCGTTATCTAACGAGTGCCCATTACGTATGTTTTGCAGTAGAAATAAGAAAAATAATGTATACCCCCGTAACCACCAGTTTTCTCTATATAAAGTGTGGTTTAAGAGGGTGATCATTTCACGGACTTGATCATGTGATGGACCAATTTTTGCACGCACATATTGTTAAGACATTTTTTTTGCAGGGCTTGAGAATTCTTTAATATTTCACTTGTCCTGCATGACCAAGGGCGTGTCATGAAAATCCTAAAAATTCTGACACCTTGAGGACTTGCTATAATTCTCTTAACATTTTACTAAATTTGTTTCACGATCCACCAGCAGGAGTCCAGATGGATTGGCAAACTGTGTAGACCCTGATCAGACTGCTCCTTCAGGAGCAGTCTGATCTGGGTCTGCACTGTTTGATTAAGACCCTGATCAGACTGCTCCTTCAGGAGCAGTCTGATCTGGGTCTGCACTGTTTGATTAGGGTGACCATCCCAATATTTATGATCAGTACGGTAGATTTTGTCCAAAATTTTACTCGCCATGGAAAGTGTCAGATTGAATTTTCCAGCTCTGTTTTGTGTGTTTGAAAAGTTGAAATTTGACAACATGACACATTTAGACACACAACTTGAATCTCATTCATAGAAATAGAGATAGCTCAGTCGGATGCGCGTCTGGCTGGTGATCAGGAGGGGTGGGGGGGGGGCCTGCTGGGATTCGCAACATTCTTTCATAGAGATGGATCATGTAATCTTTTCTACGGGCATTCTCTCCCTTCTGCTGATTCAAGAAGGGCAGTTGTAAGCTTCTGGCAAAAGAATGTGTGTTGTACTTGTTAACCGCTTACGTATAAGCCTGCCCAGGAAAAGTGTGGATATGTAAACTGACCAGCTCAAATATGACCTAAATAGTATTGATTGGGCCATTAAACTCCAATACAAACAAACAAACACCTTCTTGAAGAAAGATTATCCATTAATTATCATCATAACTACCCCTTAACTGGATACCTGCCACCTACAATCTGCATCATGTTTTCAAGTCCATGAAATTAACACCCCTCCCGAACCCCAATTTATTTCAAGAAAACTGGGGTTTACAGGGGTATACATTTTTTTGCTTATTTCTGCTCCAAGGCATAGGTTGTGGGTACTTGTTAGAACTGCCTCGGCGAGGCAGATCTAACAGGCACCACAACCTATGTTCATAGTACAAAGAAGAAAAATATAAGAAAGGTAGCAATTTTGGAGAATAAATCACATGGTGTGTTATCATATTGGAATCAGACTTGGCATACATTTTCAATTGCTTACCACAGGCATAAACGTTTAACCCTTAACCTGCTAAACATGACTCCTCCTACCTTTGCAAACAGTGTAGATCTAGATCAAATGGCTTGAAGAAGCCATCACTGTTTGTCATTCTGTTTGTGAATTGAATGAATACATTATAATAAGTAATTTGATTGGTTGATAGTCAGAAATATGTATGGCTAAATTAATTTATTCAGCAGGATAAGCATTAACTACAAGCAATATACACTATAATAGTGAAAATATTGTCTGCTTATGTCATCTGCTGAATTTTTTGGCAAACATTTTATAGAAATATTTTTGCATACAGGCAAACAGTGTGGGCCCAGATCAGACTGCTCTGATCTGGGCCCACACTGTTTGCAAAAAATTACTTAGCTCTATAAGGAAACCGGCAGACGGCCAAGCAGACAGTTGTCATACTGGCATTTTATGGGTTAAGTTTCACAGCCGCTTCTTTGCCATATAACTCTAATCTATAACCTTCATCATAACACTCCTCCATGATTTTCAGCCATTTGTGTTTGGTGGGGGTGGGGATTTTTGTTTTCCCCTGCTCTATAAAAGTCTACTCTTAAAGGGGCAAATTCTTTTCTTTAAGAGTAGACTCCACTTTCAGACCAAATTTTGTGTGCAACAACAAAGCAAAAAAGAAAGCTACAGAAGTTATCTCCCATGTAAAAACATTTCTTTTAACCCTTGTCCTGCTGAATAGATGAATTTTTCCACACCTATTTCTGACTATCAACAAATAAAATAACTTGATATATAATGTTTTCATTCAAATTCACAAAATTGAATGACACAGTGTAGATCCTGATCAGATGGCTTCTAGCAGAAGTCATCTGATCTGGATCTTCACTTTTTGCAGAGAGAGGCCGGGGCAATGTTCAGCAATACAAGGGTTAATAATGAATATAGGATAAAGATAAGAAAATCTCACACATTGTATGCCAGTGATATATGCTGGCAGTCTCTATTTATCTCATTCTTACTTCAGTCATATCATGAGAAGAGCTCATCTATAACTTCGTGAGACCAGTGACGAATTGAATAAACCTGCATTATAATCATAATCATGGGCCTCCTTGGCCTAATGGATAAGAGTGCTGGCTCTTAATTAATCATTAGGTCTCTCACCGCTGTGGGTTCGAGCCTGGCTCAGGTCGCATGTGAGATGCCAGGTTCTGCAAGGGAAGGGCAGTGGTTTTTCTCCGGATACTGTGGTTTTCGTCCACCTCTGATTAACAATTGGCTCGGTATGAGTGAAAAAAAAAAAAAAATACACAATCGGAAGGCAGTCCAGTTTAGGCTTACTCAGAAAGGGTGTTGTCACTGTCTGGTGAAAGAATATAGCCTCTTATGTTTTAACCAGCCCCCCAAAAAAATGTGGTTAGAAAAACTTTACCAGCTTGGCATGTCCTAAATAGTGATGACTGGGCAGATAAAACTCCAAACCATTTCTCAGGCAAGACCAGAAATGGCCAGTTATTAGAGGATTATTTTTCTAATTTTTCCATAGAAGTTATGTTGTTGGAATCGACTTATTGAGGCGATTCTACAAAGTGAGGACAATGTACGTTTTTAAAAAGAAACACGAAAACTTAACCCTTAACCCATTTAATACCAGAAACCCCAAAAAGGGTAATTGGCAAACAGTGCAGGCCCAGATCAGACGCCGTGGAACACGGCGTCTGATCAGGGCCTACACTGTTTGCCAAAAGTTCAGTCATTTTCCAAATAAATTTTGAAGAAAACACAACCTGACAGCCCTAAATTTTGAAATGGACTCCTGTTATATATAAGGAGGAAGATTTCATTTGGTACAAAAAGGGTTAATTATTCTTGTAACTCCTCCTTATCTTAATCCTCACCATGCTGAATATTTCAATCTACTACACTCCTTCCCGATTTTCAAACATTTGTGTTGCATTTCCATCTTTAACCCTTGTCCTGCTGAGCCTGGATATGCCTTATTTTCCAAACAATGAAGATCCAGATCAAATAGCCATCTGATCAGGATCTACACTGTTTGGCATTCATTTTATGAATTTTGTAGCAATAAATTACATCAAGTGATTTGATTGGTTGATAGACAGAAATGGGTGTGGCTTAAATGAATATTCAGCAAGATAAGGGTTAACATGGATTCAGAAGAAGAATAGAAAACAGTATAGATCCTGATCAGCCAGCTGATCTGGATATATATAATACTGTTAAAAAACATTATGAAAACAAGCCTATACAAATACATTTTAAACTTTACCGCAGAAAAAAGAACAAGAACCCACAATCTATATTTCAGAGCAGAAATAAGGTATATCCCTGTAAACCCCAGTTTTAGTATATAAAAGGTCAAAATTATAAGGGCATGTTTTTGTGATTTTAGTTTCAGCATGATGAGGATTAAGCTACAAAAATTCTTTGTAA